>CM076848.1:151469043-151792699 GCA_039519185.1 Astragalus membranaceus
ATAAGGAAATAGAGGTTTACGTGGATGACATGATTGCATTCTGTTTTCACTTAACATAAAAGCCCCAAACTTGTGAGTAGTATAGTAGCACTAATTTATATGCTTTCTAAACATACAAGAGTTTAACCAATCCCTGTGGGTTCGACCTTTCTTATCATTATATTACTTGTTTGTGACTGTGTATACTTGCACATCTTTTTCACACACCACATGTATTTTCTGATACTCCACACCCATCGAACACAATATCTTCTTTTCATCATACGTTCGTTTTGGCAATGTGTTACCTATAGGAAGCATGTCTTCCAACAGCTCAAGCAATTCGGTGAATCCCTTATTAGTCCACCCATTTATCGCCTTCAGATTGATCAATTTTAACGACGCAGACGACCGGGTGTATTTTGTGCAACCCAAATACAAAGGTTGATCTTTGTCTTTCCACAAATTATCATATTCATGCGCTCGCTTAAAAGATTCAGGACCAATGTCACGTATCATGTCCTCCATTCAATCATCCATATCTTCATCGACTTTCTCACTTTTGGACACACTTGGGTTGCCGGTTGATTCACCATGCCATATCCATGTTGTAAAACTGTGTAAGATCCCATAAACAAAGAGATGATCCCGTATTACACTTGGTGGCTGTGGGGCTCGATTCACACAATTACAACAAGGACATGAATAAGTTACATCAGTTTCGGGAACATCAGTTTTGGGAGCATCAGTTGTGCGAAGATTTGCTTGAGCAAAGTTTATAAACTCTTCGACTCCTTTGGCATACTCATCACTCAAACGATTACTTTGTATCTAACTACGATCCATAGCTACGCTCCAAATAATCAACCAAGTATTAATTGTTAAAACAAAATCAAACTATCACATCAAACCAAGATAGTAAAAATAAATTCATAAATCAAAACAAGTAAAAATATAGCTAATTGAGAAATGGTCCAGTAAAAAGGTTTCCAATTAAGTATCTAAGTAAAACAATAAAGAGAAGTAAATTTATAGAACTCGTCATTCATTGATGATTAATGTATTATGAAATTATAAAGAAATCAATTTGATAACTCTTACACATGTGTGTGTATCTAAGAATCAATGTATTATGAAATTATAAAAAAAGTTACCATTTTGGGGAAATCATAAAATCACATTAGCTAGAAATAAGGAATATTGCTGAAAGAGTTTAGATGAAGACTTACTGTGATGTCGAGACTAGGACTCCAAATCTGTAAATATGTATTAAAGAAATCAACTTTAAAGCAAGGAGACCAATATGAAGTCAGGTGCACTTGAAATAGTATTCATTCATCTTAGTAAAAAATTCTAACAGTCATAGACCAATAGGGCTAATGCAAGAAGCAAATTGTTGATTTCAGAGGGACCATTTTTATGTGTGTTTGATGAAGAAATTGAATAGAAGAAGAAAGGTATAATGGAAAGGTTTATTATTTACTTCAACAAAACAAGAATCAAAGTCCAAGAAAGCCTTTCTGCCCTATCCCTATATTCTTCCCTATCTCGAGGATGTATCATATATGACAACAAATCCAAAATCCTTGTAAATCTCTCTTAATTCTGTCAATTAGAACTCATGCATATATCTTGATAAGAATCTTGATATTGGATGAAAAGGGTGCAATTATGAACATGAGACATCCTAGAGTTCTCAATGGATTCACTGTATGCAGTAAAATATAGAGATAGGGCAGAGAGGCTTTCTACAACCAGATATGATGAGCAAATGAAAATGGCATTGTGGACAGATAAGAGAAAGCTGAGATAAATATTGCCTATTGTGATAGAAGTTCCTAATATTCACAATGACAGATGCAATTTTATGGTTTGAAATAAACCCTTTTCTACAAAATAGTCATAGTCCACGTTTTATTACTTCCAAAATGAGAAAAATGAAGACATCCTAGAGTTGTCAATGGATTCACTGTATGCAGCAAAACATCACGTACCAATCAAAACATGAAGAGTAGACGATTTCAACATAACTCTCGCAAAATCCATACGAAACGTGAATCCATCATCAGAAGCTTACCACTCTCACAGAAGCTTACCACTCTCACAGAAGCTTCAAACACGAAAATCAAAACTTAGGGTTTCACGAGAGAGCGGAGAAAACGAAAATGAAAACAAAGGGAGAGGAAGAGAGAGCGAAGATGCTTACCATTCTCACAGAAGCTTGAAGATTTCTGGCATTAATGGCTTGAAGATTCTGAACGTTTCCAAGATTTCTGAACAACGAGCAACTGAAGCTTGAAGATAGATTCAACGGTGACGGCGTGGAAGAGAAAGGTTTCGTGTGACGACGTGGAAGAGAAAGGTTTCGCGTGACGGTGTGGCTTTGTTCGAGAGTGACAGAACGAGAGTGACGAGAGTGACGAGAATGAGAGAACGAGAGCGACGAGAGGGACGAGAGTGAGAGTTTCAGTGAGAGTGACGAGAGAGTGAGAGTTTAGCGAAATACATACGGACTTTTAGCATCAGTTGTGTATACAACCGATGCTAAATGTATTAGACATACACAATTAACATCGGTTGTATAAAGAACCGATGCAAAATGTCCAGCGCAAGGTGTAACACCCCTTTTCTACCCGCTAGTTTAATTGTAAAATCAGAGTTTCAAAATTTCTTTTCATCTCAAGGAATGTTACACATACTCAAATCAAACGTCGTACTCCAAATAAATAGTTCAACATCAAATAAGTGCGCAATACGTAGCACGCCCCCAATGGGGAAAAACTCAAACATCATTCATTGTCACCACAACCGTGACATCAATAAAACCAACTACGCAGCGGAAAGTATAAATAAGAGAAAACCGTCAAATAGCATATAACAACTAAATAGTCTTAAAAACATCGAGTTCGTTTCCCCCCTGAGTGCTACGTATCAGAGCATGACGACCCGACTCAAAATTAGTGAAGATACCTAGGTCATCACTCGTGATCACCTGCACGTTACCGCATGGGGGTAACATTCAAACAAAAGGGTGAGTCCAATTCAATCCATATAATAAATCACATGATAAGCAATAAGTCAAAGTCACAGCACTAGAGTAATCACATCACAATCAGCAATCACGTCATTACAACAACTCATCACAATTTCATGTGACTCTATGAAATGCAACCCACTCGCGGGCATATGCATGAGGTACCTTTCATCATCGTCGCTTAGCCTTTATGGCCTCATCGTCGCTTAGCCTTTATGGCCTCATCGTCGCTGGGTTCATGCACGTGGAATACATGAGACACTATGTCATGCATCACACACAAACACACACAATCACAGTCAACTATGTGACCCGTCACTTACCAATTTGCCAAATAAGAGGCACAATGTAACACCCCGAAAAATAATTTAATTAATTTAATTAATTTGATTAGTTGAATTATTAATTTTTTAGTTGGAGGCGTGATTAATTTAATTAAAATGATGGGTGTTGTTCACGAGGTGGAGCGAGTAAAGAGGGTGGTGTTGGCGTGGGAGGCCCAGTGCTCGCTGAACCCACAGCTTAAACCCTAGGGGTCTAAGCCAAGCTTCTCTCATTTTTTCGCATTGTGGAGAGAAAGAAATCAGAATTGAGAGAGAGTGAGGAGCGCTGCGCTAAAGGAGTGGAAGGAGGGGAATCTTCTCAGGCTTTTCTTTAGGTAAGAGTTCTTAATCCTTCTATGCCGTTTTTCTTCCTTTTCCTAGTGTTGTAGCCTTCAATCCCTAACCTCCATTGTGTTGATTCCTCATTGATCAAAGAAGTGAACGTGGCTACGGTTTCGAAGGAAGAAGGAGAAGCTTCGTTCGTTGTGTTGCTGGGTTTTGTACGTGACTCCTTCATCGTTGTTCCGGATCATACAAATTCGAGGTAAGGGGGAGCGTTTCAATTTAATATAATTTGGTATGTGGTGGGTTTTGTGGGGTTTTGGTGTGGTGGTGATTTTCAAGATGGATAGGTTAAGATTGATGAAGTATTCTGTTAATTGTGGTGTTATTTTGATGACTTGTTGGTGATGACATGCGATTTGCCATATGAGATGATGAGATGAGTTTCGAATTTGGGTGAATTTGGTGTGGTTAGTATCGATTTTATGTGTATAGTGATGAGAATATATGAATGAGTAAATTGGGATTGATTTAGGGGATGTTATAATTTAATTGATATGCTTATAATTAGTTGAAAGAATACCAAGACATTGAGAATACAATAGTGTTGCTGCTTGCTGTTTGTAAAATAAACTGTTGCTGTATGCAAAAGAAAAGGTTGCTGTCTACCAATGGATAGTGTAGCTGTTTGCTGTCATCAAAATAAAATGTTGCTGTTTGCAGAATAAAAATGTTGCTGTTTATCAATTTATAATGTTGCTGTTTGCAGAATAAAAATGTTGCTGTTTATCAATTTATAATGTTGCTGTTTGCTGTTTATCAAAATAAAATGTTGCTGTCTTGCTGTTATCTATAAATAGGAGTTGCTGTTTTTATAAAAAAAAAAATACTGCTGTTTTGCGCTAAAAGTCCACTGTTTCACTACTGTTTTTGGACTCGAAAAATACTGCTGTTTTGCGCTAAAAGGCCACTGTTTCATTGCTGTTTTGGACTCGAAAATACTGCTGTTTTTTCCACACTGTTTTTCTACTGTTTCGCTACTATTGCGCGCCTCCAAAAGCCACTGCTTCCATTCTGATTTGCTGCTGTTTGTGAACCGAATTTTCTGCACTTTGTAAACGAAAAGGGCGTGTTAATGGGGCTTTGTTTATTACTGCTCTTTCAATTAAAACGTGATGTTTTCTGTAACATCCGCAAAATAATTAATAGAATTATTTGGGTGTTAACCCATTTAAATTAATTTAGTACTTGACTGATAAATTTATTGAGTGCAAAAATTAATTATTGGTCGTCATCGGATCGTTAACCGGATAATACGGGTCATGGAAGTTTTGGAATCGAAATAAGAGATTTAGATCAATATGGTAATTTGACCACGTTGCCATATATTTATTAAATAAATATATGTGTACACGTGTATTTGTGTGAGTGAGAAAGGAAAGAATTAATTAAAAAGAAAGAAAGCAGCGAGAGAAGAGAAACAGAGAGGGAAAGGAGAGAAAAGAAAAGAAAAGAGAAAGAAAGGGTGAGGAAAGAAGAAGAGGAAAAAGGGAGGATTTCGGTTCATCAAATCGACTTCCTTCCAACACGAAAAACGTTCAGCGTTACTTCCTCTTCGATTTGGTACCAACATCGAGATGATCAACTCACTCTCTCTCACTTTGCCATTTTCGAATATTGAAGGTTTTGGGGAAGGATTTTGGTTTTTGATGATGATTGTGATGGTTTACGGATGATTAGAAGGCAACCCGATGAAGGTGGAAAGCGGATTGATGTTCAATTGGAAGGTTGGGAGAGTTAGGGTGTGAGAATCCAAATTTGGGGTTTTTGGATGAATAGTGATTTTGAGCTTGAAGATGAGGAATAGTGTTCATGGAGGATTTCGAGGAATACAGTATTTCGGTCAAAAAGAGGTTTCGCGATCGAGTGGAAAGCTTTGGAAGCGGATTGGGTGTCGCGGGAGCGGGGAGCGTTCGTGTGGTTACTCGGTGATTTCGGCTCGGTCGTGGATCACGCTTCAAGGGTGAGTTCTACTCACGTTTAGGATTTTTGTTTTTCGAATTAATTGATTGATCGTTTTATCGCTTTCGCTGGTCTGGAATATTACTTGATATTGTCTGTTTCGGGTTAGGAATCGATTGGAGCGAGTCTCGAGTTGTGTCGTGTTGAAATGGAATTTTTGGTGATTCGATTTCGAAAGATTTTGACTTAAAAACCGTTAATTGGAAAATATGTCGCGTTTTGATACAATTCGTTTAAAATGAGTTTTTGATTGATTTGATTGATTGTGTGACTTGGATTGAGACTGTTTTTATAGTTGTCAAAACTGTTTTCAATCGGAATTGAGCGGAATAGCGAATTTCGCAAGAAAACGGAAAACCTGCACTTTTCTGCAGATGGTCGCGTCGCGACCCGTCCCCTTCGCGTCGCGACCTGGCCCAGTTTTGTCACGCAAAAAGTTTCTGTCACTTTTCGCGTCGCGACGGAAGCAGTTCGCGTCGCGACGCTTTGCAGATTTTCAACAGTTTTTCACTGATTTTGTTTTCGCAATAACTTTTGATCCGGGAACCCGATTGAGGTGTTCTAAGATGCGTTTAAAAGCTTATTCCGAGGCCTAACTAAATATACAATTTAAAAAGGTAAAAAGAACTGTTTTTGAAGTTCAAATAGTTTCGAAAAGCTGAATAATAGTACATGTGTGCGGATAGGTTTTATTAATAATAAAGCGGACTATGAGTCCTACGTGATATGGTTTAACCGACGCGGGATGATTATTAAATATTGTCTAAACCGGTCTACGATTCACGATATATAAATTATATCGACTATGGGAAACGGCCTGATACGGGTGTTATGTTCAGTTATTGGTCTGAATGTAAATGAACTAAATGTTCATATGATTGTAGATATATATATATATATATATATATATATATATATATATATATATATATATATATATATATATATATATATATATTATATCGAGTTTGGGTGACGACCCATGTTGACATACTAGGCGGGGAAGTCATGAACCCTTACCCTAGGCTCTGTGCCCTTAGGAAACACTATTGGTATTGGGGTTCGCCGGGAGACGCAAGTGGATTGCAGCCGGTGTTATGTTAAAAAGTTATTGTACTATGTTCACCAGAAGATGCAGGCGGACTGCGGCTGGTGGTATGTAGAAAGGTCTAAGATGCTAGTTCATCGGGAGACGCAAGTGGATTGCAGCCGGTGTCTTACTAGGTCGAAGCCTTATTGAGTGGTCCACCAGGATTAGCAAGCGGATTGCGGTCAGTGTTGCGTCAAATCTTAAAAATGTTTTAAATGGACCGAGAGTGTTAGTAGGGGTCTCGGTAGAACTCACTGAGATTGTATCTCACTGTTTAAATGTTGTTCTTTTACAGATAACAGGGGAAGTGGAAATCCAAGAGGCACGAGTAAGTGGTACTCGGGTGGTTGCTGAAGACTTAGCTTTATGCCTAAGTGTATATCTTTCATTGTTATCTGTGTATCAAGACATTTTGTCTTTAAAGTTATGTATTTATTTCCGCTTTCTTGTGCGATATTGAACATTGTATTTCACTGATGGTTTATGGTCTTATTTATGTTTAAGACTGTTCTATTGTTATTCAGTGAAAATGTTATAGTGGTGTTCAGTATTTAAACAGGAAATATATCTCTGATGTTTTAGGAATGGTGCACTTGGGTATTTTTACTCGATAAAAATACTGGGGTGTTACAGTTGGTATCAGAGCAGTTCGACCTAGTCGGACTTAGTTTAGGGTTGAGTCGATTCCTTGTTAGTCCTTTTTGTAATTACACTTGTGATGCTAAGAGACATTGAGCCTAATCAACTTAATACTTAGTGCATCATAAGCGGAATTATGGAAGGATGATCAAGACGCAATCCTCGACCAAGACCGGAGTCTCCAACCGGTACATCCTCAGGAAAGGTGACATGACAGTGGAAGAATACACCGCTAAGTTTGAGAAGTTATCTTAGCTTTACCAAGTGGTAAAGTAAACTCCGGACGACGAATGGAGAAGGCAGATGTATAAGAAGGGCCTTAGTGTTTTTATGACTTAGGGTCTCAGTTCTTATACTATTACCAATTATATTGCCTTAGTGCAATCAGCCTAAGTCGCCGAGGATGATCTCATAGGAAATATGGGAACGGAAAGAAGGTAGTTGAATTATCAACTCCGAATGCAAAGTCCTAAGATAATTTCATCAAAGGAAAAGCAGATGCAATTCTTTGATTCTTCAAAGGTCAGAAGATGTTCTAACTGTGGAAAGCCTCACAGCGGTGATTGCAAGCGAAGATCTAATCAGTGCTATTATAGAAATGTAGAGGGTCACTATGGTAAGGAGTGCCTCGTAAGGAAGAGTTTCAAGGAGTTACAAGCAGCTCCAAGGCAAGAACGAGTCAACACTTTGGATGCTCAGACAGTTACAACTGCTGACCGGGTACTGAGGGGTATGGGATCTCCTTTCAATAACTCCGTCAGTATATTATATGATTCGGGTGCAACCTATTGTTGTATATCCCGATCGCATGTGAATCGGTTGGGATCAGTCTTATCTCCGCTATCCGAGCCGATAACCATCTTAGCTGCTGCTAAGGGTCGTGTCCAGACCTAATCTTTGTATAGAATTGTCTACTTGTCATAGGAGGCAGAAATTTCGTTGTAGAATTTATTGTTTGCCTATGAGAAGTGTGGACACCATTTTGGGTATGAATTGGATGACTGCAAATCATGTTGCAATCGACTGTGTTAATCAACTATCAGCTTCGCTTCAGAATCAGTTGAATTGTCTAGGACAAATTCCGAAGCGGTTACCTAGTTCACCTTAGACGGTCAATCTTCATTCCAAGGTGCGGAAGCACATGTTAGTATGTTATCGGCATCCACTGAAACTAGTTTAGATTTGGCGAACATTCAGGTTGTGAATGACTTTCTGGATGTTTTCACGATGAAGTTTCTTCTGAACCTCCAGAGCGAGAGGTAGAGTTTACGGTAGAATTGGTTCCTGGCACGGGATCAATATCTATTGTTTCTTATTGAATGTTTCTTTAGAATTAAAGGAAATGGAGTCTCAACTTGAAGAGTCGATGTTAAAGAAATTCATTCGACCGAGTGCTTCTCTAAGGAGTGCTCTGGGGTGGTTAGTCAAAAGGAAAAATGGTAGCATGAGATTGTGCATTGATTATCGACAACTCAACAAAGTGACGATCAAGAATAAATATCCCTTACCAAAGATAGACGATTTACTTGAGCAATTTGAGGTGCTGCAGTGTTTCTAAAATTGATCTGAGGTCAGGATATCATCAAATAAAAGTTAGAGCCTTAGATACTCCGAAGACAGCTTTCTGTACTAGGTATGGACATTACGAGTTCATAGTGATGCCCTTCGGTTTGACTAAGGCTCCAGCGGTATTCGTGGATACGTGAACCGAGTTTTCCACACGTACCTAGATCAATTTGTAGTCGTTTTCATTGATGGTATCTTGATGTACTCGAAAACCATTGAGGAGCATGTCCAACATCTCCACATTGTTCGGAAAGTACTCCGAGAAAATAAGTTGTATTTGAAACCCTCGGAATGTGATTTTTGGGTGTCAGAGGTAAAGTCTTTGGGACATGTGATTTCCCAAGTCGGGAGTTTCAGTAGATCCCAGTAAGGTGGAAGCTGTATTGAACTGGGAACGACCAATGTCAGTCACAGAGATCAGAAGTTTTTGGATCTAGCCGGTTACTATAAGAGATTTGTTCAAGGGTTCTCACAGTTAGTTTTCCACTTACTCGGTTAACTCGTAAGGGTCATCCGTTTACGTGGGATACCGATTGTGAAGAATGTTTTCAAGAATTGAAGGTTTGGTTGACTTCTGCTCCATTCCTGATTCTTCCGGATCCGTCTTTGAAATTACAAATTTACGGCGATGTTTTTGGGAAGGGTTTGGGAGGTGTTCTGGTGCAGAATCATCAAGTGGTAGCTTATGCGTCCAGACAGTTGAAGATCCATGAGGAGAATTATCCAGCTTATGATTTGGAGTTGGCAGCTATTGTGTACGCACTGAAGATTTGGAGACGTTACCTGTATGGGTCTCGTTTCGATGCCTTTAGTAATCTCAAAAGTTTAAGGTATCTGTTGAATCAGAAAGAACTGAATAGCAGGCAGAGAAGTGTGTTGAGTTTCTGGAGGATTATAAATTCGTGTTGATGTAGCATTCAAGAGAGGCTAGTGTTGTAACTGATGCACTGAGTAGGAAGTCCATCCACATGGCTGAGTTTATTGATGCATGAGATGGAATTATCAGAGTCTTTTAGAGACTTAAATCTGAATTCAAGATCAAGGAGGAACCTGTTAGTGTTGAGCCATATGAGGATCTGTAGTTCCCTAAGGGATTCTATACGCTTAGCACAGGAAGTTGATGTGAAGCTACAATCACAAAAGGTATTTCCAGATTTCACCATGGATAGTGATGGAGTCAGTTGTTTCAACGGTAGAATCTGTGCACCCGATGATGAGAACAATAGAAGACAAGTGTTAGAGGAAGCACACCGAAGTTTACTTTCTGTACATCCTGGACCCACCAAGATGTACAGAGATGTAAAGCAGATGTATTAGTGGCAAGGTATTAGTTGATAATCTCTTCTTTGTGAAGGTTAACAATGAGATGGTATTATACGATTCCGTTTGACAAGTCGAACGCGAACGCGAATATGAAAGTGAGGTGACTGTTGACTGTTTTTCACATTGCGAATAAGCACCAGAGGATTAATTGACGGATCTACTGCTAACTGGAATTTCCAAAGTGGAGTTTGGCGTGCGGTATGATAGTTTTGAAAAATCGTTTTGTGAAAACCCGCATGCTAAAGTTAATTTTGGGAACGAATTAAGAGGCAAATAGGATATGATTGAGGAGGAAAATCCTAGGAGGATTACTTAGGTTGAGGGGAAGCTCTCAACGCTATTGACTAATTCGGAAAGGGGCTTTGAGTTCTGTTTGATAGTTGTTTGGAGAACAACTGAGGTGATTTTCATTACGTTCAATTTATTTGATGTCCCCGTGGTTTATTTCTACGTTTAAGATAAACGTTTCTGGTAAATCCTCATTTCATCTTCTTTCGAAAAGTGTTATCTCGAAATAAAGGGGGCGAGTCAAGAAGTTTCACAAGTGACTTTTTCGTCACATTGTCGGTGTGTACGAAAACTGTTATGGATTTTAGAAGATTTGTTGAGGTCGTGTTTACACCCTTCAAGAAAATCATGTTTGTACTTATCACTACCGTGGAGTACCAATTTGTGGATCTCATTTTCAACCTGTATGTCTATCAAGTGTCTTGTATTAAACCCTTAGATTTAGATCAATCAAAGTTGGGGAGCAAGCGAGGATAATTGGAATGAAGCTTCGGAAGTGTTTTCAAACGCGGTGCCGAGCCTATGTAGGCGAATGATGAGTTTCTCGTGTAGATTCGTAACGAGAGAGCTCATATCAAGGTAGTAGTGGATCATACTTGGAGATTGATGTGCCAACTTTGTGAAGATTTTCTACACTTATTTCGTTAATTCAAGATTGTGTTCCAGCAACTTAAGACCTTTCTGAGAATGTCGATTCTCGGTTAGTCGGATGAAAGACTTGACGAAATTTTGAGGACAAAATTCTTTTAAGTTGGGGAGAATGTAACATCCGCAAAATAATTAATAGAATTAGTTGGGTGTTAACCCAATTAAATTAATTTAGTACTTAACTGATAAATTTATTGAGTGCAAAAATTAATTATTGGTCGTCATCGGATCGTTAACCGGATAATACGGGTCATGGAAGTTTTGGAATCGAAATAAGAGATTTAGATCAATATGGTAATTTGACCACGTTGCCATATATTTATTAAATAAATATATGTGTATACGTGTATCTGTGTGAGTGAGAAAGGAAAGAATTAATTAAAAAGAAAGAAAGCAGCAAGAGAAGAGAAACAGAGAGGGAAAGGAGAGAAAAGAAAAGAAAAGAGAAAGAAAGGGTGAGGAAGGAAGAAGAGGAAAAAGGGAGGATTTCGGTTCATCAAAACGACTTCCTTCCAACACGAAAAACGTTCAGCGTTACTTCCTCTTCGATTTGGTACCAACATCGACATGATCAACTCACTCTCTCTCACTTTGCCATTTTCGAATATTGAAGGTTTTGGGGAAGGATTTTGGTTTTTGATGATGATTGTGATGGTTTACGGATGATTAGAAGGCAACCCGATGAAGGTGGAAAGCGGATTGATGTTCGATTGGAAGGTTGGGAGAGTTAGGGTGTGAGAATCCAAATTTGGGGTTTTTGGATGAATAGTGATTTTGAGCTTGAAGATGAGGAATAGTGTTCATGGAGGATTTCGAGGAATATAGTATTTCGGTCAAAAAGAGGTTTCGCGATCGAGTGGAAAGCTTTGGAAGCGGATTGGGTGTCGCCGGAGCGGGGAGCGTTCGTGTGGTTACTCGGTGATTTCGGCTCGGTCGTGGATCACGCTTCAAGGGTGAGTTCTACTCACGTTTAGGATTTTTGTTTTTCGAATTAATTGATTGATCGTTTTATCGCTTTCGCTGGTCTGGAATATTACTTGATATTGTCTGTTTCGGGTTAGGAATCGATCGGAGCGAGTCTCGAGTTGTGTCGTGTTTAAATGGAATTTTTGGTGATTCGATTTCGAAAGATTTTGACTTAAAAACCGTTAATTGGAAAATATGTCGCGTTTTGATACAATTCGTTTAAAATGAGTTTTTGATTGATTTGATTGATTGTGTGACTTGGATTGAGACTGTTTTTATAGTTGTCAAAACTGTTTTCAATCGGAATTGAGCGGAATAGCGAATTTCGCAAGAAAACGGAAAACCTGCACTTTTCTGCAGATGGTCGCGTCGCGACCCGTCCCTTTCGCGTCGCGACCTGGCCCAGTTTTGTCACGCAAAAAGTTTCTATCACTTTTCGCGTCGCGACGGAAGCAGTTCGCGTCGCGACGCTTTGCAGATTTTCAACAGTTTTTCACTGATTTTGTTTTCGCAATAACTTTTGATCCGGGAACCCGATTGAGGTGTTCTAAGATGCGTTTAAAAGCTTATTCCGAGGCCTAACTAAATATACAATTTAAAAAGGTAAAAAGAACTGTTTTTGAAGTTCAAATAGTTTCGAAAAGCCGAATAATAGTACACGTGTGCGGATAGGTTTTATTAATAATAAAGCGGACTATGATTCCTACGTGATATGGTTTAACCGACGCGGGATGATTATTAAATATTGTCTAAACCGGTCTACGATTCACGATATATAAATTATATCGACTATGGGAAACGGCCCGATACGGGTGTTATGTTCAGTTATTGGTCTGAATGTAAATGAACTAAATGTTCATATGATTGTAGATATATATATATATATATATATATATATATATATATATATATATATTATATCGAGTTTGGGTGACGACCCATGTTGACATACTAGGCGGGGAAGTCATGAATCCTTACCCTAGGCTCTGTGCCCTTAGGAAACACTATTGGTATTGGGGTTCGCCGGGAGACGCAAGTGGATTGCAGCCGGTGTTATGTTAAAAAGTTATTGTACTATGTTCACCAGAAGATGCAGGCGGGCTGCGGCTGGTGGTACGTAGAAAGGTCTAAGATGCTAGTTCATCGGGAGACGCAAGTGGATTGCAGCCGGTGTCTTACTAGGTCGAAGCCTTATTGAATGGTCCACCGGGATTAGCAAGCGGATTGCGGTCGGTGTTGCGTCAAATCTTAAAAATGTTTTAAATGGACCGAGAGTGTTAGTAGGGGTCTCGGTAGAACTCACTGAGATTGTATCTCACTGTTTAAATGTTGTTGTTTTACAGATAACAGGGGAAGTGGAAATCCAAGAGGCACGAGTAAGTGGTACTCGGGTGGTTGCTGAAGACTTAGCTTTATGCCTAAGTGTATATCTTTCATTGTTATTTGTGTATCAAGACATTTTGTCTTTAAAGTTATGTATTTATTTCCGCTTTCTTGTGCGATATTGAACACTGTATTTCACTGATGGTTTATGGTCTTATTTATGTTTAAGATTGTTCTATTGTTATTCAGTGAAAATGTTATAGTGGTGTTCAGTATTTAAACAGGAAATATATCTCTGATGTTTTAGGAATGGTGCACTTGGGTATTTTTACTCGATAAAAATACCGGGGTGTTACATTTTCCACTTTGAGAATGGGATGTTTTTCTTAATTTTAATTGTGATGTTTCCTAAGCATGAAAATGAGATGTTTGTCCAAAATTTAAATATGTTGCTATTCGAATTTTTTAAATAGGTTGTCACTTAAATTTTTATGTGTAGTTACTTAAATTTTTTTTAATGGTTTGCCACTTAGACTTTTAATGTGTAGCTACTTAAATTTAAATGGTTTGTCACTTAAAATTTTAATGTGACGTTACTTAAAAATTTAGAGGTATTGTTACTTAAGATTTAAAGATGTTGTTACTCCAATTTTGAATGTGATGTTTATGAAGAAGTTGTGATATCATTGTGATGACTATGACGAGTACACTCTATGAGTGTTCTATGACGACGATGACGAGTACTCCGGGTGAGTGAATTGGTGATTGCACATGTGTCCATACTGTCTCATAGCATGTGCATATTATGACGAATAGGCTTCGGCCTCTTATTGGCGAAAAACAGTGACGATGTGCCCTAGTGGCTGACTTATGACGAGTATGGTACCATCATGCATATACCCAGGTGTGGGTTGCATTTCATGCGCATACATGTTTATGACTGGTGATATGAATTATGACTTTGGTTTGCGTTTAGTGACGATGAGGTTGATGACAATGACGATGTTGTATGACGTTTTGCTCATATTACTCTACTATATGCTTGATTATGTTTTGTTGAAATTCTCACCCCTTCTGCTTGGAATGTTGCTCTATTGTGGCAACGCTGCAGGTAACCGCGAGTGAAGGTCCTGCTGCCTTCTTTTATAGCCATTGGGATCTCTGTCGAGTCGCTCTCTGATACTGTGACACCTAGGGGGCGTGGTTGAAGTTGTTATTTAAATAGTAAATTGTTTAAGTGTTTTGATGATGTGAGACGTGTTTGAGTGGTATTTAGTGAGCGTTGTATTATTCCGCTGTGACGTAACTCTTGGAGTTTAATTTTTATGACGGGTGACGATGTTGCGCAAACCTTAATGAGTGCAAGTTGACGGGTTTTTGTTAATGAAGATGTGGCATTTCCTTTCTATCAGTTAAATTAATTTTTGCGAAAAAGTTTTACTCTGATAAGTGACGTGTAAATTATGGGGTAGAAAGGGGGTGTTATGTAACAGCCCAGGTCCAACGCATTGGCCACCCCGGCACTGTTACCTCACGGAGGTGTGTTTAACTTGCACTTATGCCTCAGGTGCAAGGTTCGATTCCCACAGAAGGCAAAAATTCTACAAGAGGGGTAGAGAATACCGTGAGGTAACAGTCCTGGGGTGGCCAATGCGTTGGACCTGGGCTATTACAAAAAAAGCGTAACACCCCCTTTCTACCCTTTTATTTTAATTAAGAAAATCAGAGTTCAAAAATCATTTTCGATTCCACCACGAGGGTGTCACACATACGTCAAAATAAAACCTCAAGTCTCAAATAAAATAGTACGTCGTCAAAGGTGCAATACATAGCACTCCACAATAGGGAGACCTCAAAACATCGAAACTACGTCATAAAGTCCAACATCAACGCAGCGGAAAAGTTAATCAACCCATCAACAGTATATAAAAAAAAATCTAAGCACATCAGCAAAGCATCAAATACATCCCCCCAGGTGCTACGTATCAGAGCATGACGACTCGACTCAAGAAGTGAAGCTAAGGCCTTCACTGGGAATCACCTGCACGTTACCAACACGGGGGTAACATTCGAACAGGAAAGGGTGAGCATCATTTCAATCCATATAATAGAAAGTATGATAAGTACATAAGCCAAGTGACAGCCCTAAATTATTCACATCACAATCATCATTCACATCACTTACAATAACTCATCTCATGTCATGTAGGCATATGAAATGCAACCCACTCGCGGGCATATGCATGAGGTACCTTTTCACAAACGTCGCTTAGCCCTTAAGGCCTCATCGTCACTTAGCCACATGGGCCTCAAAACGTCACTGGGTTTATGCATATGGGGCATGAGACACTATGACATGCACCACTCACAAACACACAAATACACAAATACCCAAAATCAGAGTCAACTATGTGACCCGTCACTTACCAGTTTGCTCACAAGAAGCACAGCACCTGTCAAATTCACAATCAACACACAACGTCACTTGGCCCGTTAGACCTTAACATCACTTAGCCTTTCGGGCCTCAAACGTCACTGGGTTTCATCGTCAGTTACACATAAAATATCATCAACTCAAACAATAGCCACTGAGGGCAAAAACGTCAATTACTAGCCACCAAGGGCATCATCGTCATTTACACGTCATTATAATTAATATTAGCCACCAAGGGCAAAACAGTCATTTACACGTCATTATAAATAATATTTGCCACTAAGGGAAAAACAGTCATTTAACTCAAACATCACTAGAGACACCGGGGCAGCCACGTGGCGCCCATTCAGCAACACCCACAAGGCACTAAATAAGCTTCAAGTTTCTAGAAAAACATTACAGCACAGGTCATCTCCCAACGACACAGGGCCACGGGCACTTAGGCCACAGCCAACCATTTTCAGAAAATTGGGTCACTGCATTTAAAATTGGACAATCACACAGACACTGAAATAAGGTTTTCAACGCACTTGGAATCGTCAAAAACGGAGTCCCGAGTCAAAAGTTACGTTAAAAACAAGTTTGGGAAAAATTAGGCAACACTGCTGAAAACTGGCGCCTTAGGCGCCCAGGCACCAGGCAACACGCGCACTGGCGCCCAGCGCGCAACACACGCACACACACACACGCGCAACAGGCGCCCAGCGCCCGGGCGCAACAGACTGGAACTTGGCGCCCAGGAAACTGGCGCGCGCCTAGACATCCTGCGCCACACACAGACGCGGCGCCCATGGCGCCCACACACTGCACAGCAACACACACAAGGCGCCTTAGGCGCCCTTGCAGCAACCAAAAACCACTATTTTTCCAGCAACTTTCAAAACACCAAAAATTGATTTTTAGCAATTTAACACACCAAAATTTTATATTTTTCAGCACTCAAAATGGCACTTAATTTAATCAATTTATCAAAATTCCTTTGGGCACTATCATCACCATCACCTTGGCGCCCTAGGCGCCTATGCACACACTCACCCAATTTGCGAAACATCAAGCATCCCCACATACCAAATCGTAATTTCATGAATACACAAGTGCCAAAATCATCAAAACAAACGCATAGGTCGCGTCACCTCAATGTTCAAATACCAAAATCTTTTTTTTTTGACCCCTATTTCATTAAAAAACAAAAAACAGAAATACAAGAAGCATGGGGGGACATAGACCAAAACCCATGCAAACAAAGATAAAACATTATTGCCTGAAACGAAAATAAGGAAGGCCAATCCTATTACGGATAAAATCATCTTTAATAAAATAGGGAACAGAATTCCACCATTGGAAACCAGACAGATTGATCCCATGAGACGCCAGCTTATCAGCGCAGTGATTCCCTTCCCGAAAAATATGAGTGCACGTGACAGTCATTGATTTGAGCAGACCCATGCAATTAAGCCAACGATTGCGGAGGTTCCAAGGCACAATTGAGTGAGACGAGAAAGCCATAACAGCAAGCTGAGAGTCACTCTCAATCCATAAACTATGCCAACCATTGCGGAAAACCACTTCAATGGCGACCATGACACCGACAAGCTCAGCATGAAGAGCGTAATTTGTACCCAGAGGAAGCATAAAACAGCCAAGAGACTCAGCATTACTGTCGCGAAAGATACCCCCACAGGCAGCTAAACCAGGAGAACCCCTCGCAGCGCCATCAGTATTACACTTAACCCAAAAGCAAGGAGGAGCCTTCCAGATAACCTCTATAGTTGTAGGAGCCTTACGAGGTTTGCACTCAACCGAAAAACCCTTAAGAATCACAAAGTCCTGCATGGAATTAGACGTGTAGCCCTTGCTGAGATTACCAGAAATGTTCACATTTGCCATGATCAAGTTTTTCAGGTAAGTGGGCAAGATCTTCTTGTTGTCAAAACGAATCTGATTCCGAGAGAACCAAATAGCCCAGAAAACGTTAATAACCGCAGCGGAAACAACATCCTGCACTTGGTCCGACCAGGGGCGCAGACAGACTTCAAAAATCGTCTCCGGGGAGGAAACATCAATATTAAGAGAGAGCTTGCCACTAAGCCAAACCCAAAGCTGCTTAGCAAAAGAACACTCACAGAAAAGGTGCAAGGAAGACTCATAATCCGCCTCACATAGACTACACATGGAAACAGTACCACATCCACGGCTTCTGAGCTGCTCATCTGTTGGCATACGGTGATGGAGGATACGCCACATAAGAAGAGACTTGGAAGGAGGTATAACACCTCGCCAAATATTCTTGAACCACTTACTAGGTTGCCCAACAGGCCTGAAATAAAGATAAGCAGTTTTAAAAGTAAGCATACCATCGGTAGAGTTTTTCCAAATCAGCTGATCTTGAGAGTCAAATGAAGGCAGGTCTTTTTCATGAAGGAGTGAAGCCAGCTGAGGAAAGATATTGGAAAGAGAAGCAGGGAAACACCAGTGACCATTCCGAATGAAGTCACAAACACGGCCCTTGAGATAGAGCTGACGATGCTCAGGGACAATAAGAAGATTTACCAGAGGGGCCGACATCCAAGGATCAAGCCAAAAGTTGATACAGTCACCTTTACCAATGTGCCAAATGCAGTTTTCTTGGATGGTGGAAAGATGATCACGCAAATGACCCCACAAAGAAGAACTGATATGATAAGAGATCGCAGTATTATTTCTGAAGACCCTCGATCTTAACAGGACAGCCCAGCTGTTCTGGGAAATGCTTAGCTCCCAGCTAAGCTTAAGACAGGCTGCCTTATTAGTGTCTTTGAGGGACCTAATCCCCAGACCCCCCTCAGTGGTTGGTCTACAAACCTTATGCCAGGCCACAGTAACCACTTTACGCTGATTGACGTCACCAGACCAAATGAAATTTCTAATCCAAGAATCCACAGTATTCAACAGGGAGGAAGGCCATTTGTAAATCAGGAAGCTGTAAATTAACATACTTTGAACAACCGACTTGACCAACTGAGCTCTTCCGGTAATAGAGAGGAGGGAAGCTTTCCAGGCTGATAACTTGGCTATAATCTTGTCAGCGATTGGCATTAAATAAACAGCTTTAGGCTTACCTTTGAAAACTGGAATACCCAAGTATGTGAACGGCAACTGTCCAATAGAGAAGCCCAGGAGATCGGCAATGCGACGCTGCCGGGTATTGGGAATGGCGCCCAAATGAACTGTAGATTTGCTAGAGTTAACAATCTGACCAGAAGCTTCACCATACTTAGTGAAGAAGTTGAGGAGATTATGGAGATTTTTCTGCGAAGCTCTGCAAAAAATCATGATGTCATCAGCATAAAGAGTATGAGAGGGAACCTGAGTACCTCTAGGACCATTGATTAACTGGAGGTCCCCATCCTGCACCAGCTTGGAGATGCCTCTGCTTAAAACCTCCTCTGCCAAGCAGAAAAGAAGGGGGGAGAGGGGGTCCCCTTGACGCACACCCCGCTTGCAGCTAAAGTACCCAGAAGGCTTGCCATTGACTGAGATCGAAAGCTTTGCAGAGAGCAAAAGAGCATTAACCCACTCGCAGAATTTACTATTAAAACCAAAAGCCTTGAGGACTCGCAGAAGGAAATTCCAGTCCAGAGTGTCAAAAGCTTTCGTGACATCAACCTTTAGAGCCATATTACCACCAAAGGACCTGTTATTCAGCATATTAATGGCTTCAGAAGTTAAGCAGATGCAATCCGAAATGTTTCTACCTTGAATAAAACCACGTTGCTGAGAAGAAACGATACGGGGGGCAATTCTGGAGAGACGGTCAGCAAGCACCTTTGTGATAATCTTGAACTTAAAGTTAGCAAGAGCGATTGGCCGAAACTTCTCAATACTGTCAGCACCATTGACTTTAGGAATAAGGACCACCAAATTAGAGTTGAAATTCGGAAGCATCCAGCCATGCTTGAAGAATTGCTGAACCGCGCTCACCATTTCATCAGTGATGATGTCCCAGTAATGCTGAAAAAAGAAAGCGCCAAAACCATCCGGGCCAGGGGCACCGTTAGGATTCATAGCAAAGATGGCCTGTTTAATCTCTTCCCTATTAGGAATGTTGGTGAGCATAGTGTTCTCCTCACCTGTAACAAGATTAGGGATAATCTCCTCCACCATACCATTATCAAGACACTGATTATTAGAGGCAAAGATATTCTCAAAATAATTAACAACATGGGATTCAATATCATTAGAAGAAGTAAGAAGAACATCACCATGCTTTAGGGCAGTTATTTGCTTGGTAGTATGTCTAATCCTGACCATCTGATGGAAAAATTTTGTGTTTCGATCACCATGCAAGTGCCAATTAATTCTAGATTTTTCGAGCCAAAAATCCTCTTGAGAAGCTAAAGCTTGCTGCAGCTCAAGCTGAAGGGTTTTTTCTTGCTCATCCAACAACTCTGAGTAGCCAACATTATCAATCTGTGCTTGAACGTGGTCAAGAGATGCATTCGCCACTTGCACCCTGAGATTAACATCCCCAAAGACATCTTTATTCCAGACCTTAAGCTTTACCTTAAGATTTTTGAGCTTTTGATTGAGGACCACCATCGGGCAGCCAACAACATGAGATTGCCAAGCCTCCTTAATCACATTCAAGCAATCCGGGTGACTCGTCCAGGTGCGAAGGAATTTAAAAGATGAGGGATGAGCACCATCTGTAATCTGAAGATCAAGCAGTAAAGGGAAATGATCAGATTTAGATTTAGTAAGAGTATAGCAGGAGATACTTGTATAAAAAGTAAAGCAAGCGTCATTGCAAATAGCCCGATCAAGCCTTTTCTCCGTGAAAGCCCTTCCTTTACGGCCATTAGACCAAGTGTACTGAACACCCCTAGTCGGAAGATGAATCAAGTTATTCAGATTGGTCCAGTTCTGAAACTCTTCGCAAGCAGTTTTAGATGGTGTACCATTTCCCCTATACTCATGGCTTCCCAAAATAGCGTTCCAATCCCCAATAAAGCACCAAGGGATTTTATAAGTTTGCTGGAGAAGAGAAAGATCCTGCCAAAGAGATCGCCTACCCAGATAACTACAAGAAGCATAAATTGCTGAAATACCAACAGTAGTGTTTTTAACCTCCACTGTAAACGAAACATGCTGATCTGAGCTATCGATAACAGTAGGATTGAAGTTGTCCTTACAGACATACCAGAGATTAGGAATTAAAGTATTCCTGTCATTAGTAGCAAAGACTTTCATACCAAACCGAGACCAATACCTGCGCGGAAAATCCTCAACAGAACACCAAGGTTCAGCAATAAAAACAAAATCAGGCTTGTTAGAAGAACACAGCTTTTCAAGAGCTAATCTTGTGGGGGGATTAGCTAGGCCCCTTGTATTCCAATATAAGCACTTCATTGAGCAAGACTATGAGATCCTGCCCTTGAACGGGTTGTAATTGGGGTGATAGCTTTCTTTTTCTGTCTCTGCCTTTGTTTTTTCTTCTGAGACTTGGATCGAACTACCTCAAAATCAGAGCCCTCATCAGACTGGGCATTTTCCTTTGCCAAGTTATCCTCCTCCTCAACTAAAACAGCCCAAGGTTGCTTAAGGATGTTTAAATCATCAATCACAACTTGAGCAGCTTCTTGGTCAGCAACCACTTGGACTCGATTTCTATCAACCTCAAAGGCTGCTTCCATTTGTGAGTCACCAACTAAAATTGGATCAGGGGAATTCCCATTCTGCGTTATTGAAGGAGCTCTGCCACTTGGGGATCCTGTTTCAAAATTGTTAGAAATAAATCCAAGCAGGGGATTAATATCATCATGAGGGATATTATTGGGGCCTCCAAACTGATTTGGGATTGTAATCTCTTCAATA
The DNA here is from genome assembly GCA_039519185.1 of Astragalus membranaceus. Classification (NCBI taxonomy): domain Eukaryota; kingdom Viridiplantae; phylum Streptophyta; class Magnoliopsida; order Fabales; family Fabaceae; genus Astragalus; species Astragalus membranaceus. The sequence goes on from CM076848.1 coordinate 151,490,814, forward strand.
GAGATGAGATCTTCGGGACGATCCGAGTGATTATCTTTTTCCACAGGATCTTTTGTAGTGGCTACATTATCATCAACAATATCCTCTTGACGATTACTACCTGCACCATTATCAATAGTGTTAGCAATAACAACATTAGCACTAGATGTAGTCGTACCTTTCACATGATCGTTATCAGGCGTCTGCATTTCACGAACATTAATTGCATCAGGGCCGTTCTTTCTCTTTGGCTCCCAAACTTGCCTATTGATTGTGGGCTGCGCACGAGGTTCCTGCTTACTCTGAGCTTGCTTACAATTGGAATAATTATTCCCAATAATGTGACAATATGAGCAGAAATGTGGCAGCCTTTCATAAACTACTTCAACATAAAATGCGTAACCTTCACGCTCAACCATAATACGCTCAGGAAGATCTCCATTCAAATCAATATCAACAAGAATTCTTGCGAAGTGGCCAAAAGTACGATTCTTTGTGGCATCATCCAGAGCAATAGGACCACCTATTGCCCCGGCAATCTCAAAAAGAGTGATTGGGCGCCAGTATTCACGAGCCAATCCATGGATACGAACCCAACATTGAACATTGGTGTTGCGGATCCTGCTTGGATTCAAGTCTGGCGTCCATGCAAAGAGCCGAAGAAAGCCGGGTTGCAACGACCATGTCCCAATTGCTTGAAGGCTACGCATCTCTTCAAACGATTGAAAACAAAATTCATAGTAGCCTTTCCCCAAGGATACCATTGTCCAAGAGCCAATGGATTTCCATTCTTGCAAAAGTTTTGCCCTTAAATCATTAATCTTTAGAGGAGAATCCCCCTTAGAAAGGGTAAGGCGTCCATGCAATACATTCTTGCACCCTTTGACTCCTTCTTGATATTCTGTTTCAGAGATCTTGATAGTGAGAGCATCGCCTTTAATGCAAGGCTTTGGCAACTGATTTGGAGGAATCACGCATGAGTTTGTTAGCGCAGCAGCAAAGGACTTTGTTGCGGTCACGGAATGAGGTTGAGCTCGCGGAGCTGATACTGGCGCCGTGTCGGCCATGCATGGCCACGGATAAAAATCCATAGCCAAAATAGTCAGCAAGAACCGAGAACCACCCAATATCAAACCGAAAGGAGCAACCAATAAAATGCAGTCCAGCAATAATATCAACACAGCAATAATCAGTCCAGCAAAAATATGAACACAACAGCAATATCTGACCAAACCGAAAGACTGGCAATGCAGAACTGATCCAGAAGTGAAGCGAATTAAAGATCCAGATGTGAAGCGAAATTATATAGTTAAAGATCACTTACACAACTGATCCAGTAGAGACCAATAACAAGCCGTAAGGAGCAACCAATAAAATCAATCCAGCAAGAATATCAATACAGCAATAATCAGTCCAGCAAGCATATCAACACAGCAATAATATCAGATCAAACCGACAGACTGGTAGTGCAGAACCGATCCATAAATTATATAGAAAGCGAATTAAAGGTCCCTTACAACCGATCCAGCATAGACCAAGATTAAGCCGAATGAAAGCAGCCAAGCACCTGGAATATAAACAGCCAGAGGAGAACGAATCGTAGGATGCATCGACACACTCAAGGATCAAGGATAACGTGGAATAGTCACCATCGCCCAAAACCCTAGTTCGCATATAGGCATACACATGTATATATATGAAATCATCATCACGGGCAAACCAAGAACATCAAGAAACATCAAAGAACATCAAGAACAACATGGATCTAGTATAAACCCTAGATCTAGGACCTATCATGAGATCTATTAGATGGAAGGATAGTGCTCCCCTAACCTTTTAAGAAGAAGAACTTGAGCCTTAGGATGCAGTCACCAACAGAGCCTCAGCAACAATGGAGATCTCCTTCCTCCTTGATCTTCGAACTCTCTCCTCTCTTGGCCGCCCTTGCTCTCTCTTTCTCACGCTCCTCTCTTTCTCTCTTGCTAATTCGAAGAACACAAGTGAAACCCTAGGCAAGACTCCTCACCAAAATGCGCCTAGGTCAAGCCATTGGGCCATGGGCTTCACTTAAGCCCAATCCATTCGAACGCACCTCCTCCTCCTAGCATCACACCACCCCTCAATTAAAACAATTCCAATAAATGATTAAAACCCAATTAAATAAAAGAAATACCTAAATACTTAATTAAATAAATTAATTAAATATTTAGGGTGTTACAACTCTCCCCCACTTAGAATATTTCGTCCTCGAAATTTTACCTGATCAAATAGCTCCGGGTAGGACTCTCGCATCTTGCTTTCTAGCTCCCAAGTCATACTCTCACCAGTAGCTCCTAGCCAAACCACTTTCACTAATGCAATCTCTTTGCCTCTAAGCGCTTTCACTTCCCGATCCTCAATCCGTACGGGCATCGTCTCCACAGTGAGATTATCCCGCACCTCCACATCATCCATATGGATCACATGAGATGGATCCGACACATACTTCTGAAGTTGCGACACATGAAATACGTCATGCAAATTCGAAAGATTTGGCGGTAAAGCCACTCTATAAGCCACATTTCCGATTCTTTCAGAAATCTGATAAGGACCAACAAATCGAGGAGTGAGCTTCTTCGATTTCAACGCTCGACCAACACCGGTAATAGGAGAAACCCTCAAGAACACATGCTCACCCTCCTGAAACTCTAAATCCTTCCTTCGCTTGTCATGATAACTCTTCTGACGACTCTGCGAAGCCTTCATCTTTTCACGGATCATCTTGATCTTCTCTGTAGTCTCCCGGACAATCTCCGGTCCCAACACTACACTCTCTCCCGACTCATACCGACACAATGGCGTTCTACACTTTCGACCATACAATGCTTCAAACGGTGCCATCCCGATACTGGAATGGTGGCTGTTGTTATAGGTAAACTCAATCAACGCAAGGTAGGAATCCCACGAACCCCGTTGTTCCAATACACAAGCCCTCAACAAATCCTCTAACGACTGAATTGTTCTCTCTAACTGACCATCTGTCTGAGGATGATACGCCGAACTCATTTTTAACTTTGAACCCAATGCCTTCTGTAAACCCGTCCAAAATTCAGAAGTGAACCTTGGATCTCTATCTGACACAATACTCTTCGGAACACCGTGCAACTTCACAATTTCTTTGACATAGACCTCTGCCAACCTCGACACCGGATAAGTGATATTAATAGGAATAAAGTGAGCAGACTTCGTTAACCTATCAACGATCACCCAAATAGCGTCATGACCCCTAACTGTATTCGGCAATCCCGTCACAAAATCCATCGCTATGCTATCCCACTTCCACTCTGGAACTTCCAACGGTTGCATTAACCCTGCTGGCTTCTGGTGTTCAACCTTCGACTTTTGGCAGGTCAAACAGGCATACACAAACTGTGCCACATCTCTCTTCATACCATACCACCAAAACATCTTTTTCAGATCTTGATACATTTTCGTCGCTCCAGGATGGATACTCAACTTGCTACGGTGACCCTCCTCTAAAATTGCCTTTCTCATCTCTTCGTCATCCGGAACACAGATCCTACCCCGGAACCTCAACACACCACTGGAATCTAATTTGAAATCTTCATCTTCAGATTGACCAACCCCATTAATTAAATCTACTAACTTGACATCTGTCTTCTGAGCTTCCCTGATGCTGCCCAGGAAATCATTATCGATCTTTAACATTCCCAGCTTGACACTGCGAGGTGTCATTTTACAAACCAAACTCAAATCTCTGAATTCCTCGATCAACTCTAATTCTTTCACCATCATTGCCGACATATGCAAAGACTTTCTGCTTAAAGCATCAGCCACGACATTAGCTTTGTCGGGATGATAATTCAAACCAAAGTCATAATCCTTCAAGAGCTCCAACCACCGACGCTGTCTCATATTCAACTCTTTCTGATCGAACAGATACTTTAGACTCTTATGATCACTGAACACTTCGAACCTCGAACCATAAAGGTAGTGCCTCCAAATCTTAAGCACAAATACCACAGCAGCCAATTCCAAATCATGCGTAGGGTAATTTTTCTCATGAACCCGCAACTGCCTCGACGCATACGCAACGACTTTCCCATCTTGCATCAGCACACCACCAAGACCCATTTTCGAAGCGTCACAATATACAACGAACGGTTCCCCCGGATTAGGCAACGTCAAAACAGGCGACGTTGTCAATCTCTTCTTCAGTTCCATGAAACTTTCCTCGCACCGAGCATCCCAAACAAAAACCTTACCCTTACAAGTCAACTGAGTCAACGGAAGGGCCAACTTGGAAAAACCCTCGATGAACCTCCTGTAGTACCCAGCCAAACCCAAAAAGCTTCTAATCTCTGATGCGGACTTCGGAGCTTCCCACTCCAACACTGCTTCTACTTTTGCCGGATCAACCGCAATACCATTACCAGAAATCACGTGCCCAAGGAAACTCACCTCTTTCAGCCAGAATTCACACTTTGATAACTTAGCATACAACTTTTTCTCTTTCAGAACTTCTAACACTGTCTTCAGATGCTCAGCATGCTCTTCCTCAGACTTAGAATAAACTAGAATGTCATCTATGAAGATTACCACAAACCGATCTAGGTAATTATGGAAAATACGATTCATATATTCCATAAATACACCAGGAGCACTGGTCACACCGAACGGCATCACTGAATATTCATAATGCCCATACCTTGTCTTGAACGCTGTCTTCTGAACATCTTCATCCTTTACTTTAATCTGATGATATCCGGACCTCAAATCAATTTTGCTGAAAACACGGGCACCCACTAACTGATCCATCAGATCGTCGATCCTCGGAAGCGGATACTTATTCTTGATAGTTACCTTATTCAACTGACGATAGTCCACACATAACCTCATGCTCCCATCTTTCTTCTTTACTAACAATACCGGAGCTCCCGACGGTGATACACTCGGTCTCACAAACTTTTTCTCAAGCAATTCTTCAAGTTGCGTCTTTAACTCAGACAACTCCGACGCCGACATTCTGTACGGTGTAACACCCCTTTCTACCCGTCACTTTGTTTATAAAAATCAGAGTTTGAAAATTTCGTTCATCGGGAATGTTACACATATTTCAATAAAACGTCGCTTATCAATTTTAAAAGCAGTTTAACTCAAAAATCATACGTCCACGTAGCACTTCACAATATCAAAATCTCAAGCCTCGTTCTAACGTCGCTTATAAAACTCAACATAACAAAACCATCTACGCAGCGGAAAACAATAAATCATAACAAAATGGTCCACAAGGACATAACAACCAACAATCATTAATAAATGCCGAGTTCGTTTCCCCCCCTTGAGTGCTACGTATCAGAGCATGACGACTCGACTCAAAAGTGAAGCTAAGACCTTCACTGGGAATCACCTGCACGTTACCAACACAGGGGTAACATTCAAACAGGAAAGGGTGAGCATCATTTCAATCCATATAATAGAAAATATGATAAGTACTAATCCTGGGCCACGCACTAGAACAATCAGCATCCAAAAACACCAAATATCACATCACAGTCACCATTCACATCACTTACAATAACTCATCTCATGTCATATAGATTTATGAAATGCAACCCACTCGCGGGTATATGCATGAAGGTACCTTTTTACAAAACGTCGCTTAGCCACTCAGGCCTCATCATCACTTAGCCACTCAGGCCTCAAAACGTCACTGGTTTTATGCATATGGGCATGAGACACTATGACATGCACCACTCACAACACACAATCACACAATTACTCAGATCATAGTCAACAATGTGACCCGTCACTTACCGGTTTGCTCGCAAAGAGCACAGCACCTGTCAAATTCACAATTCAACACACAACGTCACTAGGCCATTTAGACCTTAACATCACTTAGCCCTTCGGGCCCCAAACGTCACTGGTTTTTCATCGACACTCCCACATAAACATCAATCAACTCAAACCATAGCCACTGAGGGCAAAAACGTCATTTGACTAACCACTAAGGGCATCCTCGTCATTTACACATCATTATCTACAACTTTGGCCACTAGGGGCAAAACAGTCTTTTACACGTCATAACTAATAATAAATAGCCACTAAGGGCAAAACAGTCATTTAACTAGCCCCGAGAGCATCATCGTCAAAATCATCATTTTTGACATTACTTCGCTAAAACTGTTGTTTATACACCAAAAGGGATTTTTAAAGAGCTTCATATCATTTTTCAATGTCACTGGGACGATCACCGGGCTCCCACAAACAATCAGAAAATAACAATTTTTCATTTTAAAAATTAGACCCATAGATGGACAACGTAAAGAGCTTCACGGCACTTTTTGAATCGTTCGAAACGGACGTCTGAGTCAAAAGTTATGATAAAACAATTTTGGGAAAAATCAGGCAACATCCTGGGAACAGGCGCCTTAGGCGCCCAGGCAACCAGGCAACACGTGCACTGGCGCCCAGCGCCCAGGCGCGCAAGACAACGCAACACAACACGGGCGCCATGCGCCCAGGGCAACAACGCGCAACACAGCGCAACACAACAGGACACGGGCGCCTAGCGCCCAGGCGCAACAACGCGCAGCACACACGCCATCAGGCGCCCAGCGCCCAGCACAGGCGCTTAGCGCCCAGAAAAACAGCAGCACACCCAGAATTTTGTCTAACAATTTTTTCAACACTAAAACTGAAAATCACCATTTTTCCAGCAATTTTTCAAAACACTAAAAACTGATTTCTAGCAATTTAACTCATAAAAACCTTATAATTTTCAACACCCGAAATAACGCTTAATTTAATCAATTGATAAAATTCTTTTGGAGCACTAACATCATCATCACTTTGGCACCTAAGCGCCTATACACCCATTCATCCAAAATGCGAAAAATCACAATCATCCCAACATACCAATCATAAGTCCATGGACGCACAAATGTCAAAAATCATTCAAACACATATGTAATTCGCATTATCTCAAGGTTCAATCATCAAGTCAATTCGCATATGGCAACACATAAACGTATATATAAAGATCATCACCATGGCAAACCAAGAATATCAAGAACATCAAGAAACATACGGTTCTAATACAAACCCTAGATCTAGAACATATCATGAGATCTATTAGATGGAAGGATAGAGCTCCCCTAACCTTTTCAAGAAGAATTCGATGTCTAGGAGAAGTCACCTACAGAGCCACAGCAACAACGGAGATCCTCTCCTCTTGGTCTTCGAATCCTCTTCTACTTCTCTTCTTGGCCGCCTTGCTCTCTTTCTCTTTCTCACGCTATTCTCTTTCTCTCTTGCTCTCTCTCTTTCAACTTCGCAACCTTTGCCACCTAAACCCTAGCCCCCAATCAACCTAGCCACTTCGCATACATTGGGAAATCATGGGCTTGGGCTTTTCACTTAAGCCCAAGTCATGCAAGTGGCGCCTCCACTCCCTCCTAATACCACCAAAATAAATAAAAAAAAATTAAGATAAATAAATTATGTCAATTAAATTAATTTAAATCCTCAAATACTTAATTAAATAAATTAATTAAATATTTTAGGGCGTTACAACTCTCCCCCACTTAAAATATTTCGTCCTCGAAATTTACCTGATCATACAATTCTGGGTAGGATTCTCGCATCTTGCTCTCTAGTTCCCAAGGCATACTCTCGCCGGCAGCTCCTAGCCAGACCACTTTCACTAATGCAATCTCTTTGCCTCTAAGTGCTTTCACTTCACGATCCTCAATCCGTACGGGCATCGTCTCCACAGTGAGATTATCCCGCACCTCCACATCATCCATATGGATCACATGAGATGGATCCGAAACATACTTCCGAAGTTGTGACACGTGAAACACGTCATGCAAGTTCGAAAGATTTGGCGGTAAAGCCACTCTATAAGCCACATTTCCGATTCTTTCAGAAATCTGATAGGGACCAACAAATCGAGGAGTGAGCTTCTTCGATTTCAACGCTCGACCAACACCGGTAATAGGAGAAACCCTCAAGAACACATGTTCACCCTCCTGAAACTCCAAATCTTTCCTCCGCTTGTCATGATAACTCTTCTGACGGCTCTGCGAAGCCTTCATCTTTTCACGGATCATCTTGATTTTCTCTGTAGTCTCCCGGACAATCTCCGGTCCCAACACTACACTCTCTCCCGACTCATACCAACACAATGGCGTTCTACACTTTCGACCATACAATGCCTCAAACGGTGCCATCCCAATACTGGAATGGTAACTGTTGTTATACGTAAACTCAATCAACGCAAGGTAGGAATCCCATGAACCCCGTTGTTCCAATACACAAGCCCTCAACAAATCCTCTAATGACTGGATTGTCCTCTCTGACTGACCGTCTGTCTGCGGATGATATGCTGAACTCATTTTCAGCTTTGAACCCAATTCCTTCTGCAAACTCGTCCAAAACTCAGAGGTGAACCTTGGATCCCTATCTGACACAATACTCTTCGGAACACCGTGCAGCTTCACAATTTCTTTGACATAGACCTCTGCCAACCTCGACACCGGATAAGTGATATTAATAGGAATAAAATGAGCAGATTTCGTCAACCTATCAACGACCACCCAAATAGTGTCATAACCCTTAGCTGTATTCGGCAATCCCGTCACAAAATCCATCGCTATGCTATCCCACTTCCACTCTGGAACCTCCAACGGTTGCATTAACCCTGCAGGCTTCTGATGTTCAACCTTCGACTTTTGGCAGGTCAAACAGGCATACACAAACTGTGCCACATCTCTCTTCATACCATACCACCAAAACATCTTTTTCAGATCTTGATACATCTTCGTCGCTCCAGGATGGATACTCAACTTGCTACGGTGACCCTCTTCTAAAATTGCCTTTCTCATCTCTTCATCGTCCGGAACACAGATCCTATCCCGGAACCTCAACACACCACTGGAATCTACTTTGAAATCTTCACCTTCAGATTGACCGACCCCATTAATTAAATCCACTAACTTGACATCTGACTTCTGAGCCTCCCTGATGCTGCTTAGGAAATCATTATCGATCTTTAACATTCCCAGCTTGACACTGCGAGGTGTCATTTTACAAACCAAACTCAAATCCCTGAATTCTTCAATTAACTCTAATTCTTTCACCATCATTGCCGACATATGCAATGACTTTCTGCTTAAAGCATCAGCCACGACATTAGCTTTGCCGGGATGATAATTCAAACCAAAGTCATAATCCTTCAAGAGTTCCAACCACCGACGCTGTCTCATATTCAACTCTTTCTGATCGAACAGATACTTTAGACTCTTATGATCACTGAACACTTCGAACCTCGAACCATACAGGTAGTGCCTCCAAATCTTGAGCACAAATACCACAGCAGCCAATTCCAAATCATGCGTAGGGTAATTTTTCTCATGAATCCGCAACTGCCTCGACGCATACGCAACGACTTTCCCATCCTGCATCAACACACCACCGAGACCCATCTTCGAAGCGTCACAATACACAACGAACGGTTCCTCTGGATTAGGTAACGTCAAAACAGGCGACGTCGTCAATCTCTTTTTTAGTTCCATAAAACTTTCCTCACACCGAGCATCCCAAACAAAAACTTTACCCTTGCAGGTCAACTGAGTCAACGGAAGGGCCAACTTGGAAAAACCCTCGATGAACCTCCTGTAGTACCCAGCCAAACCCAAAAAGCTTCTAATCTCCGTTACGGACTTCGGAGACTCCCACTCCAAAACTGCTTCTACTTTTGCCGGATCAACCGCAATACCATTACCAGAAATCACGTGCCCAAGGAAACTCACCTCTTTCAGCCAGAATTCACACTTCGATAACTTAGCGTACAACTTTTTCTCTTTTAAAACTTCCAACACTGACTTCAGGTGTTCAGCATGCTCTTCCTCTGACTTAGAATAAACTAGAATATCATCTATGAATATCACCACAAACCGATCTAGGTAATTATGGAAAATACGGTTCATATATTCCATAAATACACCAGGAGCATTGGTCACACCGAACGGCATCACTGAATATTCATAATGCCCATACCTTGTCCTGAACGCTGTCTTCTGAACATCTTCGTCCTTTACTTTAATCTGATGATATCCGGACCTCAAATCAATTTTGCTGAAAACACGGGCACCTACTAACTGATCCATCAGATCGTCGATCCTCGGGAGCGGATACTTATTCTTGATAGTTACCTTATTCAACTGACGATAGTCCACACATAACCTCATGCTCCCATCTTTCTTTTTCACTAACAATACCGGAGCTCCCCACGGTGATACACTCGGTCTTACAAACTTCTTCTCAAGCAATTCTTCAAGTTGCGTCTTCAACTCAGACAGTTCCGACGCCGACATTCTGTACGGAGCCATAGACACAGGCCTCGTGCCAGGTACAAGATCAATCGAAAATTCAACTTCTCTTTCCGGTGGCACACCCGGAATTTCATCAGGAAAGACCTCAGGAAATTCACGTACTACCTTCAGATCTTCGATAACAGCCTGACTCTCAGCAGACAACGAAGCCATCAACGCAAATAATTGAACTCCTTCTTTCTTCAACTTCTTCAACTGATCAGCAGATACCAAAACAGAACTTTCTTCACCGAAACTAACTGACTTGCTACGACAGTTGATATGAACGTGATTATTCTCTAACCAGTCCATGCCTAAGATCACATCCAGACCTCTCAATGGCAAACAAACAAAATTCACAATAAAGTCCCTGCCGAAGATCGACACGGGACACTGAGAACACACCTGGGACGTAATCACCGACCCCTTCGCAGGAGTATCGACAATCATATCCCCACACATAGCAGATAAAACAAGACCCAATCGTTTACAGCAATCAACAGATATAAAACAATGGGTAGCACCAGTATCAATAAGAGATTTCAGAGAAGTACCATTAATAAGACACATACCTCTAATCAGACCATCATCATCATCAGGTTCCTCTCCTGCCAATGCAAAAACCTTCCCAGTAGACCTTTCCTTTTTCGGCTTTGTACACTTTGTACTGATATGCCCAGACTCACCACAGTTGAAACACACCACATCTTTGACCTTACACTCAGCTGCCATATGACCCTTTTTACCGCAACGGTAGCAATTCCTTTCATCAGACCTGCATGTGGTACTCTTGTGGCCAGGTTTGCCACACTTATAACAGACAATGCTAGCAGGGGCATCCCCCCCACTAGAACCCTTACCTCCAGCAGCCCTCTGATAACCCTTATGCGCAGGAACCTCATACGGCTTGCTTCGACTCTGAAACTTGCCCTTTTTCTCAGAAGTAGCTTTGTAGCGAGCAGTACTGTCCTCCTCGAAGATCCTGCAACTGTCAACCAGATCTGCGAACACACGAATCTTCTGATAACCAATGGCCTGTTTAATATCAGGCCTTAACCCATTCTCAAATTTGATGCATTTTGAAAATTCCGCTGTAGCCTCACTGTAGTGTGGATAAAATTTCGCTAGCTCCACAAATTTTGCCGCATAGGCAGTCACAGACATACCACCCTGCTTCAGTTCTAAAAACTCTATCTCTTTCTTCCCTCGGACGTCTTCAGGAAAATATTTTCTTAGAAATTCCCTGCTGAATACCTCCCAAGTAATCTCTTCCTGCACAGCCTCTAACCTCTGCCTAGTAGCCAACCACCAGTCGTCGGCCTCCTCGGCTAACATGTGGGTACCAAAACGGACCTTCTGCTCCACAGTACAGTCCATCACCCTGAAAATCCTCTCGATCTCCTTCAGCCACGCCATAGCACCATCTGGATCATATTTGCCCTTAAAGGTGGGCGGATTCTCCCTCTGGAAGGTAGTCAGACTCCTAAAACCAGCATTATCTCCCGCATTCTGCTGACCCTGCACCGCCTGAGCCATAGCTTGCAATGCACCAGCAAGAGCAGCGTCGTTCCTTCCAGCCATTATGAACTATCACTGCAGCACAAACCAAAGATTTAGAACTAATCTATTGTCATAAGACACTATGACAGGACAACATTGGCCGGACAGACCGAACTGCTCTGATACCACTAATGTAACACCCCTTTCTACCCGTCACTTTGTTTATAAAAATCAGAGTTTGAAAATTTCGTTCATCGGGAATGTTACACATACTTCAATAAAACGTCGCTTATCAATTTTAAAAGCAGTTTAACTCAAAAATCATACGTCCACGTAGCACTTCACAATATCAAAATCTCAAGCCTCGTTCTAACGTCGCTTATAAAACTCAACATAACAAAACCATCTACGCAGCGGAAAACAATAAATCATAACAAAATGGTCCACAAGGACATAACAACCAACAATCATTAATAAATGCCGAGTTCGTTTCCCCCCCTTGAGTGCTACGTATCAGAGCATGACGACTCGACTCAAAAGTGAAGCTAAGACCTTCACTGGGAATCACCTGCACGTTACCAACACGGGGGTAACATTCAAACAGGAAAGGGTGAGCATCATTTCAATCCATATAATAGAAAATATGATAAGTACTAATCCTGGGCCACGCACTAGAACAATCAGCATCCAAAAACACCAAATATCACATCACAGTCACCATTCACATCACTTACAATAACTCATCTCATGTCATATAGATTTATGAAATGCAGCCCACTCGCGGGTATATGCATGAAGGTACCTTTTTACAAAACGTCGCTTAGCCACTCAGGCCTCATCATCACTTAGCCACTCAGGCCTCAAAACGTCACTGGTTTTATGCATATGGGCATGAGACACTATGACATGCACCACTCACAACACACAATCACACAATTACTCAGATCATAGTCAACAATGTGACCCGTCACTTACCGGTTTGCTCGCAAAGAGCACAGCACCTGTCAAATTCACAATTCAACACACAACGTCACTAGGCCATTTAGACCTTAACATCACTTAGCCCTTCGGGCCCCAAACGTCACTGGTTTTTCATCGACACTCCCACATAAACATCAATCAACTCAAACCATAGCCACTGAGGGCAAAAACATCATTTGACTAACCACTAAGGGCATCCTCGTCATTTACACATCATTATCTACAACTTTGGCCACTAGGGGCAAAACAGTCTTTTACACGTCATAACTAATAATAAATAGCCACTAAGGGCAAAACAGTCATTTAACTAGCCCCGAGAGCATCATCGTCAAAATCATCATTTTTGACATTACTTCGCTAAAACTGTTGTTTATACACCAAAAGGGATTTTTAAAGAGCTTCATATCATTTTTCAATGTCACTGGGACGATCACCGGGGACGGCCACTTGGGCTCCCACAAACAATCAGAAAATAACAATTTTTCATTTTAAAAATTAGACCCATAGATGGACAACGTAAAGAGCTTCACGGCACTTTTTGAATCGTTCGAAACGGACGTCTGAGTCAAAAGTTATGATAAAACAATTTTGGGAAAAATCAGGCAACATCCTGGGAACAGGCGCCTTAGGCGCCCAGGCAACCAGGCAACACGTGCACTGGCGCCCAGCGCCCAGGCGCGCAAGACAACGCAACACAACACGGGCGCCATGCGCCCAGGGCAACAACGCGCAACACAGCGCAACACAGCAGGACACGGGCGCCTAGCGCCCAGGCGCAACAACGCGCAGCACACACGCCATCAGGCGCCCAGCGCCCAGCACAGGCGCTTAGCGCCCAGAAAAACAGCAGCACACCCAGAATTTTGTCTAACAATTTTTTCAACACTAAAACTGAAAATCACCATTTTTCCAGCAATTTTTCAAAACACTAAAAACTGATTTTTAGCAATTTAACTCATAAAAACCTTATAATTTTCAACACCCGAAATAACGCTTAATTTAATCAATTGATAAAATTCTTTTGGAGCACTAACATCATCATCACTTTGGCACCTAAGCGCCTATACACCCATTCATCCAAAATGCGAAAAATCACAATCATCCCAACATACCAATCATAAGTCCATGGACGCACAAATGTCAAAAATCATTCAAACACATATGTAATTCGCATTATCTCAAGGTTCAATCATCAAGTCAATTCGCATATGGCAACACATAAACGTATATATAAAGATCATCACCATGGCAAACCAAGAATATCAAGAACATCAAGAAACATACGGTTCTAATACAAACCCTAGATCTAGAACCTATCATGAGATCTATTAGATGGAAGGATAGAGCTCCCCTAACCTTTTCAAGAAGAATTCGATGTCTAGGAGAAGTCACCTACAGAGCCACAGCAACAACGGAGATCCTCTCCTCTTGGTCTTCGAATCCTCTTCTACTTCTCTTCTTGGCCGCCTTGCTCTCTCTCTCTTTCTCACGCTATTCTCTTTCTCTCTTGCTCTCTCTCTTTCAACTTCGCAACCTTTGCCACCTAAACCCTAGCCCCCAATCAACCTAGCCACTTCGCATACATTGGGAAATCATGGGCTTGGGCTTTTCACTTAAGCCCAAGTCATGCAAGTGGCGCCTCCACTCCCTCCTAATACCACCAAAATAAATAAAAAAAAATTAAGATAAATAAATTATGTCAATTAAATTAATTTAAATCCTCAAATACTTAATTAAATAAATTAATTAAATATTTTAGGGCGTTACATACGGTGCCATAGACACAGGCCTCGTACCAGGTACAAGATCAATCGAAAACTCAACTTCTCTTTCCGGTGGCACGCCCAGAATTTCATCAGGAAAAACCTCAGGAAACTCGCGTACCACTTTCAGTTCTTCAATAACAGCCTGACTCTCAGCAGACAACGATGCCATCAACGCAAATAGCTGAACTCCTTCTTTCCTCAACTTCTTCAATTGACCAGCAGATACCAAAACGGAATCTTCTTCCCCGAAGCTAACAGACTTGCTACGACAGTTGATATGGACGTGATTATTCTCTAACCAGTCCATGCCTAAGATTACATCCAGACCTCTCAACGGCAAGCAAACAAAATTCACAATAAAGTCCCTGCCGAAGAACGACACGGGACACTGAGAACACACCTGGGACGTAATCACCGACCCCTTCGCAGGAGTATCGACAACCATATCCCCACACATAGCAGATAAAACAAGACCCAATCTTTTACAACAATCAACAGATATAAAACAATGGGTAGCACCAGTATCAATAAGAGATTTCAGAGAAGTACCATTAATAAAACACGTACCTCTAATCAGACCATCCTTATCATCAGGCTCCTCTCCTGCCAATGCAAATACCTTCCCAGTAGACCTTTCCTTCTTCGGCTTTGTACACTTTGTACTGATATGCCCAGACTCACCACAGTTGAAACACACCACATCCTTGACCTTACACTCGGCTGCCATATGACCCTTTTTACCACAACGGTAGCAAACCCTCTCATCAGACCTGCATGTAGTACTCTTGTGGCCAGGCTTGCCACACTTATAACAGACAATTCTAGCAGGGGCATCTCCCCCACTAGAACTCTTACCTCCAGCAGCCTTCTGATAACTCTTACCCGCAGGAACCTCATACGGCTTGCTTCGACTCTGAAACTTACCCTTTTTCTCAGAAGTAGCTTTGTAATGAGCAGTACTGTCCTCCTCAAAGATTCTGCAACTGTCAACCAGATCAGCGAACACCCAAATCTTCTGATAGCCAATGGCCTTTTTAATATCAGGCCTCAACCCATTCCCGAACTTTATGCATTTAGAAAATTCAGCTGTAGCCTCACTGTAGTGTGGATAAAATTTTGCTAATTCCACAAATTTCGCCGCATAGGCAGTCACAGACATACCACCCTGCTTCAGCTCCAAAAACTCTATCTCTTTCTTCCCTCGGACGTCTTCAGGAAAATATTTTCTCAGAAATTCTCTGCTGAATACCTCCCAAGTAATCTCTTCCAGCACAGCCTCTAACCTCTGCCTAGTAGCCAACCACCAGTCGTCGGCCTCCTCGGCTAACATGTGGGTACCAAAACGGACCTTCTGCTCAACAGTACAGTCCATCACCCTGAAAATCCTCTCGATCTCCTTCAACCAAGCCATAGCACCATCTGGATCATATTTGCCCTTAAAGGTGGGCGGATTCTCTCTCTGGAAAGTAGTCAGACTCCGAAAACCAGCGCTATCTCCAGCATTCTGCTGACCCTGCACAGCCTGAGCCATAGCTTGCAATGCAGCAGCAAGAGCAGTGTCGTTTCTCCCAGCCATTCTGAACTATCACTGCAGCACAAACCAAAAATTCAGAACTAATCTATTGTCATAAGACACTATGACAGGACAACATTGGCCGGACAGACCGAACTGCTCTGATACCACTAATGTAACACCCCCTTTCTACCCTTTTATTTTAATTAAGAAAATCAGAGTTCAAAAATCATTTTCGATTCCACCACGAGGGTGTCACACATACGTCAAAATAAAACCTCAAGTCTCAAATAAAATAGTACGTCGTCAAAGGTGCAATACATAGCACTCCACAATAGGGAGACCTCAAAACATCGAAACTACGTCATAAAATCCAACATCAATGCAGCGGAAAAGTTAATCAACACATCAACAGTATATAAAAAAAAATCTAAGCACATCAGCAAAGCATCAAATACATCCCCCCAGGTGCTATGTATCAGAGCATGACGACTCGACTCAAGAAGTGAAGCTAAGGCCTTCACTGGGAATCACCTGCACGTTACCAACACGGGGGTAACATTCGAACAGGAAAGGGTGAGCATCATTTCAATCCATATAATAGAAAGTATGATAAGTACATAAGCCAAGTCACAGCCCTAAATTATTCACATCACAATCATCATTCACATCACTTACAATAACTCATCTCATGTCATGTAGGCATATGAAATGCAACCCACTCGCGGGCATATGCATGAGGTACCTTTTTACAAACGTCGCTTAGCCCTTAAGGCCTCATCGTCACTTAGCCACATGGGCCTCAAAACGTCACTGGGTTTATGCATATGGGGCATGAGACACTATGACATGCACCACTCACAAACACACAAATACACAAATACCCAAAATCAGAGTCAACTATGTGACCCGTCACTTACCAGTTTGCTCACAAGAAGCACAGCACCTGTCAAATTCACAATCAACACACAACGTCACTTGGCCCGTTAGACCTTAACATCACTTAGCCTTTCGGGCCTCAAACGTCACTGGGTTTCATCGTCAATTACACATAAAATATCATCAACTCAAACAATAGCCACTGAGGGCAAAAACGTCAATTACTAGCCACCAAGGGCATCATCGTCATTTACACGTCATTATAATTAATATTAGCCACCAAGGGCAAAACAGTCATTTACACGTCATTATAAATAATATTAGCCACTAAGGGCAAAACAGTCATTTAACTCAAACATCACTAGAGACACCGGGGCAGCCACGTGGCGCCCATTCAGCAACACCCACAAGGCACTAAATAAGCTTCAAGTTTCTAGAAAAACATTACAGCACAGGTCATCTCCCAACGACACAGGGCCACGGGCACTTAGGCCACAGCCAACCATTTTCAGAAAATTGGGTCACTGCATTTAAAATTGGACAATCACACAGACACTGAAATAAGGTTTTCAACGCACTTGGAATCGTCAAAAACGGAGTCCCGAGTCAAAAGTTACGTTAAAAACAAGTTTGGGAAAAATTAGGCAACACTGCTGAAAACTGGCGCCTTAGGCGCCCAGGCACCAGGCAACACGCGCACTGGCGCCCAGCGCGCAACACACGCACACACGCACGCGCAACAGGCGCCCAGCGCCCAGGCGCAACACACTGGAACTTGGCGCCCAGGAAACTGGCGCGCGCCTAGACATCCTGCGCCACACACAGACGCGGCGCCCATGGCGCCCACACACTGCACAGCAACACACACAAGGCGCCTTAGGCGCCCTTGCAGCAACCAAAAACCACTATTTTTCCAGCAACTTTCAAAACACCAAAAATTGATTTTTAGCAATTTAACACACCAAAATTTTATATTTTTCAGCACTCAAAATGGCACTTAATTTAAACAATTTATCAAAATTCCTTTGGGCACTATCATCACCATCACCTTGGCGCCCTAGGCGCCTATGCACACACTCACCCAATTTGCGAAACATCAAGCATCCCCACATACCAAATCGTAATTTCATGAATACACAAGTGCCAAAATCATCAAAACAAACGCATAGGTCGCGTCACCTCAATGTTCAAATACCAAAATCAATTCGCATATAGGCATACACATGTATATATATGAAATCATCATCACGGGCAAACCAAGAACATCAAGAAACATCAAAGAACATCAAGAACAACATGGATCTAGTATAAACCCTAGATCTAAGACCTATCATGAGATCTATTAGATGGAAGGATAGAGCTCCCCTAACCTTTTAAGAAGAAGAACTCGAGCCTTAGGATGCAGTCACCAACAGAGCCTCAGCAACAATGGAGATCTCCTTCCTCCTTGATCTTCGAACTCTCTCCTCTCTTGGCCGCCCTTGCTCTCTCTTTCTCACGCTCCTCTCTTTCTCTCTTGCTAATTCGAAGAACACAAGTGAAACCCTAGGCAAGACTCCTCACCAAAATGCGCCTAGGTCAAGCCATTGGGCCATGGGCTTCACTTAAGCCCAATCCATTCGAACGCACCTCCTCCTCCTAGCATCACACCACCCCTCAATTAAAACAATTCCAATAAATGATTAAAACCCAATTAAATAAAAGAAATACCTAAATACTTAATTAAATAAATTAATTAAATATTTAGGGTGTTACATGTTACACACAGCACCTGTCAATTCGTAATTACACCCAACAACGTCGCTGTATTTCATCGTCGCTTATTATCATCGTCGCTTAGCCCTTTGGGCCTCATCGTCACTTATCCATAACGTCACCAACAAATAATAGCCACTAAGGGCAAAACAGTCATTTACGCATCATCATCAAGTATATTGACCACTAAGGGCAAAAACGTCCTTTAACTAGCCACTAAGGGAATCATCGTCATTTACACATCATCCTCAATAATATTAGCCACTAAGGGCAAAAACGTCATTTAACTAGCCACTAAGGGCATCATCGTCATTTACACATCATCCTCAATAATATTAACCCATAAGGGCAAAAACGTCATTTAACTAGCCACTAAGGGCATCATCGTCATTTACACATCATCCTCAATAATATTAGCCACTAAGGGCAAAAACGTCATTTAACTAGCCACTAAGGGCATCATCGTCATTTACACATCATCCTCAATAATATTAGCCACTAAGGGCAAAAACGTCATTTAACTAGCCACTAAGGGCATCATCGTCATTTACACATCATCCTCAATAATATTAGCCAGTAAGGGCAAAAACGTCATTTAACTTGCCACTAAGGGCATCATCGTCATTTTCACCAATCTTGACACTAAAGCGTTAAAACTGTTGGTTATACGCAAAAAAGGATTTTTAAGGGACTCAATGCGGTTTTACAACGTCACTGGGACGACCACCGGGGACAGCCACTTGGGCGCCCAGAAACCACCAGAAAATAATAAGTTTTTATTTTAAAAATAGGACACACAGGTAGACAACCGAAAAAGCTTCCCAACACTTTTTGAAACGTTTAAAACGGATGCCCGAGTCAAACGATATAGCGAAAATAGTTTTTATTAAAAATCGGGAACGTCCTGAAAATGGCGCCCAGGCACTGGGCGCCTAAGACACAAACTTAGACATCGCAGGCAACACAGGCAACACGCACACACAGCGCCCTTGGCGCCCAGCACCTGGCGCCTGGCGCCCAGCGCCCAGCACACACGCAACACGCACACACACGCACTGGCGCCCTTGCCGCCTGGCGCCTGGCGCCCAACACACCACACACGCGCAGCACAGACACACGCACACTGGCGCCCTTGGCGCCCAGCACCTGGCGCCTGGCGCCCAGCACCGGGCGCCTGGCGCCCAGCACAATGCAACACTTCCAGCAACACAACATCACACATATGGCGCCCTAGGCGCCCATACAGCAAACAAATGAATGTTTCAACCACAATTCATGAACATCACGCATAAAACATTAACAAAACATGGAAATCTCATACAAATTCGTGATTATGGGTATTACTAGGCTAACACAACCTTAAAACCTATCATGAACATCTATTATATAGAAAGATAGAACTCCCCTAACCTCGAATTTGAAGAACGGAAGCCCTAGAGACAATCACGAACGAAACCACAGCAACAAAATCACACCCTTCTTCCTCCTTGAGATTGCGATTTCTTCTCCTCCTTCTCCTCTCCCTACGGCGCTCTCCCTCTTTCTTTTCTCTATTCTCAATTCGCAAAATGACCACCAAAAACCCTAGCCTCACATGGCCTAACAACTTCGCATATCTCATTGGATCATGGGCTTGGGCTTTTTCACTTAAGCCCAAGTTCATTCAAGTGGCGCCTCCTTTTCCTAATACCACCAACATAAAATTAATATAATTTTAATTAATTAAATTATACCCAATAAATTAAATAAATTCCTAAATACTTAATTAAATAAATAAATTAAATATTTAGGGTGTTACACAAGGACTTTTACCATCGGTTGTTTATACAACCGATGCTAAAGGTAAGCGCCAAAATTAAAATCATCCGTTTAATTACATAAATGCCACCGGTTCAACAATTAGCATCGATTGTTTAACAACCGATGCTAATTGATGCTTTTAATGTCTTTTTTTCATTAGTGGAGACACGATTCTGTAAATCCCTACCACTCTCCCTTTTCAAATAGCGAACCCTAAATCCCTCACACTCTCTTGCTTTTCATACTGCGAACCCTATAGCTTTAAATCCTTGCAACTTGCAACAATAACGAACCCTAAATCCTTTCAAGCATCTTCGAAACCAAAATCCCTAATCAAATCTTCCCTTACAAACTGCGAACCAAACAAAGTTCGAACTGTGAACTGCGAAGTTCGAATTGTGAACTGCGATTCTGCAAATGGGTATTGTTTTCTTCATCTTTATTGTTCATATTCCTTGATTTCTTGTTCATCTTTATTTTGTTTTTTTCTTAAATGGGTACTGTCATTTACTCCATTTTTGTTCATCTTGATGAAGTTTGGTGATTTTAGTTGTACTCATTTGCAACTGTGTTTGATTCATTATTCAGTTTAGCCATAGGTGGATATGGTACCTCTTCTAGCTCAATTCCTTCCATGAGACATAGATTGGCTGCTTCCTCCTCATGCTCACTTGATGACTCTTCTAAATGATCCCAAGTGGCCATCAAGGCTTTCTTCTTTGATGTGAATCTTCTTGATCCTTTATTGTTAAGAAGAGGACAATCTCTTTTCATTTGACCAGGCTTCTTGCATTCAAAGAAAGTGAGTTCAGACTTGCTTTCATCTCCTTTAAATGTGTCCCTTCTGAATTGAGGTTTTCCTCTCCATATTTTGTTTAGCCATTTGTTGATTCTTCTTGAGATTAGAGACATTTCTTCTCCTTTTGTATCTTCTTCAGTTACTTGCTCTTCATCATTCATTTCTTGAGAAGACTTGAGTGCCATGGATTTGCCTTTCCGAGGGGATGTGCTTTCTTCTTTCTAAGAGTCCTTAAGAGCTACTTCCTTTTTCTCTAGATCGAGTTTGTTGCGCCCGAAAAAGTCCCCGAGGGAGAACCTTCCTCGTTCACACCTTTTCTTAAGACAATGAAGCCGCCACCAATATTTATTAAGGAAAATATTAGGAAAACCTTTTTTGGAAAGCGATTGGTCTTGCGAAACTAGAGAATAGGGTTCGGGGGTCGGTTACGCGCAGGGAAGGTGTTAGCACCCCACACGTCCTCTCTACTGAGAGGGAACCTTTAATTAAATGTGTGGTTTTTAGTGTGTTGATTTGAAAATACTTAATTTTGCCTCTTTATTTCTTATTGAGAATGAATTAAAGAACTTAATAAAATTTTTTATTTTTGGAGAGAAAGGGGAAAAAAGGTTTTTAGAAAGAAGTGCTTGACGGGACATGACCCGCTCCTACGTATCTCCCGGTGCGATGGAGAATTCAAAGCTACGTAGTTCTTGGGTAGAAAATGTTTGTGTGTTTGGTGTTTTTTTTTTAATATAGGGGTTTTAGGATTGTGTGATCTGTGTTGAAGGACCACTGGGGGTCTGAAGGGCCGCTGGGGGCTGAAGGAGCGCTGGGGCTCTGAAGGACCACAGTTCACTTATCCTAAAATAATGATTAACCCGGCCGTACGACCGACTTAATCCCCTACTTTGAAAATAAGATTTTTGATTTTTGAAAGAGATGTGTTTGTATTTTTTATTTAGAAATTATTTATTTTTGCGCTTGACAGGGGCATGGCCCTGCTCCTACGTATCTCCGGGTGGAGAATCAAAGACGACGTAGTTCTAGGTTTTTTTGAAAATGATTGTTGAAAACTTATTGTGAAAATGATTTTTATTTGTTATGCTTGACGGGATGTGACCCGCTCCTACGTATCTCCTGGTGCGATGGAGAATTCAAAGCTACGTAGTTCTTCTGTGTACTGAAAAAGGTTTTTGTTTTTTATCTTGTTATCTTGTTTAATTATGAAAATTGGGCATTCATGGTGATCAATTGAGCAAAGGCTCCAAGTGATCACCACTAGTACCTCATTGTTAATAATCATGCAAGCAAAGGCTTCACAAGACTATTAACAAAGTTTTTTTATTTAGTGAAAATTTTAGGAAAATTCAGATATTCATGATGATCAATTGAGCAAAGTCTCCAAGTGATCACCACTAGTACCTCGTTGTTAATAATCATGCAAGCAAAGGCTTCACAAGACTATTAACAAAGTTTTTAATTTATGAGAAAATATTTTGTTTTGAAGAGAATTAAATTAAATTAAAAAAACGAGAAAGGGGGTGAAATGGTAAAATAGGGTGTTATTAGTCGCAAGGGGTTGTATAATCAATAGCCGGGGTGCAGTTAGCGAGCCCAACTCATTTTGTTTTTGTTATTCAAACAACTGGCAGCGCAACTGGGCTAAAACAGGGGGAGGCGTGAATTAAAACAATGGGTGTGAATAGTAATCAGATATTAAAAATTAAAAAGTAAAAAAAGAAGGGTAAAAAACCTAAATATATAAAGCAACATTTGGAGAGGAAACCTAATTCTGGTTCCTCTAAAACCAGCACCGCAGAGAGGCAGAAAGAGAGAGAGAGAGGATCCAACGAGGGATCCGGCGAAAACCACGGCGAGGAATCCGGCGAGGGATCCGGCGAGAGAGAAAGGAAAGGGATTCAGGGAGAGAGAGAGAGAATCGTGGAGAGAAAAAGATGGAGGGGGGTGACGGAAACTGCGCCGGGCCGGTCGCAGCCAGAGACACGCTGGTGACAGCGGCGCTGTGCGGCGATTCTGCAAGCAGACCGAACCGGATTGACTGGTCCTATGCGATGGCAGCGACGACGCAAAGGGGGTGCAGGCGGAGACGGTGAGAGCTATGAGGAGGTTCGCGATGACTTACGGCCAACGACCACCGTCTACGGTGGTCGGACTCTAAGGTGGTGATTTTCGCTATTTTTCTTGGTTTTACGGATCTCTTTTTTCTTTTTTTCTGCTTCTGATCTTATTTTTTTTTATCTTTGTTTTTTTGCCTTTGGGAGGACGAGGGCTGACGGCGTGGTGGTCTATGGGCTGACTGAGGTGTTTCGATGCCAACGACCACCGTCTACGGTGGTCGGAATCTGAAGGGTATGTGTTCGTTCCTACCTTTTTTTTATGTTTCCACTCTTCTGTTCCGATTCTATTCTTGATCCGTTCTACACTTTCGTTCTACAGTTCTTTTGCTTTTGTATTCTGATTCCTAAATCCAAATATTTACAACTAATCTATTTACGGTATAAACTGGAAATTCGATTTTGGTTCAAGTATGTAGATTCCAGGAGCTAGGCCGAACCCTAATGCATCAAGATTAAAACAAAACTAAATCTATTCACAGCCCTAATACCCACGGTATCAATAAACAGAGTCTAATTTTTATCAGTTATATATATTCTGATTATAAAGCCTAGCATGTATTCAAATTGACAGAATATAGGGAAAACGAAATAGTGGTAGCCAACCTTTTTTCCAGCCTCAGAAGTTCTCCTTTTGTTTGCTACTTACTGCTGCTATGGCTTTGTTGAACTGCTAATGCTTCTTTACTCAAACTTTTCAGCTCTCAGATCTTGGGAAAAAACGTATTTCTTAGTGATTTTAGCAGTTGTATGCATCTGTGATCCTCCTTTTGCCGTGGGCTGACTGTTTATTTATATTAAAAACTTAGGTCTTGGCATTAGTTGCTTTTGACCGGGCTTTGAATTCAGGTTTTGGAGCGGATCGACCTAGGCCCAGCAGCTTGGGGAGCAGCTGCTGGAAACCTTAAATCTGCTGCTGCTGCATATTATTATTTGGATTTTCGGATTTGTATTTTTTGGTATTTTTAGTATTATCATTTTTTGTATTTTTGGACTTTTGGACATCTTAGACACTATTAAATTGTAAATAAACAATAAATAGAATTTTTTTGACATTTTTGATATTATATTGCTTAAATAAATTATATAAACAGAATAAGATTAATAACAAGGAAAAGGAGTCGGGCCAAATACAAAGACGAGAACGGACCAGACTAAACAAATGCGCTAAAACGAGGCCCAAAAATAGAAAAATGGGCCTGTTGACTAAAAGCGCTCAAAATTAACTTGGAATTACATTCTTAAGCCCGAATTGAAACGACAAGCCCAACCGCGAGAAAAATGACTTTGGTAGTCTCAATTAGGTTCGACTAAATTCAAATACGAAGATTAAATTGAAGAACGCACGAAAAGATCGATCATTCGCGTGCATGCCTAATTTAAAACAACGGTATTTCGATTTAGTTGAACAGGGTAATTGAAATTGGCTAGGATTAGTAACTGAGACGCCATACTGATAATTCTCGTAATCACGCGACTTCAAAACACGATTTAAGTGAAATAAATGACTAAAACTAGAAAAAGAAGACGGACAAAGATGGGGTATAACAGCTGCCCCTCTTTATTTGGATTTTGACCAGGAATATGAATTGGCCGAAACATATTCCGAGGCAAAATAGAAATAAAGAATTCAGAAATTATACCAATTTTGTCTACCTAGAGAAACCTGAGGCAAAAAAGGTAAAACGGGCACTTGGCGTGCAGAAAGCGGTAAACGGGCACTTGGCGTGCAGAAAGCGGTAAATGGGCACTTGGCGTGCAGAAAGCGGTAAATTGCCCAGGCTGCCTAAAACCTGTAATCCTTAAACGGACTCTTGGTGAATCCGAGTTTGCACGTGGCTTTGAGGAGCACGCTTCCTGTTGGCCTTTT
The DNA here is from genome assembly GCA_039519185.1 of Astragalus membranaceus. NCBI lineage: Eukaryota > Viridiplantae > Streptophyta > Magnoliopsida > Fabales > Fabaceae > Astragalus > Astragalus membranaceus. The sequence continues at coordinate 151,516,152 of CM076848.1, forward strand.
CGAGCGACCGGGGGGATCGTTATCAGCTCCGGAACTGATATACTGATCAATGCACGGCGTCCACTGTATTTTAGGCTGATACAACTATTCCGTTGAACCTCACATGGGGCTGCGGTCCATCGCGTTCCTCGTACACGATGTGAGACCTGGGCAGAAGGGAGCGATGATCTCTGTGCTCCGATCCGCAATGCGCGCTTGAGCGCTCTCTTTTCTTTTCTCTCTTTCTTTTCTATTTCTCTCTTTTCTTTTTTTTTCTCTTTCTGAACTCCCAACTTGGGGAACATTTTCTGGAATCTGGGGGCGAGGGCTAACACCGAAGTGCTCATCCTCTCTTTGTACCTGTAGCTAAAATGAACAAATGCATACAGTGCAAATGCCATGATTGCTGTTTTCTTTGAATGATGAGTTTCTTATTTCCTTTGTCTATGTCGGATGAATGCATGATCTTCTACTGTTCCTATATGCTTGATGGATGCAATGATTTTCCTTTTCTTCTATTGTCTATACGCAATGCATGATTTTCTTCTTCTTTTGCTTATGTCTGATGAATGCATGATTTTCTCCTGTTCTTATATGTCTTTTTCTCTTTCTCTAGCTTCTCTTCTTTCTTTTTCTTTCTTTTCTTTTCTTTTTGTTGCTCTCTTGGCTCTTTTCTTTTCTCTCTTTTGGCTTCTCTTTTTGCTCTCTTAAGAATGCGAATGCAAAGCTCATGTATTTTAATGCAAAGGAAACTTTCTCTTCCCCCCCTTTTTCTTTTTTTTTTTTTGGGAAAAATGATGAATAACATGAAATGATGAATGACATGGGATGTTCTAGCTTTCTTTTCTTCTATGAGATGCAAGTATTAATGTGATGCAACTGTATTGCTTTGATGTTTGATGCAAATGTATGCGGTGATTGACGCTTTGATGAATGAAATGCTCCTGTTCTAACTTCTGTTTATTTCTTTTTGCTTCTTCTATGAAATGCAGACATTAATATGATGCAATGCTCTGATGTTTGATGCAATGATTCTTGTTCTTTTTTTTTTCTTCTTTTTTTTTTATTTTTTTTTATGGAAATGCTAACGTTAATATGATGCATATGCACTGCTTTAATGTTTGATGATTGAATGACAAAGAAATGCTTGTGAAATGATGAATGATATGGAATGCTGGATGACAGGGAATGTTTTTGGGTTGCTTTTGGGGTTTCTTTTCTTTGTTTTCTTTTTGCTTTCTTTGCTTTTTCTATGAAATATCTAATGCAAAATGTAATGCTCTAATGATGAATGACATGCAATGATTTTGTTCTTTTCCCTTTTTTATGAAGTGCGAACATTAATATGATGCCAATGCAATGAAAAGATTTCTGCTTTTTCTGCAAGTATTAATATGGTGCAACTGATGTGGAACGCTTTCTCTTTTTACTATGTGATGAATGCACAAAATGTGAAGATGCAAATGTAATGCTTTGATGCAAATGCTATAATGAATAGATTGAGATGCCTAGATGCGTGAGGTAGACAGTTTTGTGATGATGAGATGCGAGACTTTGAATGCAAGGAATTGAGATGACTATTGCCCATTCTGTTGAAAAAATTGAATTTGATTCAAACTCCGGTGTTCTCAAGGTTTTTATTTACAAACAACCTCATTTGTTTTCTCCTTCTTTCCATGATGACTGAATTTTAGATATCACGTAAACAACTTGTGTTCTCTCTTTTTGAAGCATTGTCTAGTAAGCATGCATAAGAGTGCAAATGCGAATGAATGAGTCAGTTAACTTGGAATGGACTTTTATGGCAAGTGAAGGAATGACCGACATGGCTATTGCCGAAGCTTGTGAGGGATCAAGAGATACAAGATTGCCCCAATTCAGGTCTTTGATGAGTGAATAGCTTGCCCCTGTCTAGTGGTGACAACAACTAGGGGTGTAGAAGATGATGAATTGGGAACGCTTCGGCTCTTGGGATGAAATCTGGAATGAAAGGGGTTTTGCTTCAACCCACAGAATTTGATGTTGCCCCAGTCATAACAAGGACAAAGCTGCCCCAATCAGAATGACAAGGTCTTGTTTAGGACATTGAGTTGAGAGATTGCCCCGGTGAGGTTTTTATGGGAATGAATGAGGTGAAGGAATGGGAATGCACTTGCCCCACTTTGGAATGACATTGACAACTGGAGTGACATAGGATGGGCATTGAACAGACTTTCCCAAGACTAGGGTGTGTGGGTGGTGAAGAGAATGCCCCAACTTTTGGGTCTGAGTGGTATTCTCAATGCAAATCTTTGGTTCTCTACTGATGTCTTGACTTTTGGTGCGAAAGAATCCTTACCTGGTGATCACTAAACCTTGTTTTAATGCATCTTGAATGTGTTTTGGAGTGCAAGTCCCTCTTTTTTATTTTGTCAGCTTTCTTTTTTCTGACTGTTCATTTTTGTTTCCTCAGTTCTCTTTTTTCTGAGGGTTTATTCTTTCTTGATCAGCTTTCTTTTTTCTGATCGTTTGTTTTTCTTTTGAGCAAACACATTGTACATAGATAAACTTGTTCGTCCTAAGATTAGAATTTGAGAGAACAAAAGCAACCGGTCATTGATCGGAATGGACCTTTCGGGATTGTGGTGTTTTGTGGAGGAAAGAGGGTTAGGCTTAATGAAGTGTTTGAGGCTAATGGGAGGATGAGTTTTGTTCGGCGTTGATTGACGGTTAATGGTCTATGAGGAAGATGGTTATTGGGCTTGTTTGGGCTCTGTTAAAGAAAATTCGTGTCTCATGGTAGAATGACTAAGGGGTTTGATGTTGAGGCCAAAGGAAGTGTTTGAAGGTTTATGGAATCAGGTGTTGGAATGGTGGAGTGTTTGAAGGTTTATTTAGACAAGGATCTCTTGTATTTTGTGGTAATATGTACCAGCTCACCACTTTATTTTCTTTGGTTTTGGGATTTTCATTTTTGAATCCCTTTTTTTTTTCTTTTTCCCCTTTTTTTATGATTCTTTTCCTTCTTCGACTCGGGTGAGTTGATAAAAAGTGATGCACTGTTTTTTTATTTGGGGTGATCCTTGTCTAGGGTGATTTTTGGATTTTGGTTTTTCTTGGCTCAAGGTGGGTAGGAAAGGGACTTTCTGGGATTTTGGGGTTTTTGAGGAGATGGCCAAACTTCATTTCAAATCCCGATTGCTTATTTCTATAAGACTTAACTTTAGAACGGTAATTTATCTTCATGTGTTTGCTCTTTTTTCCTTTTTTGTGCCCTAATTTTTGCCTGGACCGCTCTTTGTGAGTTTTCAGTCCACCGGGCGCTCCTTTTTGCCTAGGCCACCCTTTGCGGGTTTTCAACCTAGCGAGCTTGTTTTCTTGTTTATTATATTATTATTATTATATTTTTTTTGAAAGACTTGCACTGAAGGAATATGATATTAATCAAGGGGAATTAATGATCACAGACTTGCCCCAGCATGGAGGACTTGAACCAAAAGTCAAATACGCACTGATGGGGAGAATATGCACTTTATGGGTGGACGGGGCGGGACTAGACTTGGACGGGAAACTGTGGTAAGGGAGGAAAACCAACGGACTCAAACAAGAGAATGTACTCATAGCATGCACGCTCATTAGAAGAATGCTTCACAGAGAGTTAACATCAGTTAAAAATTTGTTTTTTCTTTGATACACTATTTCAGTCTTTTGTCATGGAATGGATGAGATGCAGTGCTTTTGAAAAACTGAGTGTCTTCGAACACCTTGAGTTTGCAACCAAGTAAGGATAAACTTTTTCAAAAAGGATGATTGTTTCGCAAGAACGTCTCGCTTCTCATCACAACTCATATTTTATGCAATGAATGAATGAACAAATTATGATATGCAAGTATGATGCAAATGCGTGGAGAATGACCACTCGAAGAGTGTGGCTTATTCTAAATAATTTTGTTATTTTTAATGCAAGACAAAACATGGAATGCCAATGCGAATGATGCAAGAATGATGCCCCTTTTTTTTCAAAATGATTTTTGATTTTGATTTTTTATTTTTTTTTATTTTATAGAGGCGAGACAAGGTACGAAATACCAATGCCCCCTTTTTCTTTTGAATGATGAAAGATGCAAGAATGATGCTTTTCTCTAAATGATGATGATTTTTTTTTTAGAGGCAAGGCAAGGTATGAAATGCCAATGCCCCTTCCTTTTTTGAAAGATGCATGTATGGAGGAATGATGTATTTGAACCAAAGTGATGAGGTTAATGAAATGGTGCATGAATGCTACATTTGGAAAAAATTTGATGATGATTTTTATTCATGATTATGAATGAGATGCTTTCTTGTTTTCATTTTTTTTGTGCAATGAGATGCATGATACTCACAATGATTTTCTTTTTTTGTTTTTTAGTTTTGGAACATGATTTTGAAAATTATTTGGAGATGCAAATGATTTATTGGAAAAAGGGTTTTAGAAAAATGTGCTTGACGGGGTATGACCCGCTCCTACGTATCCCCATGGTAATGAGGAATCAAAGCTTGCGTAGTTCTACTGTGTCTTTTTTGAAATTATGCTTATGCTTGAATGCCTCGTCTTGGATGAACTTGACGAGGATTTTTTTGCATGATTATAAATGAAATGCTTATGCTATGCAGATGATAATTGTTTTTTGTTTTATCTTTATGTAATGAAAAGGAATGCAAGATGAATGTTTTTTTTTTCTCAAACTTTTGTTAGATGCAAATGCAATGGTGCGAAACGATGTGAATGCGAAATGATGTGGATGCGAAATGATATGTCATTTACATAAAAAGAGGGTAAGAAAATAAGGATATTATTTTCTACGATTTTTGAAATAGAGTTTAAGAAGAAGGAATGCCTAAACTAATGCAACAAACAAAGGCGTGCCCCCGTGTCCTACAAAGGGTGGGAATCCTAGGGTCTAAAGTCGACGAAAGGGGTAATCCTCCCATGTAGGTTCTAATCACTTCCTTACAATGGCAACCAAGAGCTAAAGTCTCTCTCATGATGGCACCCACAATCGTAGAAAGCTACCGAGTGTGAGGCATCATGACAAAGCGCACTCTTGGGCGGAACTTTCATGAGAGCCATACAGACAAAGGTCTACGAATGGCAGTCACTAATCGTTCCCACTCTCCTAGGTTTTTGTTCAGACCTTGGGTTTTAGGCCCCACTCAATGCTCACAAGTATAGGATGTGAAGTGTGTGTCGAGGGCACAACACCTAGGAATTACTACCCTTCCCCACCTGCAAATGAAAATCCAGAGCAGTCCAGACAAATAGCATGTTGTTTATCCTAGGGTTCAATATCGATCCAATATAAACTAATCTAGGGTGCCAATAACAATGCACTACTTACCTCAAGAAAGGGAGCAAAGAAGAAGGGGACATGATAAGAAAGGGGAAGTATGCATGTGCTTACCATAGGAAAGGGAGCAGAGAAGAAGGGGACATGATAAGAAAGGGGAAGAAATGCATGAGGGAACTAAGCAAAGAAGTAACTATCTATTGCAAAAGCAAACATAGAATAAGAATGCACATGGATGTAACATGCTTATGAAAAAGGAAGAAGAGAGGCAAAGCAAGATATTCAAATCAATCATATAAACCACACATTTAATTAGTTAGGCTTGGCCCACTTAAAAAAAAAAATTTTAGTGTCCCCAGTGAAGTCGCCAGCTGTTGCGCCCGAAAAAGTCCCCGAGGGAGAACCTTCCTCGTTCACAACTTTTCTTAAGACAATGAAGCCGCCACCAATATTTATTAAGGAAAATATTAGGAAAACCTTTTTTGGAAAGTGATTGGTCTTGCGAAACTAGAGAATAGGGTTCGGGGGTCGGTTACGCGCAGGGAAGGTGTTAGCACCCCACACGTCCTCTCTACTGAGAGGGAACCTTTAATTAAATGTGTGGTTTTTAGTGTGTTGATTTGAAAATACTTAATTTTGCCTCTTTATTTCTTATTGAGAATGAATTAAAGAACTTAATAAAATTTTTTATTTTTGGAGGGAAAGGGGAAAAAAGGTTTTTAGAAAGAAGTGCTTGACGGGACATGACCCGCTCCTACGTATCTCCCGGTGCGATGGGGAATTCAAAGCTACGTAGTTCTTGGGTAGAAAATGTTTGTGTGTTTGGTGTTTTTTTTAATATAGGGGTTTTAGGATTGTGTGATCTGTGTTGAAGGACCACTGGGGGTCTGAAGGGCCGCTGGGGGCTGAAGGAGCGCTGGGGCTCTGAAGGACCACAGTTCACTTATCCTAAAACAATGATTAACCCGGCCGTACGACCGACTTAATCCCCTACTTTGAAAATAAGATTTTTGATTTTTGAAAGAGATGTGTTTGTATTTTTTATTTAGAAATTATTTATTTTTGCGCTTGACAGGGGCATGGCCCTGCTCCTACGTATCTCCGGGTGGAGAATCAAAGACGACGTAGTTCTAGGTTTTTTTGAAAATGATTGTTGAAAACTTATTGTGAAAATGATTTTTATTTGTTATGCTTGACGGGATGTGACCCGCTCCTACGTATCTCCTGGTGCGATGGAGAATTCAAAGCTACGTAGTTCTTCTGTGTACTGAAAAAGGTTTTTGTTTTTTATCTTGTTATCTTGTTTAATTATGAAAATTGGGCATTCATGGTGATCAATTGAGCAAAGGCTCCAAGTGATCACCACTAGTACCTCATTGTTAATAATCATGCAAGCAAAGGCTTCACAAGACTATTAACAAAGTTTTTTTATTTAGTGAAAATTTTAGGAAAATTCAGATATTCATGATGATCAATTGAGCAAAGTCTCCAAGTGATCACCACTAGTACCTCGTTGTTAATAATCATGCAAGCAAAGGCTTCACAAGACTATTAACAAAGTTTTTAATTTATGAGAAAATATTTTGTTTTGAAGAGAATTAAATTAAATTAAAAAAACGAGAAAGGGGGTGAAATGGTAAAATAGGGTGTTATTAGTCGCAAGGGGTTGTATAATCAATAGCCGGGGTGCAGTTAGCGAGCCCAACTCATTTTGTTTTTGTTATTCAAACAACTGGCAGTGCAACTGGGCTAAAACAGGGGGAGGCGTGAATTAAAACAATGGGTGTGAATAGTAATCAGATATTAAAAATTAAAAAGTAAAAAAAGAAGGGTAAAAAACCTAAATATATAAAGCAACATTTGGAGAGGAAACCTAATTCTGGTTCCTCTAAAACCAGCGCCGCGGAGAGGCTGAAAGAGAGAGAGAGAGGATCCAACGAGGGATCCGACGAAAACCACGGCGAGGAATCCGGCGAGGGATCCGGAGAGAGAGAAAGGAAAGGGATTCAGGGAGAGAGAGAGAGAATCGTGGAGAGAAAAAGATGGAGGGGGGCGACGGAAACTGCGCCGGGCCGGTCGCAGCCAGAGACGCGCTGGTGACAGCGGCGCTGTGAGGCGATTCCGCAAGCAGACCGAACCGGATTGACTGGTCCTATGCGATGGCAGCGACGACGCAAAGGGGGTGCAGGCGGAGACGGTGAGAGCTATGAGGAGGTTCGCGATGACTTACGGCCAACGACCACCGTCTACGGTGGTCGGACTCTAAGGTGGTGATTTTCGCTATTTTTCTTGGTTTTACGGATCTCTTTTTTCTTTTTTTCTGCTTCTGATCTTATTTTTTTTTATCTTTGTTTTTTTTTCCTTTGGGAGGACGAGGGCTGACGGCGTGGTGGTCTATGGGCTGACTGAGGTGTTTCGATGCCAACGACCACCGTCTACGGTGGTCGGAATCTGAAGGGTATGCGTTCGTTCCTACCTTTTTTTTATGTTTCCACTCTTCTGTTCCGATTCTATTCTTGATCCGTTCTACACTTTCGTTCTACAGTTCTTTTGCTTTTGTATTCTGATTCCTAAATCCTAATATTTACAACTAATCTTTTTACGGTATAAACTGGAAATTCGATTTTGGTTCAAGTATGTAGATTCCAGGAGCTAGGCCGAACCCTAATGCATCATGATTAAAACAAAACTAAATCTATTCATAGCCCTAATACCCACGGTATCAATAAACAGAGTCTAATTTTTTTCAGTTATATATATTCTGATTATAAAGCCTAGCATGTATTCAAAGTGACAGAATATAGGGAAAACGAAATAGTGGTAGCCAACCTTTTTTCCAGCCTCAGAAGTTCTCCTTTTGTTTGCTACTTACTGCTGCTTTGGCATTGTTGAACTGCTAATGCTTCTTTACTCAAACTTTTCAGCTCTCAGATCTTGGGAAAAAACGTATTTAGGTGATTAGGGTTTCGGTGTGAAGCCCCAATCCTTATTTCTTAGTGATTTTAGCAGTTGTATGCATCTGTGATCCTCCTTTTGCCGTGGGCTGACTGTTTATTTATATTAAAAACTTAGGTCTTGGCATTAGTTGCTTTTGACCGGGCTTTGAATTATTTTTCAGGTTTTGGAGCGGATCGACCTAGGCCCAGCAGCTTGGGGAGCAGCTGCTGGAAACCTTAAATCTGCTGCTGCTGCCTATTATTAATTGGATTTTCGGATTTGTATTTTTTGGTATTTTTAGTATTATCATTTTTTGTATTTTTGGACTTTTGGACATCTTAGATGTAACAGCCCAGGTCCACCGCAGCGGCCACCCCGGTCCCACTGTTACCTCACGGTCTTCTCTACCCCTCTTGTAGAATTTTTGCCTTCCGTGGGAATCGAACCTTGCACCTGAGGCATAAGTGCAAGTTAAACCCCCTTCCCACTACCAATTGAGTTAGACACTATTAAATTGTAAATAAACAATAAATAGAATCTTTTTGACATTTTTGATATTATATTGCTTAAATAAATTTTATAAACAGAATAAGATTAATAACAAGGAAAAGGAGTCGGGCCAAATACAAAGACGAGAACGGACCAGACTAAACAAATGCGCTAAAACGAGGCCCAAAAATAGAAAAATGGGCCTGTTAACTAAAATCGCTCAAAATTAACTTGGAATTACATTCTTAAGCCCGAATTGAAACGACAAGCCCAACCGCGAGAAAAATGACTTTGGTAGTCTCAATTAGGTTCGACTAAATTCAAATACGAAGATTAAATTGAAGAACGCACGAAAAGATCGATCATTCGCGTGCATGCCTAATTTAAAACAACGGTATTTCGATTTAGTTGAACAGGGTAATTGAAATTGGCTAGGATTAGTAACTGAGACGCCATACTGATAATTCTCGTAATCACGCGACTTCAAAACACGATTTAAGTGAAATAAATGACTAAAACTAGAAAAAGAAGACGGACAAAATTGGGGTATAACAGAGTTCCTCCATTAGTTCTTGTTCATGTCATTTCAATGATCCGAGCAAATGATCAATGTCAAGTGTTGACAGTGTTTTTGCTTCTTCTATGGCAGTCTTCTTGGGTCTCCAAGCTTTTGGAAGACATTTCAATAGCTTGTTAACCTTCTCGTAGTTTGGGTAAGTTTTTCCTAAAGCACTTAATCCACTAATGATTGTGGTGAATCTACAGAACATTTCATCTATGGTTTCTTCTTTTGAACCTTTCATATTTATGGATGAGCATGCCCTTCTTTGCTTCTTTGATTTGATCAGTTCCTTCATGGGCAGTTTGCAGAGTATCCCATATTTATTTAGCAGCTTCCTTCCCTACTATCTTGTCATATTCTGCTCTTCCCAAAGCACACGTAAGATAATACTTTGCTTTAGCATTTTTCAGTACACGATGCTTCTCATCAGTGGTCCAATCAGCTTTTCGTTTAGGAATACAACTACCAGGTATTGGACCTGCCACTGTGGGAACATATGGTCCATTATCAACTATTTTCCATAGTATCTTGAGACTCCAGGAACAGCTTCATTTTACTTTTCCAATAATAGTAATGTTCCATATTAAATCCAGGTGGCCTATTTGATGATGCACCTTCTATTAGGAAGGCAACATAATTTGGTTTGGCCATGACTTGTTCCAAGATCTTTTCCTCTCACACGTCTGAGTGTGCTCAATCCAGAGGCCAAGCTCTGATGCCAGTTGAAGTCAATGAGAGTCACTAGGAAGGGTGTTGGAATTGTAACCCTTTTAAAAATTAACCAGAAACAATATAAACAACTTCACAAGTTTGATTAGACTTGGTGAGTGTGAGTGCTAAGTTGAGAAGGATCAGTTAATTCTTTCTTCCCAAAATAGTTATCAATAAAGAGAGTGAGATGATTTTCAGGATAGATTTTCTAAGGTAAGAGACAGTGTTTTAAGATGTTAACTTAAGTGTAAATAACCTAAGAGCAATGTTTGAAGTCTATCATTTAGAAAACATTTGAAAAGAGTTGTAATAACAATGTTTTAAGAAAAACTGTGTAGCAGAGAAGAGTCAGCAAAAGTTGTCTTCTCAGTTTTTCAAAACATTCCCCAAATGGAAAGTTTGAAGAGCAGTGTAAATCAACTTAGAATAGCAGAAAATAACACAATGATGTATAGTGGTTCACCCAAAACCCCGGGCTACGTTCACTCCTCACACACCGTGAGTATTTCCACTATTTTCCAAATAGTTAAAACTTTACAACCAACCTAGGCTTAAAGTTCTCTTGGTAGTTTTCTTAACACATCTCTTTCGATTGTTCTCACACCTAATACGATCCTTCTGATCTACAGATAACTCTATTTTATATAGAGTTATTTATGCATTTAACCTTGACTAATTGCTTGAAACCAAGTGTAATGTGTGTTAAATATACTAGTATAAGTAAGATAACAAGATTTTATGTTTTAAAGAGGGTTATGTAAAGGTTAAAGCATTTTGTATATAAATTGGTATGTTTGATGTGTTTGTTCAGTGCATCTGCAGTTGATGCTTCTGCACCAGGAAAAACACAGTGCATCTGCACTAGAAGCATTTCCACAGTGCATCTGCACGTAACTGCTTCTGCACCAAGATGGATAACCCCACATTGAAAGCACCTCAATTCATACCAATGCATAAATATTTCTACGACATCATGCTTAGTCACAATTCACATGGAGGCAATGCCAACATGCAAGAGGAGGCGCCCACAATGAGAAAATCATCATGAAAGGCTACGCATCTAGGACACATGGTCTTCCACAATTGGACCTCTCTTTTGGACTCAATCTCCGTAATCAAAGCTCTGAAAAGTAACCATGGTTAAGCCTCCTTTGGTTGTCTTGATCTCCAAGCAAATCCTCACTTGAAGGAAACCTCCAAGGCTACATAAAGGCTTCCACTTCTCATTTGAATACATCACACTCATAAGCAATTCACATATAATTTAGTAGTTTCCTTTCTTGTATTTTATTTTATAGTTTTAGTAGTAGTTAGTTGGCAAGAAGGTAAGGAAGGAACTGACGACTTCTTCCTTCACTTCTTCATCAAGTTAGTTAGGTGCAACTGCACCAGGAAGTCAGTGCTTCTGCACTGCTGGGAAATTTACGCAAGAGTACTTCAATCAGTGTAATCTCTACCCTATTGATATCTCTTGTATTTTCCATTTAACATGGTTTATTTCATCTATCTTTGCCTTGCAATGCATATTATGAGCTAAACCTTTTTGGTTGAGATGTTCTAACTTTATAATGAGCTTTTGAGTAAGTTATTGTGTTTTCAAAGTGGTGTATGCATTTTTGGTTCTTGTGTTAAACTACATCCATCTTGTTTTAAAGTTGATCAATTAAGAAATGAGTAGAGTTATATTCACAGACATGGTTTATAACTAGAAATCAAGAACTAATAAGGGTTAGTATTTTAATGAAGGCTTTGTTAACTTGCTTAATAAAGAAAACTTTGTTAAAACCATGTTAAGTCCTAGACATAGGATAACATAGTCCTTAGGGTAATACAATGGGTACTTAAAATGCAGGAGTGTACTTATTTAGAAACTTAGACAAGAATTGTAAGAAGGCAAGAAGGGAATTGACAACTTCTCTCTTTACTTCAAGACAAGGTTTTAAGAGCTTGTAACGAAACTCTGAAGAAAGTAGCTGAAAGGCACATACTGGTGCAACTGCACTCAAGTGCATCTGCACCACAGAAAACACAATACTCTTGAAAGTGACTTATTTAGTGAAGACATCTCAACTATCTTTCCCAACTGATTTCCTTCATATTTTATTGCATATTTACATTCTGTTTTCCTAAACATTAAACACCCAAAATTGTGAGTAGTGTAGCTGCACTAATTTATTTGCTTTCTAAAGATACAAAAGTTTAACCAATCCCTATGGGTTCGACCTTTCTCATCACTTTATTACTTGTTTGTGATTGTGAATACTTGCACATATTTTCACACACCATCTACTAGGCAGCTTCTAACACAGAAGCAACTCACTTCTAAAGCCCTACAGCAACACATGCTACTTGAGAAGGTTTCTATCAGGCTTATCTTTAGCGATAGCAAAACCATGTGATTTTAGAAGGCTTCCTCTGGTTTTACACTATACAATTTGGAGGTTTTGTAGGATTACTAGAGCTTGTTTGATACAAATGGTGTTTCAACAGACATTTAAACACAAGCTACAATACATACTCAAAAATAGAATGAGTTCCTACTATTTTTGAGTGGATGAGTATGGATGATAGAAAACTTGACACTTGAGAAGATTGGAGGATTTAAGCTCAAAGTACTCACACACTTTCAGCGTTCATCGAATGCGTTTATTTATAGCTGAATGTGTGTGTAATAACCTCTGCTCCATGAAAAAGAGTGGTAGCCAAAAGTTTATAGTCGTTTATAGCGGCTGGAGTGATTTTGGCTCGAAGACAGCCGCATTTCTGCGCTTCTGCAAAAGATGGCACTTATACAGTTGTCACAAGGATGTCGGCGTCGGAATTGTCTGAGTTGAAGACGCAACTCGAAGAATTGCTTGAGAAAAAGTTTGTGAAACCGAGTGTATCACCGTGGGGAGCTCCGGTATTGTAAGTAAAGAAGAAAGATGGGAGTATGAGGTTATGTGTGGACTATCGTCAGTTGAATAAGGTAACTATCAAGAACAAGTATCCGCTTCCGAGGATCGACGCTTTGATGGATCAGTTAGTGGGTGCCCGTGTTTTCAGCAAAATTGATTTGAGGTCCGGGTATCATCAGATTAAAGTGAAGGATGAAGATGTTCAGAAGACAGCATTCCGGACAAGGTATGGGCATTATGAGTATTCAGTGATGCCGTTCGGTGTGACCAATGCACCTGGTGTATTTATGGAATATATGAATCGTATTTTCCATAATTACCTAGATCGGTTTGATGCAACCGTTGGAAGTTCCAGAGTGGAAGTGGGATAGCATTGCGATGGACTTTGTGACGGGATTGCCGAATACAGTTAGGGGTCATGACGCTATTTGGGTGATCGTTGATAGGTTAACGACGTCTGCTCACTTTATTCCTATTAATGTCACTTATCCGGTGTCGAGGTTGGCAGAGGTCTATGTCAAAGAAATTGTGAAGTTGCACGGTGTTCCGAAGAGTATTGTGTCAGATAGGGATCCGAGGTTCACTTCTGAGTTTTGGACGGGTTTGCAGAAGGAATTGGGTTCAAAGTTGAAAATGAGTTCGGCATATCATCCTCAGACAGATGGTCAGTCAGAGAGGACAATTCAGTCGTTAGAAGATTTGTTGAGGGCTTGTGTCTTGGAACAAGGGGGTTCATGGGATTCCTACCTTGCGTTGATTGAATTTACCTATAACAACAGGATCGGGATGGCACCGTTTGAAGCATTGTATGGTCGAAAGTGTAGAACGCCGTTGTGTAGGTATGAGTCGGGGGAGAGTGTAGTGTTGGGACCGGAGATTGTCCGGGAGACTACAGAGAAAATCAAGATGATCCGTGAAAAGATGAAGGCTTCGCAGAGTCGTCAGAAGAGTTATCATGACGAGTGGAGGAAAGATTTAGAGTTTCAGGAGGGTGAGCATGTGTTCTTGAGGGTTTCTCCTATTACCGGTGTTGGTCGAGCGTTGAAGTCGAAGAAGCTCACTCCTCGCTTTGTTGGTCCTTATCAGATTTCTGAGAGAATCGGAAATGTGGCTTATAGGGTGGCTTTACCGCCAAATCTTTCCAATTTGCACGACGTGTTTCATGTGTCGCAACTTCGGAAGTATGTTTCGGATCCATCTCATGTGATCCATATGGATGATGTAGAAGTGCGGGATAATCTCACTGTGGAGACGATGCCCGTACGGATTGAGGATCGTGAAGTGAAAGTGCTTAGAGGCAAAGAGATTTCATTGGTGAAAGTGGTTTGGCTAGGAGCTGCCGGTGAGAGTATGACTTGGGAGCTAGAAAGCAAGATGCGGGAGTCCTACCCAGAGTTGTTTGATCAAGTAAATTTCGAGGACGAAATATTCTAAGTGGGGGAGAGTTGTAACACCCTAAATATTTAATTAATTTATTTAATTAAGTATTTAGGAATTTATTTTAATTAGTTGGATATATTTAATTAATTGAAGTTATGTTAAAATGGTGTAGGTGGTATTAGAAGGTGGAGGCGCCAATTAGATGAACTTGGGCTTAAGTGAAAAGCCCAAGCCCATGATCCATGTGATAGGCGAGTTAGCTAGGTCATGTGGAGTTAGGGTTTTGGTTGTCATTTGCGAATTTGGGAGAGGAGAATAGAGAGAGTGAGAGCGCCGTGGAGAAGAGAGAAAGAAGGGAGAGGTTGCGAGCTCAAGGAGGAAGAGGAACGTGACCCGTTGCTGTGGTTCTGTTCGTGACTGTCTCTAGGGCTCCTGTTCTTCAAATCCAAGGTAAGGGGAGTTCTATCTTTTTATATAATAGATGTTTATGATAGGTTTTAAGGTAGGGTTAGACTAGATCTATCCATGATCATGAGTGTGTATGCGATTTCATGTTGTTTTGATGATTTGTATGTGATTTGATGTTTTCGTGTTGCTCGGAATCCATTTGTTGGTGTTATGGGCGCCTAGGGCGCCATATGTTTGGTTGTGTGTTGCTGGACTTTGTGCAGGATTTGGCGCCCCATGGCTGGGCGCTGGGCGCCAAGGGCGCTGTGCGCTGTGTTGCGTGTGTGTTGTGTGCTGGGCACTGGGCGCCAGGCGCTGGGCGCCAAGGGCGCCGTGTGTGCGTGTGTGTGTTGTGTGCTGGGCGCTGGGCGCCAAGGGCGCCGTGTGTGCGTGTGTGTGTTGTGTGCTGGGCGCCAGGCGCTGGGCGCCAAGGATGCTGTGTGTGCGTGTTTCCTGTGTTGCCTGCGATGTCTAAGTTTCTGTCTTAGGCGCCCAGTGCCTGGGCGCCACTTTCAGGATGTTCCCAATTTTTTTTTAAAAACTGTTTTCGCTATATCTATTGACTCGGGCATCCGTTTTGAACGTTTCAAAAAGTGTTGGGAAGCTTTTTCGGTTGTCTACCTATGTGTCTTATTTTTAAAATAAAAACTTATTATTTTCTGGTGGTTTCTGGGCGCCCAAGTGGCTGTCCCCGGTCGTCATTACAGTGACGTTGTAAAGCCGTATTGAGTCCTTTAAAAATCCTTTTTGTGTATAACCAACAGTTTAACGCTTTAGTGTCAAAATGGGTGATTATGACGATGATGCCCTTAGTGGCTAGTTAAATGACGTTTTTGCCCTTAGTGGCTAATATTATTGATGATGATGTGTAAATGACGATGATGCCCTTAGTGGCTAGTTAAATGACGTTTTTGCCCTTAGCGGCTAATATTATTGATGATGATGTGTAAATGACGATGATGCCCTTAGTGGCTAGTTAAATGATGGTTTTGCCCTTAGTGGCTATTGTTTGATTGATGACGATTATGAATAAGTGACGATGAGGCCCAAAAGGCTAAGCGACGATGATAATAAGCGACGATGAAATATAGCGACGTGGTTGTGTGTAATTATAAATTGACAGGTGCTGTGCCTCTTATTTGGCAAATTCGTAAGTGACGAGTCACATAGTTGACTGTGATTGTGTGTTTGTGTGTGGTGCATGTCATAGTGTCTCATGTTTTCCATGTGCATGAACCCAGCGACGATGAGGCCATAAAGGCTAAGCGACGATGAGGCCATAAAGGCTAAGCGACGATGATGAAAGGTACCTCATGCATATGCCCGCGAGTGGGTTGCATTTCGTATAGTTACATGACATCGTGATGAGTTGTTGTAATGACGTAATTGATGACTGTGATGTAGTTACTCTAGTGCTGTGACTTTGACTTATTGCTTATCATATGATTTATTATATGGATTGAATTGGACTCACCCTTCTGTTTGAATGTTACCCCTATGCGGTAACGTGCAGGTGATCACGAGTGAAGACCTAGGTATCTTCACTAATTTGAGTCGGGTCGTCATGCTCTGATACGTAGCACTCAGGGGGGAAACGAACTCGATGTTTTTTTAAGTCCATTTTAGTTGTTATATGTTATTTGATGGTTTCTCTTTATTTTACTTTCCGCTGCGTAGTTGGTTTTATTGATGTCACGGGTGTGGTGACGATGACTGATGCTTGAGTTTTTCCCCATTGGGGGTGTGCTACGTATTGCACATTTATTGACGTTGAACTGTTTTATTGAAGTACGATGTTTTATTCGAAGTATGTGTAACATTCCTTGCGATGAAAGCGATTTTGAACTCTGATTTTTATAAACAAATTAACGGGTAGAAAAGGGGTGTTACAAACTTGGTTTTCAAGTAAACCCTCACTTGAAGGAAACTTCCAAGGCTATAAAAAGGCTTCCACTTCTAACTTGAAGATCATCGCATATCTCACATGATAATATGCAGATCATACACTTTACTTATAATTTAGTAGTTTCATTTCTTATAGTTTTAATAGTAGCTAGTTGGCAAGAAGGTGAGGAAGGAATCGACAACTTTTTCCTTCACTTCTTCATCAACTTAGTTAGGTGCAACTGCACCAAGAAGTCAGTGCTTCTGCACTACTGGAAAAATTTATGGAAGAGTACTTCAATCAGTGTAATCTCTACCCTATTAATATCTCTTGTACATTCATCTATATTAATATGTTTTATTTCATCTATATTTGCCTTGCAATGCATATTATGAGCTAAACCTTTTTGGTTGAGATGTTCTAACTTTATAATGAACTTCTGAGTAAGTTATTGTGCTTTTTAGTGTTGTACGCATTTTGGGTCTTCTGTTATACAACATCCATCTTATTTTAAGGTTGATCACTTAGAATAAGTAGAGTTATATTCACAGACATAGTTTATAATTAGAAATCAAGACTAATAAGGGTGAGTGTTTTAATGAAGGCTTTGTTAACTTGTGAAATAAAGAAAACTTTATTAAAACCATGTTAAGTCCTAGACATAGGATAACATAGTCCTTAGGGTGAAACAGTGGGTACTTCAAAGGCGGGAGTGAACTTATTTAGCAAGCCCAGACATGGGAAGCTTGTAACGAAACTCTGAAAAAAGTAGCTGAAAAGCACACACTCATGCAGCTGCACTCAATGCTTCTGCACCTTGGTGCTTCTGCACCACTAAAAGCATAGAAACTCTCAAAAGAACATTATTTAGTGAAGACATCTCTACCATCATTCTCAACTGATTTCCTTCATATTCTTTTACATATTTTCATTCTGTTTTCACTTAACATAAAAACCCCAAATTTGTGAGTAGTATAGTAGCACTAATTTATATGTTTTCTATACATACAAGAGTTTAACCAATCCCTGTGGGTTCGACCTCTCTTATCATTATATTACTTGTTTGTGACTGTGTATACTTGCACATCTTTTTCACACACCAAGTTTTTAGCGCCGTTGCCGGGGATTGCCATTAACTTTTGTTGTTTAGATTTATAAATTAGTGTTTTATTATTCGGGTAGTTTGTTTCTTAGTGCAGATGTACTAGCTTATGCACAGGGCCAGATTACCAGAATTTGCATTAGATCCTGAGATAGAGAGAAGGTTTAGAAAGCTGCAGAGTCACTATGTCTCATCATAGTGAAGAAGAGAGATCTAGACCAGGTTCAAGTGGAGGATCAGTCAGAGGTGGTCCAAGCACTCATCATGAACCTGAGGATGATCACATAAATCAATTCATCAACATGGGACCAATAGGAATGATTAATGATAGAAATAGACCCATGAGGGATTATGCTATGTTTATTCATCAAAATATGCAAACAAGTATAGCAAGACCTCATATTGATGCTGTACATTTTGAATTTAAACCCATGATGTTTCAAATGCTACAAAAAATTGGTCCATTTGGTGGATCTCTCCGTGAGGATCCCCATGAGCTTCTAAAACAGTTTTTAGAAGTATGTAGTAACTTTATCCTCCCTGGTGTTAGTGAAGATGAATTTAGACTTAAGCTATTTCCATATTCTTTAAAAGATAAGGCTAAATCTTGGTTGAATTCAATGGAGCCTAATTCTATTCATTCATGGAATGAAGTGGCTGAAAAGTTTTTAGCAAAATATTTTCCACCCATAAAAACTGCCAGAATGAGAAATGATATTACATCTTTTAGACAAAAAGAATTTGAATCATTGTTTGAAGCATGGGAAAGATGGAAAGAGCTTTTAAGAAAATGTCCACATCATGGTCTACCTATCATTATTCAAATGGAAACTTTTTATAATGGTTTAGAACCCCAAACCAGAATAATGCTTGATGCATCATCTGGGGGTGTGTTATTAAACTTGTCTTATAATGAAGCACGTGAATTGATTGATAGAATTGCAACCAATAGTTCTAGTTGGCCTACTGAGAGGGTAAGTGCCCAAAAGAAACCATCAGGGGTACATGAAATTAGTGATGTATCAGCCTATCTGCTCAGTTAGCCTCACTGACAAACATGTTTAAAAACTTCACTTCAACCAGTGCATCTGCACCTAGTGTAGCTGCACCAACAGAAAACACTGCAGCAGCCATAGAACAAGCCCCCCAGGTGCTACATCTTGTGTGTATTGTGGAGGAGGTCACTTGTATGAGGAATGTCCTAGCAACCATGTCTCTGTCAATTATGTAGGATACACTAGGAATAACAACCCTTACTCTGACACCTACAACCCTGGCTGGAAGAACCACCCAAATTTCAGATGGAACAATACTGGTGCATCTGCACCAGTCACACCACCAGGATTCCATTCTCAGAACAACCAAAGACAACAACCACCTTCCCCTGATAACTCTTTAGAAGCCTTGCTCAAATGCTTCATTAGTGAAACCAGAACAACTAGGCAAGCACAAGATGCATCTATAAAGAATTTAGAGAATCGGGTGGGACAGTTAGCAACAGCTCTATATCAAAGACCAACAGGTACATTACCATCAAATACAGAAGCTACCACATCCCACAGGCCAGGAAAGGAGCAGGTGAAGGCCATTGCTCTGAGAAATGGAAACGATCTTGCAGAACCAAGTAAGAATCAAGGTGAAGCTAAGGGAGAAAAAAATAGAAATGAAAAAATTACTCAAGATGCAGAAGCACCTGATGCATCTGCATCTCATGAAGTTGTAACTCCAAGGTTAGTTCCTGAATACCCTTCTCCTCCTTATCCTCAAAGATTAAAAAAAGCACATGATGAGAAGCAATTCAGTAAGTTTCTTGAAATTTTAAAACAGATACACATCAATGTTCCCTATGTTGAAGCACTTCATCAAATGCCTAATTATGCTAAATTTATGAAAGATGTGCTTTCAAAAAGAAGAAGATTAGGGTATTTTGAAACAGTTGCTATGTCTAAAGAATGTAGTCTGATTTTAGAAAGCAAAATTCCAAGAAAACTAAAGGATCCTGGCAGTTTTACAGTTCCATTCTCAATAGGAAAATCTTATACAGGTCGTGCATTATGTGATTTAGGTGCAAGTATGAACTTGATACCTAAATCCATTTTTACACAATTGGGAATTGAAAATGCTAGACCTACAACAGTAACACTTCAACTTGCTGATAGATCAATAGCTTATCCAGAGGGAATCATTGAAGATATTCTGGTTAAGGTTGACAAATTTGTATTTCCTGCAGATTTTGTTATTCTTGATTTTGATGCAGATAAAGAAGTCCCAGTCATTCTTGGGAGACCATTCTTAGCAACTGGGAAAGCACTGATTGATGTGAAAAAGGGAGAACTAACCATGAGAGTGAATGATCAATAGGTAAAATTCAATGTGATGAATGCTCGGAATTATCCTGCAGAGGAAAGTGAAGAATGTTCAGCAATCACTTCTCTTGACCATTTAATACAGAAGCAATTCCATAAGCAGTATGATTATCTCACCAGTGCACTTGCACCAGATGCTTCTGCACCACATGAAGAAGAAATCTTGAAAAAGACATTTTTCCATGAAAAGCACCAGCACAAAAGGTATGGTCTAGAACTTTTGAATCTCTTAATTTAGAAGACCCTAACCTTAAAAAGAATTTACCCTCAATTGAACAACCTCCTAAGTTAAAATTAAAAGAACTTCTCAAACATTTGAAGTATGCTTTCTTAGGGGAAGATGATGCACTTCCAGTGATCATTGCCTCTTACTTGTCAATAGAGCAGGAGCATGATCTCATTTCTACCTTAAGAAAGCGTACAAAAGCTATAGGCTGGCAAATGGCAGACATAAACGGAATTAGCCCTTCTATATGCATGCATAGGATAATTTTAAAAGATAATTCTAAAAATTATATAGAAGGGCAAAGAAGCCTATAATGAAAGAGGTTGTAAAGAAAAATATCATTAAATGGTTAGATGTTGGAATCATATACCCCTTATCGGATAGTGCATGGGTAAGCCCTATACAATGTGTTCCAAAGAAGGGGGGTATGATAGTAATAGCCAATGAAAGAAATGAGTTGATACCAACAAGAACTGTTACTGGTTGGAGGATTTGTATGGATTATAGAAAACTCAATAAAGCCACTGATAACTCATATTTATATGAGTTATTTATACTTATTCAAAGTTAAATCATGCAAGTTCTCTGGCAATAGTAGGTTGTTTCTATTAAGTTTCTGTTAGTTTATCACTTTTAGTTAGAAAGGGGGGCTAAATTACAAATCCTAGGCATATTGGTGCCAATTGGCGCCTTTGTGAACATTTTGATGCTTCTTGTGTTTGTGCAGTGAGCTGAACGTGGCAGCGTCTCTCATCACGTCTGAAGGAAGGCAGCAAAGCAAGAAAGAGATATCTCATTTTTGGCGCACAAGTAATGATAGTCAAAGATCTAGAAGTGCAGAAGATCTTCTCTCTCCTCAGCGCTGACGCGGCTGACGCACTGTAGCAGTGCGGTGTCATTTCAAAAAAGAGTCAATCTACAAGCAAGCTTGGAAGGTGGGGAGTGACATCAGCAAGCATGTGACCCCCTTTGACCTTGGCTATTCTCTCTCTACAAAAGGAAAGGCAAGGGGGCATCATACGGGGGCAATCCATTCATCATCCACCTTCCTCCACTTTCAGAGATAGTTTTTCTAAAGAAGTTCTGGACACAGACTTCTTCATCTGAAACTTTCTCAAGCTCCAATTTTTATTTCCATTCGCAACCATTACTGTGAAGCTCAGACGTTGCAACGTCTCTACAGCGTGCATAAAGGAAGGCTTCTTAGGCGTATCTTTTGCGTTTAGTCCCCTTTTCTCTATGTACGGTATTTGGATTTTAACTCCTCTTCTTTCTGTAAAGATGCTCAGCATGAGCTAAACATTTGTAGTTGGGTTGTTGTTTTGCATGTAATGAACCTCTAGTTTAATGTTATGAAGTATTGATGTTTATGCGTTTTAAATCTTTGCATGTTAATATTTCCAAACTTGTTTTGAACTTGGCCACTTAAAATAAGTAGATTCATAGGTACAGACATGGTCTATGAAAAGAACTCAAAGATTTATGTGAATGAAAAGGTGCACTAAAGACATTTAGGCATTTTTATCTAAGTCTAGACATAGAATGGATAATAGTTTATAGGACATTGTTGTGGGTACTTAAAATACAGGAGTAGGCCTACTTAGAACCTAGACATAGGAATTCTAGTACTTGAAGCTCTGACGTTTTGTGACTGAAAAGCACAGCTCTTTTGCAACAGCGTTCAAACGTTATAACGTCTATACAACATAGCATTTGTACGTGTTAACGTGTGAACGTTATAACGTCTGACTAGAGGAGATTTACTTGCATGCAGCAATCCAACTCATACTCTTCCATATTCACAACCACTTCTTGTTTACTTGCTTTATTTATGTTCTTAGTCTTAATACCAACTTTTAGTGCCGATTTATTACGTGTTTCACTTGTGTTTTAAAGACTTGAACTTTGAAAGTAAATCAATCCTCGTGGGAACGATCTCTTATTTTTATCCACTTTATTACTTGTACGACGTGTATACTTGCACTGACATTGCGACTAGAACATACGCGCAACAGCCACAAAGAAAGATCACTTCCCTTTACCCTTCATTGATCAAATGTTAGATAGGTTAGCAAGTAAGGAGTTTTGTTGTTTCTTAGATATTTATTCAGGATACAATCAAATTGCAATAGAACCTGAGGACCAACAAAAAACTACCTTTACATGTCCCTATGGAACCTTTGCATTTAGAAGGATGCCTTTTGGACTCTGTAATGCACCTGCAACATTCCAAAGGTGCATGATGTCCATTTTCTCTGACTTCATTGAGCAATCAATGGAAGTATTCATGGATGATTTCTCAGTCTTTGGAAACACATTTCAATCATGTTTATCAAATTTAGAGAAAATTCTCCAAAGATGTGAGGAAACAAATTTAGTGCTTAATTGGGAGAAATGCCATTTCATGGTACAAGAAGGCATTGTGTTAGGACATAAAGTGTCAAAGAAAGGTCTGGAAGTAGATCAAGCCAAGATTGAGGTCATTGAAAGACTGCCACCTCCAACAACTGTCAAAGGAATCAGAAGCTTCTTAGGCCATGCAGGCTTCTATAGAAGATTTATCAAAGATTTTTCAAGGAAATCCAAGCCATTATGTACACTCTTGCAAATTGATGCACCTTTTATCTTTGATGAACCATGTATAGAAGCATTCCAAAAACTCAAAAGAGCATTGGTGACCCCACCAGTGATTGTTACACCAGATTGGAGCAGGCCCTTTGAATTAATGTGTGATGCTAGTGACTTTGCTGTAGGAGCTGTCTTAGGGTAAAGGTATGACAAAATCTTTCATTCTATTTATTATGCTAGCAAGACATTAATTGAAGCACAAATGAATTATACTGTAACAGAAAAAGAATTGTTAGCAGTGGTTGTAACACCCCGATATTTCTAACGTGTAGATACACCGTGATGCACAGATATAGTAATAATCAGAGGACACAGTTCCTGGATAATTATTGAACATATAATTTTTTCCGAAATTAAACATAATATTCGGAACATCCCGACTTCATATAATAGAAGTTACTCGGTCCACAACCGGAAGGATTACCACCTCTGAGTTCAATAACTAAAACAGGAAACACAAAATACGGTTCGTACAACTCATAAACGATACAAGTCATACAACCATGACAAAGAAACAAAAAGGAACATAAGATAATCAAGACTAGGGTGAGAACAACAACAATGATAGGGTGAGATAACATATCTTCTTTCCCTGCTCATGCCTGATAGTCTTCTTCTTCTTTCCCTGCTTCTGTGAAAACAACAACAATGATAGGGTGAGATAACATATCTCAGTGAGTCCTACCGTGCCCCCTCACTACCACTCGGTTTATTTATAAAACCGTTGCAACATAGTTATATTTATAAGCTATTTGCATCAATATATATCTAGCCTTTTACCGACTGTGCAAAGCCCACAATCCCGGTAAACGAAGTTCTATTATATACATTTTTAAGCCTTGTCAATTAATATATAATTACAAGCTCTTCCAAACGAAACATCGACTGTGCAAAGCCCACAATCCCGATGAGTCGAGAACATAACTTAGCATAAATCGGCTGTGCAAAGCCCACAATCCCGATAACCCACGTTAGACCATACCATAACGTTTTCCGGGCCTAGGGTGAGGGCTCATGACTTCCCTTCCTAGTATGCCAATTCGTCGGGTCGTCACCCAACTCGATATAAACTATATATCGTACCCGCATTGGGCCGTCTTTCAAGTTTTAGATATCTATATCTATTATCGATCTATAACCCGTTTTGATGAATTCAAAGTTAGACATCCGGCGTTATAATCATAGCGTCGAGAAAGATCCACGATCCGGTTTGTTATGTCAAAAACATTATCTCACACGCGGTCTAAGTTTTCGGTTTTGAAAACAGCTTTGACTTTAAAAAACAGTGTGTTTTCCAATTCAAGTTATATATATATAGTTAGTTCTTTGAATAAGCTTTCCAACGCATTTTAGAACACCTCAATCGGGTTCCCGGATCAAAAGTTATTGCGAAAACAAGTTCAGGGACTTTTTAGTGAAAACTGCAAACCGTCGCGACGCGAACAGATACCGTCGCGACGCGAAAAATGACAGAAACTTTTGCGTCCCAAAATTCACTAGGATCGCGACGCGATGGCCACGGGCCGCGACGCGATGGAAGCCAGAACTGGGTGAAAACAGCATTTCGAAAACCCATTTTGTACCGTTTCGCTTTCTATTCGACCCCGAGACATTTCCTAACCATCGAGACTTAAAAACAGATGTTCTAACCAACATTTCAGCTCATATTCCAGAGAAAGTATCTAAATCAACAATTCATAGATTACTCAATATATCCATAAAATCGAAAAATGCTATTTTTCTCAAAAACGGTTTTCGACCCGAAAATCGTTCGAATTCAGTTTTTCGCTGAGAACCAGAATATGACACAAGTTCAGAAAATTATATTTCCCTAATCCGTGAGTAGAACTCACCGTTCGACGAAGTCCGAGAGTTGAGCCGAAAGGCGAAGTCACCAAACCGAAAACACACGAACAATCCCCGTTAGAGCTCAACCGCTTCGAGACCGCAACAATACTTCTGTCCACTTCGAATCCAGTAGCTTATTCACTTCAGAACAGCTCCCAATCTACAATGTAGTTCCTGAATATACTTCTCCTTAGTTCCTAATGCACATGCAACACCACCAAGTAGTTACAACTCCATTGTTGACCCCTTTGAGTTCCAAGCATAAGAAAATGGCAAGATGGGAAGGAGGATGAATGAGGTTCAGAAACTTAGATCAAAGGAAGGGAAATCGAAATTGGAGAAGAATGAGACATGGAGGACTTACATGCATGGCAGATTGATGAAGGATCCACCCTTGGTCTCCACACTCTCTCTCGACCTCACCTCTCTTCTCTTCTCTCCTTTTTCTTCTGGTTTCCTTTTCTTTCTTTCTGCTGAATGGATGAAATGAGGGTGTTGAGGGTTGTGTTGATTCAGTTGGGGCTGAGGGTGTTATGGTTGGGAAAAGACCATAATGCCCTTAGCTCATTTAGTCAAGGTTTTTAGGCCAAGACCCCCCACTAACTCTACGGTTATTTATTCAGCATAAAAATTTCTCGACTCGACCGATTCCGAATTGCGAATTATTAATCTCTTCGACTAACAATTATAAAATCCACTTATAATGCATTTTTAAAAATTAGGGATGTTACAATCACCCCAACTTTTAAAATTTTGCCCTCAAAATTGATAAGACGCACCTTAAGCGAAGAGATATGGATATCGGGTCCGCATGTCATCTTCCAACTCCCAGGTAGCCTCTTCGGTCGAAAAACCATCCCAGACTATCTTGACAATCGGAATAGTTCTTGACCGCATAGTCTTCATACCACACTCCAAGATATAGCTAGGATAGGGTTGGAATGATAGATCCGGTCGAAGATCGATCGTATCGACATTCAACGGCTGATGTGGATCGGGAACATACTTCCTCAACTGAGACACGTGGAACACGTCATGGAGATTTGATAAGTCCGGAGACAATGCGAGACGGTAAGCAACTGGCCCAATTCGCTCGATGATCTGGAATGGTCCAACATATCGCGGACTGAGCTTCTTCGCTCGCAAGGCTCTCCCGGTGCCGATGGTTGGAGAAACTCTCAAGAATACGTGATCACCGACTTCAAATTCCAACGGTCTCCTTCGATTGTCAGCATAGTTCTTTTGCCGACTCTGAGCAACCTTCATTCTTTCTTGAATTAGTCTAATCTTCTCGGTAGTTTCACGAACCATATCGGGTCCCAAAATTTTATCTTCTCCAATTTCCCACCAACACAAAGGAGTTCTACATTTTCTCCCATAAAGTGCTTCAAAATGTGCCATTCCAATACTGGAGGGGTAACTGTTGTTGTAGGAGAATTCTACTAATGGAAGATGATCCTCCCATTTCCTTCCGCTATCGAGCACACAAGCCCGAAGCATGTCCTCAAGAGTCTGAATAGTTCTCTCAGTCTGACCATCGGTCTGAGGATGATAAGCAGTGCTAACCAGCACTCTTGTTCCCAAAGCTTCATTCAGCGATTTCCAAAATCTGGAGGTGAACTTGGGATCTCGGTCTGACACGATGCTCGTCGGAACCCCATGCAGTCGGATAATGCTCTTCACATACTCATCTGCTAACTTGGAAACTTTATAAGTCGAGCGAACAGGAATAAAGTGAGCGGATTTGGTCAATCGGTCCACTATTACCCAAATGGAATCATTACCAGCTTGCGACCTCGGCAAACCCATAACAAAGTCCATTGAGATATCTTCCCATTTCCAGACTGGCACATCGAGTGGTTGCAGCTGACCAGCTGGCCTCTTGTGCTCTACCTTAACCTTCTGACAGGTTAAGCATTTAGATACAAATTCAGCAACGCCGGCTTTCATCCCAGGCCACCAATACATCAGTTTTAAGTCTCGGTACATCTTGGTGGATCCCGGGTGTACGGAATACTGACTTCTATGAGCTTCCTCCATTACCTGCTCCTTCACGGCTTTAACATCGGGCACACAAATTCTACCATTGAAGCAAATAATACCGTCACTGTCCTCGGTGAAATTGGGCAATCCTTTCTGAGATTGCAGTTTCACATCCACCTCTTGGGCCACACGGATCTGTTCCCTTAACACACTAGCGACCCGGATATGTCGTAACACAAGTCGGTCCCGTTTCCTTGTCACCTTGAGATTCAAGTCTCTGAAAGATTCCAACAATGCCATTTCACACATCATTAGCTCTGCTGTGTGGAGAGATTTCCTGCTCAGTGCATCTGCCACAACATTGGCTTTCCCAGGATGATACTTCAACTCGAAGTCATAGTCCTTCAGGAATTCCATCCACCTTCTTTGCCTATTATTCAGCTCCTTCTGGTCAAACAGATATTTCAAGCTTTTGTGATCACTAAAAACTTCGAAACGAGAACAATAAAGGTAATGTCTCCAAATTTTTAGTGCAAACACGATAGCTGCCAATTCTAAGTCATGAGTTGGGTAATTCCGTTCATGAGTCTTCAGTTGCCTTGATGCATAGGCCACAACCTGCTGATTCTGCATGAGAACACATCCTAAACCCTTCCCAGAGGCGTCACTGTAGATTTGAAACCCCAGAGACGGATCCGGAAGAATCAGGATCGGGGCAGAAGTCAACCGCTTCTTCAATTCGAGGAAACATTCCTCACAATCGGTATCCCATGTAAACGGTTGACTCTTGCGAGTTAACTGGGTGAGTGGGAGGACCAACTGTGAGAATCCTTCGATAAATCTCCGGTAATATCCCGCCAATCCCAAAAAGCTTCTTACCTCAGTCACTGAAGTTGGCCGCTCCCAATTCAACACAGCTTCCACTTTACTAGGATCTACTGCCACCCCCTCTTGGGAAATCACATGACCCAAAAACTTAATCTCTGACATCCAGAAATCACACTTCGACGGTTTCGCATATAACTTCTTCTCTCGGAGTACCCCTAAAACAAAGCGGAGATGTTGAGCATGCTCCTCAATTGTCTTTGAATACACCAAGATATCGTCTATGAAGACGACCACAAACTGATCCAAGTAGGAATGAAATACTCGATTCATGTAGTCCAAAGAAACAGCTGGGGCATTAGTTAGTCCGAAAGGCATCACCACAAACTCGTAGTGTCCATACCTCGTACGGAAAGCGGTTTTCGGAATATCTAAGGCCCTCACTCGGATTTGATGGTATCCCGATCTTAGATCAATTTTGGAGAATATTTTAGCACCTCGAAGTTGATCCAGCAGATCATCTATCCTTGGCAATGGATACTTATTCTTGATGGTAATTTTATTCAGCTGACGGTAGTCTATGCATAACCTCATGCTCCCGTCCTTCTTCTTAACTAACAATACTGGAGCACCCCATGGAGAAGCACTCGGTCGAACAAACTTCTTGGAGATTAATTCTTCAAGTTGGGACTTCAATTCCTTCAGTTCGAGAGGAGACATCCTATACGGTGCTATAGATATTGGCCCTGCCCCAGGCGCCAATTCTATAGAGAATTTTACCTCTCGTTCTGGAGGCAAGGAGGAAACTTCCTCGGGGAAGACATCTAAAAATTCATTAACAACTTGCACAGACGATAAATCCAAACCAGCTTCAGTTGATGCAGATAAAATAACAACAAAAGCTTCCGCACCTTGGAATAGAGACTGGCTGGCTGAAGCGAACGAAATAACACCATCAGTTACAGGCGATGCATGTTCCGCTACTTCCGAAGGAAATTCAATTGCACGATTGAAGCAGTCAATAGTAACATGATTGGAAGTCATCCAATTCATTCCCAAAACGATCTCCATTCCCCTCATTGGCAAACAGATAAAATCCACAACGAATTCCCTGCCTCCTATGGCAAGTAGACAGTTAAGGCATAATGATTGGGTTCGAACACGACCCTTTGCAGCAGTAAGGATAGTTATCGGTTCGGATATAGGAGACACTTCTAATCCCAACCGTTCAGCACACGCTTCAGAGATAAAACAGTGAGTAGCGCCAGAATCATACAGTATATTAACAGTTTGATTAAAGAGAGAACCTGTACCCCTTATGAGATTATCATCTGGTGTGATGGTCTGGGCGTCCAAGGTGTTGACTCGGGCTTGTCTTGGAGCATCAGGAGATTCCAAGAAAGCTTTCCTCGCCGGGCAATTATTAGCATAATGGCCCACCTCCTTGCAAAAGTAACATTGGTTTGGTCCAGCTTGACATCTACCTCTGTGAATCTTCTTGCAGATAGAACATTTATTAGACCTTGTCGAGTCATTAGTTTGTACTGTCTTTCCTTTTTCGGAGTTACCCCTTTGTCTAGGGTTGGAAGAAGTCGATTCGTTACTCCTTCGTTTTTCCTTCCAAAAATCCCTTTTCTCAGCATACATTCTTTTGAGATCTTCTTCAGCAGTGTGTGCCTGTTGCACCAGAGTGGGATAAGTGGTCATAGTATAGGAACTAAGACCTTGGTTCACATCACCACGGAGACCTTGCTTAAACATTATCATTTTCCACCGGTCATTAGGAGCATGAGTCCCCACTTCATAAAATTGAGACAGTCTTTCAAACCTTGCGGCATACTCCCCAACAGACATGTCCCCTTGTTTCAGACTAACAAATTCCGCCTGTTTGGCAAGCCTCTGAGCATCAGGAAAGTAATGACCTAGGAACAGCTCCTTAAAGTTGTCCCAGTTAAGAAGTGTCCCTTGAGTTTGAAGCATTCTACGTGCATTAGTCCACCATGTATGAGCATCTTCATCCAGAACATT
This sequence comes from Astragalus membranaceus, assembly GCA_039519185.1. Classification (NCBI taxonomy): domain Eukaryota; kingdom Viridiplantae; phylum Streptophyta; class Magnoliopsida; order Fabales; family Fabaceae; genus Astragalus; species Astragalus membranaceus. The sequence continues at coordinate 151,545,751 of CM076848.1, forward strand.
GGCAGCACAAATTACTTTTTCCTCTTCATTGCATTGCAATGTCACAAAGATCCTTTCCATGGCATCTACCCAGAAATGGGCTTTCATTGCATCGGATCCTCCTTTGAAAGTTGGGGGTTTCATCTTCAGAAACCTAAAATACACCCTGTTGGGGTCCTCGGATTGCGGTACATTGACTGGCTCAGTTGGTTGTGGTTGAGGCACTTGATGCATCTGCTGCATTTGAGCCATCTGAGCCATCTGTTGCTGTTGCATTAGCATCATGTCATTCATCATCTTCTGCTGAGTTTCGATGACATTTTGCATCCATTCCTGATGAGGATCAATAGGTGGGTTTCTCCTACCTCTTCCAGCCATGATTCTGCGAAATATGCACAAAGTATTAAGTTGATCAGGCTCAATGTCTAATAGCATACTAAGAAGAATCAGACTTAGAAGACGTAAAAGATTCCTAACATCTAAGTCCGACTAGGTCGAACTGCTCTGATACCAAATGTAACACCCCGATATTTCTAACGTGTAGATACACCGTGATGCACAGATATAGTAATAATCAGAGGACACAGTTCCTGGATAATTATTGAACATATAATTTTTTCCGAAATTAAACATAATATTCGGAACATCCCGACTTCATATGATAGAAGTTACTCGGTCCACAACCGGAAGGATTACCACCTCTGAGTTCAATAACTAAAACAGGAAACACAAAATACGGTTCGTACAACTCATAAACGATACAAGTCATACAACCATGACAAAGAAACAAAAAGGAACATAAGATAATCAAGACTAGTCCTTGACATTTCCAAGAGCATGTCATCTACTCATGCCTGATAGTCTTCTTCTTCTTTCCCTGCTTCTCTGAAAACAACAACAATGATAGGGTGAGATAACATATCTCAGTGAGTCCTACCGTGCCCCCTCACTACCACTCGGTTTATTTATAAAACCGTTGCAACATAGTTATATTTATAAGCTATTTGCATCAATATATATCTAGCCTTTTACCGACTGTGCAAAGCCCACAATCCCGGTAAACGAAGTTCTATTATATACATTTTTAAGCCTTGTCAATTAATATATAATTACAAGCTCTTCCAAACGAAACATCGACTGTGCAAAGCCCACAATCCCGATGAGTCGAGAACATAACTTAGCATAAATCGGCTGTGCAAAGCCCACAATCCCGATAACCCACGTTAGACCATACCATAACGTTTTCCGGGCCTAGGGTGAGGGCTCATGACTTCCCTTCCTAGTATGCCAATTCGTCGGGTCGTCACCCAACTCGATATAAACTATATATCGTACCCGCATTGGGCCGTCTTTCAAGTTTTAGATATCTATATCTATTATCGATCTATAACCCGTTTTGATGAATTCAAAGTTAGACATCCGGCGTTATAATCATAGCGTCGAGAAAGATCCACGATCCGGTTTGTTATGTCAAAAACATTATCTCACACGCGGTCTAAGTTTTCGGTTTTGAAAACAGCTTTGACTTTCAAAAACAGTGTGTTTTCCAATTCAAGTTATATATATATATAGTTAGTTCTTTGAATAAGCTTTCCAACGCATTTTAGAACACCTCAATCGGGTTCCCGGATCAAAAGTTATTGCGAAAACAAGTTCAGGGACTTTTTAGTGAAAACTGCAAACCGTCGCGACGCGAACAGATACCGTCGCGACGCGAAAAATGACAGAAACTTTTGCGTCCCAAAATTCACTAGGATCGCGACGCGATGGCCACGGGCCGCGACGCGATGGAAGCCAGAACTGGGTGAAAACAGCATTTCGAAAACCCATTTTGTACCGTTTCGCTTTCTATTCGACCCCGAGACATTTCCTAACCATCGAGACTTAAAAACAGATGTTCTAACCAACATTTCAGCTCATATTCCAGAGAAAGTATCTAAATCAACAATTCATAGATTACTCAATATATCCATAAAATCGAAAAATGCTATTTTTCTCAAAAACGGTTTTCGACCCGAAAATCGTTCGAATTCAGTTTTTCGCTGAGAACCAGAATATGACACAAGTTCAGAAAATTATATTTCCCTAATCCGTGAGTAGAACTCACCGTTCGACGAAGTCCGAGAGTTGAGCCGAAAGGCGAAGTCACCAAACCGAAAACACACGAACAATCCCCGTTAGAGCTCAACCGCTTCGAGACCGCAACAATACTTCTGTCCACTTCGAATCCAGTAGCTTATTCACTTCAGAACAGCTCCCAATCTACAATGTAGTTCCTGAATATACTTCTCCTTAGTTCCTAATGCACATGCAACACCACTAAGTAGTTACAACTCCATTGTTGACCACTTTGAGTTCCAAGCATAAGAAAATGGCAAGATGGGAAGGAGGATGAATGAGGTTCAGAAACTTAGATCAAAGGAAGGGAAATCGAAATTGGAGAAGAATGAGACATGGAGGACTTACATGCATGGCAGATTGATGAAGGATCCACCATTGGTCTCCACACTCTCTCTCGACCTCACCTCTCTTCTCTTCTCTCCTTTTTCTTCTGGTTTCCTTTTCTTTCTTTCTGCTGAATGGATGAAATGAGGGTGTTGAGGGTTGTGTTGATTCAGTTGGGGCTGAGGGTGTTATGGTTGGGAAAAGACCATAATGCCCTTAGCTCATTTAGTCAAGGTTTTTAGGCCAAGACCCCCCACTAACTCTACGGTTATTTATTCAGCATAAAAATTTCTCGACTCGACCGATTCCGAATTGCGAATTATTAATCTCTTCGACTAACAATTATAAAATCCACTTATAATGCATTTTTAAAAATTAGGGATGTTACAGTGGTTTTTGCATTTGATAAATTTAGATCTTACTTGGTTGGCACCAAAATTATTGTCTATACTGATCATGCTGCCATCAAGTATTTAATTTCCAAAAAAGATGTTAAACCAAGGTTAATAAGATGGATTCTCCTCCTTCAAGAATTTGATCTTGAAATCAGAGACAAAAAGGGGGTGGAGAATCAGGTTGCTGACCATTTATCTAGACTTGAAGGTGAAAGAACAGGTACACAGAAGGGAGAGATCAAAGAAAGTTTTCCTGATGAAAAACTGTTACCAATAGTTGTAACAGTATCACGTGCTTCTGCACTTGGTGCAGATGCACCTACTGCAGCCGCAGCTTGGTTTGCTGACATTGTTAACTTTCTTGTAAGCAAAGTGGTACCAGTGGATATGACTTACCAACAAAGAAGGAGATTTTTTAACATAATCAAAGAATATCACTGGGATGAGCAATTTCTCTACAAAATGTGTCCAGATCAATTAATGAGGAAATGCATCCCCCAAGATGAACAGCAAGCAGTGCTTCTGCACTACCATGCTGCACCATATGGAGGTCACTTTGGATGCAACAGAACAACAACTAAGGTTTTACAGTTTGGTTATTATTGGCCAACTTTATTTGAAGATGCATATTCAATGGTCAAAACTTGTGACAATTATCAAAGAGCAGGTAAAATCTCTGAAAAACATGAAATGGCTAGAACCAATATATTAGAAATTGAACTTTTTGATGTATGGGGCATGGATTTCATGGGTCCATTTCCACCTTCTTTTGGCAAACTATATATCTTGGTAGCTGTTGATTATGTGTCCAAATGGGTAGAGGCGGTAGCATTGCCTAATAATGATGCCAAATCTGTGAGCAAATTCCTTTTGAAAAACATTTTTACAAGGTTTGGCACACCCAGGGAAATCATCAATGATGAAGGATCACATTTTTGCAATAAACTCATTGAAAATCTTCTTGCAAAATATGGGATTAAGCATAAAATTGCTACAGCCTACCACCCACAAACAAGTGGACAAGCTGAACTATCAAACAGAGAAATTAAAAGAATGCTTGAAAAAATGGTAGGACCATCAAGAAAAGATTTGTCTCTACATTTAGATGAGGCATTATGGGTATACAGAACTGCATTTAAAACACCATTAGGTATGTCCCCCTATAGATTAGTCTATGGAAAACATATCTTATTGGGCTATGAAAAAGCTGAATTATGATCTCAACAAGGGAGGTGCACAAAGGTTTTTAGAATTAAATGAATTAGAGGAATTTAGGCAATTCTCTTATGAGAATGCAGAAATTTACAAAACAAAAACCAAAGCTTGGCATGACAAAAGAATCCAAAGAAGAGAACTTAGAGAGGGAGGAATGGTCTTGTTATACAATTCCAGGTTGAAATTAGTTCCTGGAAAACATAAATCAAGATGGTCAGGACCATTCAAACTAGTCAAGATTTACCCCATGGTGCTGTTAATTTATATGATGCAGCCACAAATACCACTTTCAAAGTAAATGGGCAGAGAGTCAAAATGTACTATGGTGAACATGTGGTGAGGGATAAACTCACCACCCCTTTTTAAAATCTCTAAGGAAAGTAGATAGTCAGGCTGAAAGACTCTTAAAACAAGCGCTTATGGGAGGCAACACAGATTTTTAGTGCATCTGCACCTAGCAGTTCCTCAGTGCTACTGCACCAGAATTTCAAAAAATACACGAGGGTGGAATTTTTTCAAAAAGTGCCAGCACAACAAAGTCGCAGTTATGATCTGTGGCCTAGACTTCGTGTTGTGTCACCTAGTCCCCCACGTGTCCTCATGCATGTAGTTACACATACCCCTAACGGCTACTATCCATCATTAAACATACACAAACTCCCCCAAGTTACCATTTTCCCTCGCCACTAATCACTCTCTCACAGAAACCGCAAATCCCTCACCAAACCCCCTTCTCTGTCAAGAAACCCTAAATTCTGAAAACACCAAGTTCCATCCTCTTGCGAAGTTTCCAAAGTTCCTTGTCAACAATCAAAAATGATTCGCAAGCAAAGCGCAAACAAAACCTCAGGAAAGAGCAGAACTAGCACAGGTACCTCAGCACAACAAAATCCAAAGAAGCAGTCCAGTGCAACTGCACCTGCTTCAATCACCGTGGAACCTAAATTCGCACACTTCTGGGTAAGAAAATTCCTTCCTGAATGAGGCTACAGTCTGATGAAGGCACACCCTAACTTCATGGCAACAATCTTAAGTCTCCACTAGGATCTGTTTATACAACACGGAGCCTTCTATTTCAGTGCTGATAGAATCGCTTCGTGATAAGGGGGTTTGGTCTCCACTAGGATCTGGGATTCAAAACAACAAACAGGGTAACGTGCACGATCATTTCGTGATAAGAGGTAGGAAAGTTTATTTCAGTGCTGATAGAATCAATAATCACTATAACTTAGTCTGTTCTGGGTCTGATTTCAAAGAAAAAATAGAAAAATATGGAAAGAAGGAAATGGAAAGAGTTAAATCTAGAATTGCTGTGAAAAACTCCAAATGGGATAGAATCACCAATACTGAATTCAAACTGAAAAATAGATATTTAATCCCTGAATTAGGAAATTGGTATCTGTTCATTGATTGTTCCATCTTCCCTACATCCCACACATACACACTGTCCAAAGATAGATTGAACCCATTGGATGCAATCTTAACAAATAAAAATGTGGATGTGGGGAAGATTATCAATAAACAGATTCTAGATTGTGCAGCAAGGAAGGAAGGCTTCCTATTTTTTACATGCTTGATCACTGAGCTGTGTATGAAGCAAGGGGTAGATATCAATCCTGAAGAACATAAATAGAGAAAATATCCTCCAGGCCCACTATCTGCTGAGATGAAAGAAAGAAAAATAATTAAAGCTGAAGAAACTAACCTGGTGCAGGAGCACTTAGTGCAGAAGCACCAAGCAGTTTGGAAATTTCAACGGGAACAGCATGAGTGGCTACAACTCAGGTTGATGGAGATATCTCAGGTTCCAACACAGATAAAAACCCCAATGTTTCCAACATGGGTCTTTCAGAATCCAGAAGAAGAGGAAGAAGAGGAAAAAGAGGAAGAGAAAGAAGAAGAAAATGAGGAAGAAAGGGAAGAGAGTGAAGAGGAAAATAAGAAGAAAAAAGTCAAGAAAAGAAAGAAGGAGACAAACAGGAACCAGAAAGGCAAAAAGAAAAAGAATGAGGTAGAAGAGGAAGAATTGCTGAGTGGAGAGCTAGCTGAGACTGATGAGGATGAAACACTGACAAGAATGGTGAAAGAAATGGAGAAAAATGAAGATGAAGATGATGATGAGTGTAACAGCCCAGGTCCAACGCATTGGCCACCCCGGCACTATTACCTCATGGTCTTCTCTACCCCTATTGTAGAATTTTTGCCTTCCGTGGGAATCGAACCTTGCACCTGAGGCATAAGTGCAAGTTAAACACACCTCCCAAAATAATTTAATTATTTATTTAATTAAGTTATTTAAGGCTTACAATATTTATTTAATTTAATTAACTAATTCAGGATTTATTTTATTTTATTTTATTTATTTAGGAGGTGTTGTCATGAATTAGGTGGTGCACATGAGGGCCCATGATCCACAAGTAGGCCCATGACCCATTGGCTAGTCATATGGCTCGATTCACTTAGGGGTCTTGAGGGTTAGTTTTCATTCACTCATTTCATCCAAAAAGAAAGAAAAGAAGCGAATAGAGAGAGAGTGAGAAGAGGAGGCGACGGTTGCAAGAGGAAAGGAGAGGAAATTCGTGGAACACTCAAGGAGGAAGGGAAAACTTGTTGGTGTCTTGCAATTTCTTGGAGCCTTGCCTAGTATATTCGAACTCTATAAGGTTAGGGGGTTCTTCTTTCCATTCTTAATAGCTTATGTGATAAGTGTTGTCTAGGGTTAGGTTCTAGGGTGATTTCCATGAATGATTGGTATGTTTTTGATGTTGTTGCTATGCTGAAATTTTATTTGTGCAAAGACATGTTTGATTGGTGTTGAATTGTACACAATAGGAATTGTGCATGCCCATTGTTTGGTGTTATAATTGAATGAATTTTTGGTGGAAAATATGATGGCTACTGTTCATATAAGTAATTGGCATTGGTGATTTAATTTGGTGATTTTTTGTTGAGAGGAACTCAAAAAGTGTAGGAGCCTTAGGCGCCCTAGAGTGTTGCTTGTGTTGCTGAAATTCTGCTCCCAGGCGCCCTGCTGCTGGGCGCCAAGAGCTGTGCTGCGCCTGTTGTGTTCTGTTGCTGTCCCAGGCGTTGGGCGCCCTCCTGGGCGCCTGTTTCACTGTGTTCCCAGTTTTGTCGCTAGGCGCCTTGTGCCATGGGCGCCAAGGGCCCCAACTTTCTGGTGATTGTTTTGCCAATTTTGGCTTTTGGTTTTCATGTCCAAGTTAAATGGCTCGTGTAAAATGATTTTGGCCATCAAAAGAGTTGTATCCCGTGTTTTCCTTAGGCGGCTAGTGCATGGGCGCCGTGTGCTCTGCGCCAGTTTTTCCTGCGCCTGTCTCATGTGTTCCAGTTTTGGCGCTAGGCGCCTTGGCCATGGGTGCCAAGGGCGCCACTGTTGTGTTGCATATTTTCTCAAAATTCTTTTTGGGTTCTCATACACTGAATAAATGGCTCGTGTAAAATAATTTTTGGAGTCAAAGGAGTTGTTCCCTGTCCTGGCCTTAGGCGCCTAGTGCATGGGCGCCGTGTTCCCCTACGCCAGTCCCTGCGCCAGTCCAGTGTTGCTCCTGGGCGCCCAGCGCCTGGGCGCCAGTTTCAGAATGTCTAAGTGTTTTTCCGATTTTGTTTCAATCATAACTTTTGACTCGGTTATCCAAATTGGACGGTTCAAAATGCGTTTCCAAGCTAATTCCGATGTCTTCTTAAATATTCTGGTCTTAGGAAAAAATGGATTATTTTCCTGATGGTTCTCGACTGAAGTTGTTCAAGGTGTCTAATTGCAATTTTTATTCATTTTCTCCTACTCCGTGTCAATCTCCTAAAACGGTTTAATTAAATTGGTACTGATTTATTTGGGTTTATTTGGTGAGGTATTTGGTGAGTTTATTGGTGAGTTTATTTGATGAGTTTATTGGTGAGTTATTTGGTTAGTTTATGGTGAGTTGATTTAATGGTGAATTGGTGAATTGTGTGGTGTGTTGTGGTGTATTGTCATGGCGTCTCATGAACCATGTGCATTATCGGTGAGCAGAGGCTTCGGCCTAATTTTATTTGGTGAGCAGAGGCTTCGGCCTAATTGTATTTGGTGACGGATCCGACATGCATGTGCCCGTGGAGTTTGGGTTGCATTTCATGCATAACCATACATTTTGTAACGTTGTTTGGATATTGTAATTTGATATGGTTGCTGCCATTGTTGTGAATCGGTGTGCCTAGTTACTTTTCCTATGCAGTGCTTATTCCATATGTTATTAATTATGAAAAGAGACTCACCCTACTGCTTTTATGTTGCTTCTCATGTCGGCAACGTGCAGGTAATAACGAGTGAAGGTTACCCTTATGCCTTCGTCTGGTAGGAAGTGTCGTGCTCTGATACGTAGCACCGGGGGGGCGTCTTATGCTTATGTGTCATTTTATTTATACTGTTAGACTGTTATTGGTGATGTATTGGACTTGTTTTCGAACTTATTATTATTCCGCTGCGGTAGTGACTGTATTTAGTTGATGTGAACTAAACAGGTATTTTATGGTGCTATGTATCTTGTGGCTTTTAGCCGAACTATGCAATTTGAAGTTGTTGAGTTAATGGAGTAAGTGTAGCACTCTCTTATATTGTTTTCAAAAAAAAAAAAAGAAACTCTGATTTTATTAAATAGTAAGGTTATTAGAAGGGGGTGTTACATTAGTGGTATCAGAGCATTTCGGTCTGTCCGGCCAAGTCGTCCTGTCATAGTGTCTTATGACAAATAGGAATTGTTAGATTAGTTCTAAATTTCTGTTTGTGCTGCAGTGATAATTTGAAATGGCTGGGAGGAACGATGATGCTCTTGCTGCTGCTCTGCAGGCTATGGCTCAGGCTGTTAGGAACCAGCAAAATGGTGCTGAGAATGCTGGGACTCGCAGTTTAGCCACATTCCAGAGGGAGAATCCACCCGTTTTTAAGGGCAAGTATAATCCAGATGGTGCTCTAGCATGGCTGAAAGAGATTGAAAGGATATTTCGTGTCATGGATTGTAATGATGCGCAGAAGGTCAGGTATGGTACCCATACGCTGGCAGAAGAAGCTGATGATTGGTGGATGGAGGTTAGGCAGAGGTTAGAAACTGCTAATGAGGAGATAACTTGGGCTGTTTTCCGTAGGGAGTTCTTACGGAACTATTTTCCAGAGGATGTGAGGGGAAAGAAAGAAATAGAATTCCTTGAGCTAAAGCAAGGAAACATGTCAGTGACAGAGTATGCTGCCAAGTTCACTGAATTGGCTAAGTTTTACCCCCATTATGCTGATGCTGATTCTGAATTCTCAAAATGTATTAAGTTTGAGAATGGACTGAGGGCTGATATAAAGAAAGCTATAGGGTACCAGAAGATTCGGGTATTCGCTGATTTAATCGACAGTTGCAGGATATTCGAAGAGGATAGTAATGCTCACTCCAAGGTCATGAGAGATCAGAGGGGTAAATTTCAGAACCGGGGTAAGCCATATGAGGTTCCGGCTGGTAAGGGTAAGCAGAGGTATGCTGATAGTAAGAAACCAAGTGGGGGAGATGCCCCTGCGAAGGTTGTGTGCTACAGGTGTGGCAAGCCCGGCCATAAGAGTTTTGACTGCTCGGATAATAAATGTTTCAAGTGCGGTAAAGAAGGTCATGTAGCTGCCAAATGTGAGAAAAAGGATGTGGTGTGCTACAACTGTGGGGAAGTAGGTCATATTAGTACCAAGTGTACTAAGCCGACGAAAGAGAAGTTCAGTGGAAAAGTGTTTGCTCTCACAGGATCAGAGGATACTAATGAGATTAGAGGTACATGTTTTATTAATGGTATTCCTTTGATTGCTATTATTGATACTGGTGCTACGCATTCATTTATTGCTGCTTTATGTGCTAAGAAATTGGACCTTGCTTTGTCTTCTATGATGAGGGAAATGGTTATTGACACTCCAGCTAAGGGTTCAGTAACTACCTCTCTTGTGTGTGCTAAGTGCCCTCTGTCAATCTTCGGCAGAGATTTCCTTGTTGACCTTATTTGTTTGCCGTTGGGAGGGTTGGATGTCATCCTTGGTATGGACTGGTTAGTAGTTAACCATGTGCATATTAATTGTTTTCGTAAATCTGTGAGTTTCCTTCCTCCCGAAGAAGAAGAATCCGTTTTGTTGCCTGCTGGTCAATTGCATAAGGTAATGAAAGAGGGAGTTCATCTGTTTGCTTTGATGGTGTCATTGTCTGCTGAGAATCAGGCGATCATTGAAGGGGTACAAGTAGTGTGTGAGTTTCCTGAAGTGTTCCCGGATGAAATTCCAAGTGTTCCGCCAGAGAGGGAGGTTGAGTTTGCTATTGATCTTATACCTGGTACTAGGCCCGTGTCTATGGCACCGTACCGGATGTCAGCCTCAGGGTTGTCTGAATTGAAAAAGCAACTAGAAGATCTACTTGAGAAGAAATTTGTAAGGCCAAGTGTGTCACCGTGGGGTGCTCCGGTATTGCTAGTGAAAAAGAAGGATGGGAGTATGAGACTTTGTGTCGATTATAGGCAATTGAACAAGGTGACAATAAAGAACAGGTATCCGCTCCCCAGAATTGATGATTTGATGGACCGGTTGGTGGGTGCTAAAGTGTTTAGCAAAATCGATTTGAGGTCGGGTTATCACCAGATCAAGGTAAAGGATGAAGACAATCAGAAGACAGCTTTCAGAACGAGATATGGGCACTATGAGTATTCTGTGATGCCGTTTGGTGTTACCAACGCGCCGGGAGTGTTTATGGAGTACATGAATCGTACCTTCCATAGTTACTTGGATCGGTTTGTAGTTGTGTTTATTGACGACATTCTGGTGTATTCTAAGACGGAAGAGGAGCACGCAGAACATTTGAGGTTAGTACTAGAAGTGTTGAAAGAAAAGAAATTGTATGCAAAGTTGTCTAAGTGTGAGTTCTGGTTGAATGAAGTAGGTTTCCTTGGTCATATTATCTCTGGTAATGGTATAGCTGTGGATCCAGCCAAGGTTGATGCTGTGTTGCAATGGGAGAGCCCGAAGTCAGTTATAGAGATTAGAAGCTTCTTGGGATTAGCTGGTTATTACAGGTGGTTTATTGAAGGTTTCTCGAAGTTGGCCCTTCCGTTGACTCAATTGACGTGTAAGGGAAAAGCATTTGTGTGGGATGCTCGCTGTGAGGAGAGCTTCAATGAGTTGAAGAAGAGGTTGACAACATCGCCCGTTTTGACTTTGCCTGTTCCGGATCAACCGTTTGTGGTGTATTGTGATGCTTCCAAGATGGGTTTGGGAGGTGTGTTGATGCAAGAAGGTAAGGTAGTAGCTTATGCGTCTAGACAGTTGAGGACCCATGAGAAGAACTACCCTACTCATGATTTGGAGCTAGCTGCAATTGTGTTTGTGCTGAAAATTTGGAGGCACTATCTGTATGGTACTAGATTTGACGTGTTTAGTGACCATAAGAGTTTGAAATACTTGTTCGATCAGAAGGAACTGAATATGAGACAGAGACATTGGTTAGAATTGCTGAAGGACTATGATTTCGGCTTGAACTATCACCCCGGCAAAGCTAATGTCGTGGCTGATGCGTTAAGTCGGAAGACCTTGCATATGTAGGCTATGATGGTTAAAGAATTAGAGCTGATTGAGCAGTTCCGGGACATGAGTCTGGTTTGTGAAGTGACACCGCAGAGTGTCAGATTGGGAATGTTGAAGATTGGCAATGAATTTTTGGTTAGTATTCGAGAAGCCCAAAAGTCAGATGTAAAGTTGGTGGACTTGTTAGTTGCGAATGATCAAGCTGTGAATGGAGATTTCAAGTTAGATTCCCAAGGTGTATTGAGATTCAGGGATAGGATCTGTATTCCTGATGATGCTGAGATGAAGAGAGTGATTCTTGAGGAGAGCCATAGGAGCAAGTTGAGTATTCATCCAGGGGCTACGAAAATGTACCAAGATTTGAAGAAGTTGTTCTGGTGGCCTGGTATGAAGAAGGATGTGGCACAGTTTGTGTACGCCTGTTTGACTTGTCAGAAGTCAAAGATTGAGCATCAGAAGCCTGCGGGGTTGATGCAACCATTAGAAGTTCTGGAATGGAAAAGGGATAGCATTTCCATGGATTTTGTGACTGGCTTGCCAAATACCGTGAGGGGATTTGATGCCATATGGGTGGTTGCGGACAGGTTGACAAAGTCTGCTCACTTCTTACCGATTAATATCACTTATCCAGTTCCAAAGTTGGCAGAGATCTACATCAAGACAATTGTGAAGTTGCATGGCGTTCCGCTTAGTATTGTATCTGATAGAGATCCAAGATTCACTTCGGAATTTTGGAAAAGTTTGCAAGAAGCTTTGGGTTCTAAGTTGAGGTTGAGCTCCGCTTATCATCCGCAGAAAGATGGTCAGACGGAGAGGACTATTCAGTCGTTAGAGGACTTGTTGAGAGCATGTGTTCTTGAGCAGGGAGGTTCGTGGGATTCTCATCTTCCATTGATTGAGTTCACCTATAATAATAGTCATCATTCTAGTATTGGAATGGCACCGTTTGAGGCGTTGTATGGTCGGAGATGTAGGACTCCGTTATGTTGGTATGAATCTGGAGAGAGTGCAGTGTTGGGGCCTGAGATTGTGCGAGAAACAACTGAGAAGGTAAAATTAATCCGTGAGAAGATGAAAGCGTCGCAGAGTCGACAAAAGCGCTATCATGATAAGAGAAGGAAGGATTTAGAGTTTCAGGCCGGTGATCATGTGTTTCTGAGAGTCACTCCGGTGACTGGTGTTGGGCGTGCCTTGAAATCAAAGAAGTTAACTCCCCGTTTCATTGGTCCGTATCAGATTACGGAGAAGGTGGGAAGTGTTGCCTATAGGGTGGCTTTGCCGCCTAATCTTTCGAACTTGCATGACGTGTTTCACGTGTCACAACTTCGAAAGTATGTTCTGGACCCGTCTCATGTGATTCAGATGGATGAAGTAGAGGTACGGGATAATCTCACTGTGGAGACTATGCCTGTGCGAATTGAAGATAGAGAAGTGAAGATTCTGAGAGGGAAGGAGATTCCTTTGGTAAAAGTGATTTGGTTAGGAGCTGCTGGTGAGAGTATGACTTGGGAGCTGGAGAGTAAGATGCGGGAAGCATATCCGGAGTTGTTTGATTCAGGTAATTTCGAGGACGAAATATTCTAAGTGGGGGAGGATTGTAACGCCCCAAAATAATTTAATTATTTATTTAATTAAGTTATTTAAGGCTTACAATATTTATTTAATTTAATTAACTAATTCAGGATTTATTTTATTTTATTTTATTTATTTAGGAGGTGTTGTCATGAATTAGGTGGTGCACATGAGGGCCCATGATCCACAAGTAGGCCCATGACCCATTGGCTAGTCATATGGCTCGATTCACTTAGGGGTCTTGAGGGTTAGTTTTCATTCATTCATTTCATCCAAAAAGAAAGAAAAGAAGCGAATAGAGAGAGAGTGAGAAGAGGAGGCGACGGTTGCAAGAGGAAAGGAGAGGAAATTCGTGGAACACTCAAGGAGGAAGGGAAAGCTTGTTGGTGTCTTGCAATTTCTTGGAGCCTTGCCTAGTATATTCGAACTCTATAAGGTTAGGGGGTTCTTCTTTCCATTCTTAATAGCTTATGTGATAGGTGTTGTCTAGGGTTAGGTTCTAGGGTGATTTCCATGAATGATTGGTATGTTTTTGATGTTGTTGCTATGCTGAAATTTTATTTGTGCAAAGACATGTTTGATTGGTGTTGAATTGTACACAATAGGAATTGTGCATGCCCATTGTTTGGTGTTATAATTGAATGAATTTTTGGTGGAAAATATGATGGCTACTGTTCATATAAGTAATTGGCATTGGTGATTTAATTTGGTGATTTTTTGTTGAGAGGAACTCAAAAAGTGTAGGAGCCTTAGGCGCCCTAGAGTGTTGCTTGTGTTGCTGAAATTCTGCTCCCAGGCGCCCTGCTGCTGGGCGCCAAGAGCTGTGCTGCGCCTGTTGTGTTCTGTTGCTGTCCCAGGCGCTGGGCGCCCTCCTGGGCGCCTGTTTCACTGTGTTCCCAGTTTTGGCGCTAGGCGCCTTGTGCCATGGGCGCCAAGGGCCCCAACTTTCTGGTGATTGTTTTGCCAATTTTGGCTTTTGGTTTTCATGTCCAAGTTAAATGGCTCGTGTAAAATGATTTTGGCCATCAAAAGAGTTGTATCCCGTGTTTTCCTTAGGCGCCTAGTGCATGGGCGCCGTGTGCTCTGCGCCAGTTTTTCCTGCGCCTGTCTCATGTGTTCCAGTTTTGGCGCTAGGCGCCTTGGCCATGGGCGCCAAGGGCGCCACTGTTGTGTTGCATATTTTCTCAAAATTCTTTTTTCGGTTCTCATACACTGAATAAATGGCTCGTGTAAAATAATTTTTGGAGTCAAAGGAGTTGTTCCCTGTCCTGGCCTTAGGCGCCTAGTGCATGGGCACCGTGTTCCCCTGCGCCAGTCCCTGCGCCAGTTCCTGCGCCAGTCCAGTGTTGCTCCTGGGCGCCCAGCGCCTGGGCGCCAGTTTCAGAATGTCTAAGTGTTTTTCCGATTTTGTTTCAATCATAACTTTTGACTCGGTTATCCAAATTGGACGGTTCAAAATGCGTTTCCAAGCTAATTCCGATGTCTTCTTAAATATTCTGGTATTAGGCAAAAATGGATTATTTTCCTGATGGTTCTAGACTGAAGTTGTTCAAGGTGTCTAATTGCAATTTTTATTCATTTTCTACTACTCCGTGTCAATGTCCTAAAACGGTTTGATTAAATTGGTACTGATTTATTTGGGTTTATTTGGTGAGGTATTTGGTGAGTTTGTTGGTGAGTTTATTTGATGAGTTTATTGGTGAGTTATTTGGTTAGTTTATGGTGAGTTGATTTAATGGTGAATTGGTGAATTGTGTGGTGTGTTGTGGTGTATTGGCATGGCGACTCATGAACCATGTGCATTATCGGTGAGCAGAGGCTTCGGCCTAATTTTATTTGGTGAGCAGAGGCTTCGCCCTAATTGTATTTGGTGACGGATCCGACATGCATGTGCCAGTGGAGTTTGGGTTGCATTTCATGCATAACCATACATTTTGTAACGTTGTTTGGATATTGTAATTTGATGTGGTTGCTGCCATTGTTGTGAATCGGTGTGCCTAGTTACTTTTCCTATGCAGTGCTTATTCCATATGTTATTAATTATGAAAAGAGACTCACACTACTGCTTTTATGTTGCTTCTCATGTCGGCAACGTGCAGGTAATAACGAGTGAAGGTTACCCTTATGCCTTCGTCTGGTAGGAAGTGTCGTGCTCTGATACGTAGCACCGGGGGGCGTCTTATGCTTATGTGTCATTTTATTTATACTGTTAGACTGTTTTTGGTGATGTATTGGATTTGTTTTCGAACTTATTATTATTCCGCTGCGGTAGTGACTGTATTTAGTTGATGTGAACTAAACAGGTATTTTATGGTGCTATGTATCTTGTGGCTTTTAGCCGAACTCTGCAATTTGAAGTTGTTGATTTAATGGAGTAAGTGTTGCACTCTCTTATATTGTTTTCAAAAAAAAAAAAAACTCTGATTTTATTAAATAGTAAGGTTATTAGAAGGGGGTGTTACAAGGCGGGCAGAAGTTCTTCAGGCACATATGTATATATTGAATAACACTAGTGAGGTTCAACCTTACTTATCTACTCATAAAAACATTGTCAAGGAGAAGTATCCTCGAATGAGCGAAAAAGAAAAGTTGATTGAGCATAACAATACTTTCCTAAATTGGTTTAAAGAGCAAATCGTTAATGCTGATAGTGTTTCTGAAACATTAGAATGGCTAGCACATGGGCCTAACTTTGATATCATATGTTGGGGTGGATATGATATCAATAAGTTTTCATTTTATACAAAGACCCAAGATGACAAGAGTACAATGCAAAACAGTGGGGTTATGGTTGTGGCTGAATCCATGCACTTTTCTAGTTCAAAGGATAAGAACCCCATCATGGCATCCATATCTTATTTTGGAGTCATTGAAGATATTTGGGAGGTTGATTACACTAACTTTACTGTACCCATTTTTAAATGTAAGTGGGTAGACAATAATAGTGGTGTACAAATTGATGAATTAGGATGTACATTGGTGGACCTTAACAAGGTAGCTTATAAGGAGGAGCCTTTTATCATGGCATCTCATGCGAAACAAGTGTTTTATGTTAGTGATCCTTCTAGCCAAAGATGGTCTGTGGTTCTCCAAGGAAAAAATATACATGCTAATGATCAAAACCAAGATTCAACTCTTGATATTTCTGGGACTCCTTCTTTCTTATCACAAATGCCTATTTTTATTGATGAAACTGAATTGGACGATGTTCATGCAACTCGTGATGATCATCAGGAAGGGATATGGGAATAGATAATAAGTTAAGTTTATCTTTTTGTTTCATGATGTTTAAAATATCTTTATCTTATTGCTTTGTGCTCCTTATAAGTTTTTCTATGTATGTTATTTATCTGTTATCTCAATGTGTTTATACTTTATTGTTTTTGTTTAAACAGGCCCATGGATGACCAATCAAACATCTCTCCAAGGAAAATAAAGGGTAGACGTGCTACAAGGTTAAAGGATTTAACACGTGACCGTGTTGGTGATCAAAGGCGTACAGTTCAATTTGATGAGTTGACCGGCCTTGCTATTGGGCCAAATGCAGTAAGGTTCAACAGTTTCATAGGCCTTTTAGCTCGAAGCAAGCCTAGTATCTTGGTAATGGATTGGAAAGATATTGATGAAGGTGTTAAAAATATGATGTGGGAAACTATCATGGTACTCATGACATGCCTTCTATTTTGAATTAGTTTTTTACATTGGTAGAATCATTGGTAGCACTTTTTGAATGATTCAGAATCATGTTTATGGCTAAGATTAAACAATGATGCATTTTATAACGATATTATTAAGTTTTTCATTTTGTTTTGTAATTTAGAGCACATTTGATGTTCCAAATACTGAATTAGTGAAGAAGAAAGTGATTCGATATGCGGGTGATCTTTGGAAGGCTTTTAAAACACAACTCACAAGCAAATATGTATTTGGAGAACGAAAGGATGAATCTCCTTGTGAAAAGTATTCGTTCCTTGATGAGGAGACGTGGGAGCAGTTTGTTCAGTCCCGATTAACACCCACATTTCAAGTAAGTTGGAATTATAGTTTACCTAATATATTTATTTAATTTTTTTTGTATTTATTTGCATGTTATTATTGATAATAGGAGAAAAGGAAAAAAGCAAAAGAAGTTCAGTCAAATAATCTCTACCGTCACACTTTATCTCGTGGGGGTTATGGTTTGCTTCATGAAAAGATATTGAATGAAAGGGAGAAAGAGAATGAAGAAGCATCCCGATCTGATCCTTCGCTAGTTGTCAATCCACCATCACCACCTAAACGCCATGAATTATGGAAGAGAACCAGACAAAAGAGAAATGGTGCTTTTACATCTGAAAAAGCACGCGTTATTGTTGAGAAGATTGTAAGTAAATATTCAATTTTAATTGTAATTTTAATTTTAACAAGAATGCTCAAGTTTTAAGCATGTTTGTGAATTACATGTTCTAGGATTCTCTAGAAGAAGAATCTTCGCAAGGAACCTTTGTTCCACATGGACGCAAAGTTATATTGGCTAGTGCGATTGGGTGTCCCGAGCACCCCGGTCGTGTTCGTGGTGTTGGACGAGGTGTGGGCATTATAAATTACTTTGGACGACGTTCACGTTGTGGGCCCACCTCAGAAGTTGTCACCAAGGAAGACTTAGCTATCCTCACAAAAAATTACTCAGAACCTCACCGAAAAACTTACACAGAAAGTTAGACAGGATGTGATGCAGGTATATATAAATTAACACTTATGGTAAAAAGTAAAATGTAAAAAGAATGCCTTTAATGTTTTATGAAATTCAATGCAGGAGCTAGCTTCTATGGGTTACTCTCAACAATGCTCAAACAGTAATAAGGGTAGTTGTTCTGTTGATGATATCCAGAATCAGTTTGATGATATCCAAGATCAATTTGATGATAACCCAGATCAGTCAGATGATATACCAGATCGGTGTAAGTTGTACGTTGATAATCCTTACCATTTGGTGGCAATTGGTCGTATATTCAATTTGGGCTCAGTCATTCATAACAAGAGTTTGGAGAATGATATGGTGAGGGTGGTGGTTGAAGAGGTTCGACATCGAGGTGCTCAAGTTCCTATGCCCACTGATGAGGTTCAAACTGTGGAACAAGCCCTAAAAAATTTTATTCAGTGGCCGAGAAGACTTGTTAAACCTTTTTCAAATAAGGTTTTCAATATTACTCATTTCTTTCTATATTTACACTGGAAATAACTTGGTAATGGTAGAGAAGACTTACTAATATATTATCTTGTCTAGGAAATTGGAAAATCTAGCAAGGTCGACATTCCACCCAAAAGTGCTGCACCTCAAGTTAGTCCGATTCAAGAGTTGATGATATTGATTGTACCTATTAAAAATCCTATGCAACTAAGATTGGAACATGATCCCACTCTTCAAGAATTTTATCTAGTAGAGAAAGAAATAATGGATCTTTGTTGTGGTAACCAAATGCTCAGCTTAAGTGTTGTACAATTTTGGTTGACGTAAGTTAGTTTTACTTATACTTTAGTTAACCAATTAACTTTCAAAATGTATAATTAACATTTAGCATGACATCTTAGGTATATGCAACGTCACTGTATCTTGAAGGGAAATAGTGATTTGTATGGTTTCATTGACCCTCAACATTTTTTGTCTCCGGTGATTCCTCAGCACGTTTTGACTCCAGCTAATTCCAAGGAGATTTACCTAGCGCCTTATCTTTATATGTAAGTACATGTTTATCAATTATCTTAAAATTTTATGTGATTTGTCACTAATTGTTTCCCAATGTAGGTCACATTGGCAATTGTTGATCATTTGTCCTATGAGTAATGAAATCGTCTTCCTTTGCTCGCTTGGAAAGAAGCCGGCTGCATCCCTCAAGCAAAAAGTTAATATGTAAGCTCTTATTTATTATACATCATGTGTAGAAAAGTAACAACAATGTTAGAGAGTTTGTATGATGTCTTTCTTTTTTATTAGTGCTATGGAAGGATATCATAAGTTGATGGGGACTAGAAAGAAGGCACCTATATGGATTAACCCCGATGTAAGTAGTTTAACTCTTGAGATTTAATTACAATTTTTATAATGTATTTTATTACTATATATAATATTTACTATGACATAAAATTTATAGTCCCGAAAGCAAACTGGCAACACTGAGTGTGGATTTTATGTTATGAGACATATGTTCAACATTGTCTCTGCAAGTATTGTTGATTTATGGTTGGAGGTACGTAATAGAATTTTTTACAAGTTATATTAAAGATGTGTTTTAGTTGATTAACTAATGTTTGGTCTTGTGTCATATCATATTGTAGAGATTCAACAATACCGAACCATTCAATGATGAGGATCTATACGATATTCGGTGTCGGTGGGCACAACTATTTCTTGAACTTTACCGAAATCATCCTTTTGGGTGATAATAGGCTAGAAAGGTAAATCCATTATGTCTTTCGGTACTTACTAATTAACCAAGGGTAGTATTGTCTTTTGGCTGGATTGAATTTTGATTTCTGGATTCTGGATTGAATTTTGATTTCTAGACAGTTTTGAATTTTGATTTTGATTCTGGATTGAATTTTGATTTCTGGACAGTTTTGTTTCTGGATTGAATTTTGATTTCTGGACAGTTTTGATTCTGGATTGATCTATTACTGTAATCAGTGTAAATCATGTAGACTGGGAATCAATGGAAAACAAAGGAAGGCAGTTTTAAGAGTACCAAACTCTCCTAGACCCAGCCTGAGCCAATACCAGCCTAAAAGATCTATTTTCTCTCTCCTCTAACTATATAGTCACACCAACATGGTGCTCACACTAGAATATTCTGATACGCACACACACACCCACGCATTCTGCCAGCTAGGCAGAATTAGTTGCTATTGTTTCCCTCATCATTTTCTCTTGCATGATTTTCTTCTTGTTGATGAAATCTGTTTGTATTGTGTTTGTATTGGGTTTTGATGATAACTGAAATGGGTTCTGATCTGGTGAATGAGAAAAGTTGATTGAAGTGAAGATGGTTTATGGAAAAATTCAGCCTTGCCCTTAGGTTATTATTTCTTTTTCAACTACTCAGATTATCATTTTTTCTGTTTCTATCAGTGAAATCTGTTGATGAAATCTGTTTCTATCTGTTGATGAAATCTGTTGATGAAATCTTTTTCAACTAATCAGCCTTGCTCAATTTGTTCAGTTAGGATATTTGTTAATAGTTAGTTGCTTCTGTTTTTGAGAGTTATGAGTTAGTTACTCTAACTACCCTTTGTATCAATCTGCTATATATAGCAGTGTATCTGTTCCATTTGATATCAATGAAAATACAATTCACTTTTATAATGCTTAGCACAAAATCTATCAGATCTGTTGATGAAATCTGTTTCTATCAGTGACATTCATGTTTTCTTGATTGATTGATTGATTGTTTCAAGTTGCATGACATTCATGTTTTCTTGATTGATTGTTTCAAGTTGCATGACATTCATGTTTTCTTATGCAGTGGTTGTTTTGGACACGTTTGGCTGCTGCAACTGCTTTCCATTTGAAGCAATCAGTCAATCCAACCCAGTGGATTACTCAGTTGGCTCCAGATGGTTTCAAAGTTGGTTGTGATAGTTGTGTATTGTTTTCACTTTTCAGTACTATTTTGTTCCTTCTACCTGTAGTATTTGTACAGAGGCTTATCAACTTGTGTGTATTTCTTCTTCATGGTGTTGTTGTCTTGTAAAAGCTAGCCCAATGATGATTAAATTTCTTTCTGTAAGTCAAATGTCAAATGTTAGGATGTTCTAATTAATCATAGCATTTTGTGTATGTCAAATATCTTCATGTGATTTTTCTTTTTGCATGCTAGCTTGTGCTGCTATATTTTATTCTCACGCTAGCTTTGAGCAGAAACCATTTTGTCCCTGCAGCATCTCTGAGCTGAAACCATTTTTTTTAAAAAAATTCTCCAGTTAACATCGGTTCTAAAATCACTAGATGTTAAAAATCAGACATTTCATATCGGTTCTATTGAAAACCGATGTTAAATATTAGTTTTCATATCGGTTTCTGAGAAAACCGATGTTAAATATTAGTTTTCATATCGGGTTTTAAGAAAACCGATGTTAAAAATTCGTTTTCATATCGGTTTTTGAGAAAACCGATGTCAAATATACGCTAATATTTGATAAAAATTGACTTTCCATATCGGTTATTCCTCTAACCGATATAAAAAGAACTTTCCATATCGGTTCAGAACCCGATATGAAATGTCTCTATTTTCTATATCTCCTTTTTCGGCATCGATTCAGGAACCGATATGGAATGTCAAATTTAACCGATATGAAATCCCTTTTTTCCAGTAGTGACGGTGATGGTGTAATTCGTTTTAATGGTAGAATCTGTGTGCCGAATGATGAGAATGTGAAGAGCCAAGTTTTAGAGGAGGCTCATAAGAGTCAGTTCTCAATACATCCTGGGTCTACCAAGATGTATCGAGATTTGAAGCAATTGTATTGGTGGCCGGGTATGAAAGTAGATATTGCAGAGTTTGTGTCTCGATGCTTGACTTGTTAAAGGGTTAAGATAGAGCACCAGAAGCCAGGTGGCCAGTTACAACCGTTGAATGTACCTGAATGGAGATGGGAAAACATATCTATGGATTTTGTCATGGGATTGCAAGCCAGAAATGATTCTATTTGGGTAGTGGTGGATCGCCTAACCAAGTCCGCTCATTTTATTCCGGTGCGTTCGAATCACAAGGTTGCTAGGTTAGCAGATGAGTATCTCAAGAATATTGTGAAGTTGCATGGAATCCCTACAAGCATCATCTGTGATCGAGATCCCAAATTCACATCTCAATTTTGGAGAGCGTTGAACATGGCGTTGGGAACAACGGTGTGTGTTAGCACCGCTTACCATCCACAGACAGACGGGCAGACTGAGAGAACAATTCAGACATTGGAGGATATGTTGAGGGCTTGTGTACTCGATAGTGGAGGCAGATGGGAGGATCATCTCCCATTGGTAGAATTTTCCTACAACAACAGTTACCATTCTAGTATCGGAATGGCTCCATATGAAGCCTTGTATGGAAGGAAGTGTAGAACACCATTGTGCTAGTGGGATATAGGTGAGCAGAGATTGTTGGGACCGGATTTGGTCCGTGAGACTACGGAGAAGATCCGTCAGATAAGAGAAAGGATGAAAGCCGCGCAGAGTCGACAAAAGAGTTATGCGGATAAGAGAAGAAGGTCGTTAGAATTCAAAGAAGGAGACCATGTCTTTTTGAGACTTTCTCCAACCATCGGGACCGGTATCGCTTTGCGAGCGAAGAAGCTCAGTCCTCGGTATGTCGGACCCTTCCAGATTATCGAGCGACTTGGGCCGGTAGCGTATCGCATTGCATTACCTCTAGAATTGTCCAGATTACATGATGTGTTTCATGTATCGCAGTTAAGGAAGTATATTCATGATCCGAATCAACCCTTAAGTTATGAAGCGGTCGACATCAGACCGGATTTGTCTTATCAGCCTACTCCGATCCGAATCATCGAACGTGGCGAGAAAACACTCCGGACGAGATCAATTCCTATTGTAAAGGTGCGTTGGGACGGTGCGTCACCTGACGAAGCGACATGGGAAGTAGAGGAGAACATGCAGGTGAAATATCCCTATCTATTCGATTGAGGTACGTTTTGTCAATTTTGAGGACAAAATTTTAAAAGTTGGGGTGATTATAACATCCCCTAATTACCTAAATTAATTTAATTATTTTAGCAAGAGGTTAAGTGAATTATTGGCTAAATGAAATATTTAGCACAAGAGGTTATCATGAAATGGTTAATTGGCAAGCGTTGCCAAATTATGTGAGGCTTTGAATAAAATATTTATTATGCCTAAGTTCTAAGATAATTTTATTAAGTTAGTTACTTAGAGCTAATGGGGAGCCTTAGGAGGAGAGTACCAGCTGAAGGTTAAATGGGTCTTTTCCCCAACCCACTTAAACCCCCCAGCTAAAACTCAAAGAGACCCCAAAATTCAATTGTGTTATTGGAGCTGAAAAACAGAAAGAGAGGGATCCTACCTCAAACTTCCTTGCATGTCCAATCTGAATCCATCACCCTCCACCATTCTCCTTCTTCTTCCCATTGACCCCATTTTCTAAAGCAAGCAACCACCTTAACTCCAAATCACCATTTTTGTACATATGAAGCTCCAAGCTCCAAAAATGGAGTCTAATAGCTGAATACAGTTGCATGTTCATTTTTGGGAGCCACAAAGTGAGTAGCAACCCTCATAGGGTAGATTGGGAGTTGAAGTTCGAAGTGGTAGAGGCCAAGCTCTATCGGTTCAGTTTTTGAAGCGTTTGGAGTAGCGTGGAGTCGAGTCCGAAGTCGTTCGTGAAGTCATTTCATCGTTCCATCTCGCGGATCCGTTGATTTTGCGATTTTCATCGCAACCGGTGAGTTCTATAACTCGCTTAGGGGATGTGTGTGTGTTTCTGAGTCTTCACTTTTCGAAAACCCTTGTCACGTGTTTCTGGTACCGAAAGGAAATTTATCGAAAACCGTTTTCCCAAAAAGATTGTGATTTGAATTATGAATTGCTTGATTGATTGTTTGGATGTACTGGATTGGATTGATTGGGTTGTTGTAATATACTGTTTCAATGCGTGTTTAAGTTTGGGTCTCGATCGGAAGAGATTTTGGAATCGGAACGGAATGGAATAACTCATGAAAAGTCTGTTTTCTGGAAAACTGATGGAGACGCACGGATCGCGTGCCTCTGTGCACGGGTCGTGCGCCCCCATCTGATGCTACACGAATTGAATTTTTAAACACACACGATCGTGCGCCTAGTCGCACGGGCCGTGCGTATCCTTCTGGAACTTTTATTCAACAACGCCCGGATCGTGTGCTTGGTCGCACGGGTCGTGCGTATCTTTCTGAAAACCTTCTACAACTTTATTCAACAGCGCACGGATCGTGCGCCTACACGCACGGGTCGTGTGAGACCTTCTGATCCTCAAATTCAAAGTACCTTTTTTATCCATTCCAAATGATTCCAATCCTCTTCTCATCCATTCCCCACGGTTCCCCAACAAGGTAAAGATACTGACATCACAGAATTGAACATGTTTGATAGAAAACTTGTGTGTTATGAATGTAACGGAAAACCGTACTTAGGGAACGTGAGAGAACATAAGTCAAGAAATGTTAATTCACGGTAAAATGTCTTCCCTCGTGGAAGGATACACGGTACATGACTGAAATCACTGACGGCCCATTGCGGGTACATGGATATATAATGTATAATAAATACAAGAGGAAAAAGGGTGACGACCCTTAGAGGATTAGCATACTAGGGGAGGGGAAGTCATGAGCCCCAAAACCTAGACTCAAGAATGTTTCCCCCACTAGAAATAGCGGGATGGGTTCACCAAAGCCAAAGAAGTGCCTATAAAATAGGTAGGCTGAGGTGTTATGCTAAAATCATGGAACAAAATGTAATGCGTTGTTGCTTAGTAGGGCTACAAATTACAAGAGGTAAAATATTGTATGCCTCATGTGTCGCTTAGGAGGGCCATGAGCATAAAAGTTACAGGAACTTAAAATATTTATCTCACCCTTCATATTTGTCTCACCCTTCATTATTGTGGTTTCGATAGGATAATGAACCGCTAGAGCTAGTAAGGGGTCTCGATAGGACTCACTGAGATAATGTTTATCTCACCCTTCATATTTGTGGTTTTTACAGAGAAGCAGGGAAAAGCAAAGGCGACTAAGCACGGTTAGCTGGTGCGACTCATGGAACTATTGGAAATTGGATTCCGCTTAGCCCTTTGTATTTTTATTTAGTTATGTCACCGATTGTATAACTTTCATTGTTTAAGTTGTAAAATCGTTTCCGCTACTTTATGTTTTGGGTATTGAACACCAGGATTATGTACAAGTCTTAAGTTTTGAAACTTAAGCATTTTCAGGAAGTTTATGAGGTTCAGAGAACCATTTGATATGTATTATCGAAAGTTTTAGTTGTGTTCAATATTTCAATAACAGGAAGTTACTCTGATGTATGTCATTTAGTGCATTTCGGTAGTTCTATATGTTAGAATTTATCGGGGTGTTACACCTTTGTCATTATTACCAAACATGACAAGTCCTCCATCAAAGCTCTCCACGGAGAGGAACTTATCCTTCTCCCCTATCACGTGCCTTGAGTATTCACTGTGTAGGAACCATAGTTTTTTTCTTCATGCTATGAGGCATGCCTGTATCAGAGTTAGACAAAGATTTAGGTACCCATTTGTCTTTGGGTCCTTGAGGGTTAGGTTTCATTCTTGTGCGATCTTTTTGCTTATTGCTACAAAAACTGAAATGTGATGTCTAGTTTGTCTGCATTGTAAGCATTTGGCTTTGGGTTTTCTGTTTTTAACAGAGTTACTCTTCTTATATATCTGACCCTTCTCAAGGGGAGTTAGACTCACTTAAGAAGCTTCAAAATTTTGTGCCCAAATCATAAGATTAGTTGTTAACCCGCTAACTTGTTTTCTTAAAATCATGTTTTCATTTTCAAGTTGAGAAGCTACTAGTTTTTTTTGCCATTTTCAAGTTTAGAAGCTTGAACTGCTCTGACAGTTTCAAATGAGATTGTTGTAAAGTATGAATTGTTTTGCCCATTCTCTCATTTTGTGTTTTTAGCTCCTCATTTTCTTTTTTTAAAATACACAACTGATCTTTGAACAACGTGCATTTTTGGGAGAGAATGTTTGAATCATACAAAAGACTATCAAAAGAGGACTCGATTTCTTTGCAACTCTCACATTTAAGGGGTTCAGAATTACATACTTCTTCTTGTTCAGTTCCTTCCATGAGACATAGATTGGCTGCTTCCTCCTCATGCTCACTTGACGACCCTTCTGAATCATCCCAAGTGGCCATCGAAGCTTTCTTCTTTGATGTGAGTTTTCTTGGTCCTTTTTTGTTAAGAAGAGGACAATCTTGTTTCATGTGACCAGGCTTCTTGCATTCATACCAAGTGAGTTTTGACTTGCTTCCATCTCCTATAAATGTGTCCCTTCTGAATTGAGGTTTTCCTCTCCTTTTGTTGTTTAGCCATCTGTTAATTCTTCTTGAGTTTAGAGACAGTTCTTCTCTCTTCATCATCCATTTCTTGAGAAGACTTGAGTGCCATGGATTTTCCTTTCTGAGAGGATGTGCTTTCTTCTTTCTAAGAGGCCTTTAGAGCCACTTCCTTTTTCTTTGGATGGAGTTCCTTCATTAGTTCTTGTTCATGTATTTTCAATGATCCAAGCAAATGATCAATCTCAAGTGTTGACAATGTTTTTGCTTCTTCTATGGAAGTCTTCTTGGGTCTCCAAGCTTTTGGAAGATATTTTAATAGCTTGCTGACCTTCTCAGAGTTTGGGTAAGTTTTTCCTAAAGCACTTAATCCTTTGATGATTTTGGTGAATCTACTAACATTTCATCAATGGTTTCTTCTTCTGACATTTTGAACATTTCAAATTCATGGATGAGCATGCTCTTCTTTACTTCTTTGATTTGATCAATTCCTTCATGGGAAGTTTTCAAAGTACCCCATATTTCTTTAGCAATTTCATTCCCTACTATGTTGTCATATTCTGCTCTTCCCAAAGCACAAGTAAGATAATACTTTGCTTTAGCATTTTGTAGTACATGATTCTTCTCATCAGTGGTCCAATCAACTTTTGGTTTAGGAATACGACTACCAGGTATTGGACCTGCCACTATGGGAACATATGGTCAATTTTGAACTATGTCCCATGTGTCAATATCTTGAGACTCCAGGAACAGCTTCATTTGACTTTTCCAACAATAGTAATGTTGGGTATCAAATCCAGGTGGCCTGTTTGATGATGCACCTTCTCGTAGGAAGGCAACAAAAACTGGTTTGGCCATGACTTTTGAGTGTGCCCAATTGAAGTCAATGATTGCCACAAGGAAATGGGGTTGGAATTGTGACCCTTTTAAAAGTTAACTTGAAACAATATAAACAACTTCACAAGTTTGATTAGACATTGTGAGTGTGAGTACTGAGCTGAGAAGGGTGATTGAAAACAGAGTTCTCAACAGTGATAGTGAGTAGAGAATGGTGGAATTAAACTGTCTTCTCAACTTTGTTTCTAAGTTGAGAAGGATAAGTTATATCTTTCTTCCCAAAACAACTATCAATAAAGAGAGTGAGATGATTTTCAAGATAGCTTTTCTAATGTTAGAGACAGTGTTTGAAGATATTAACTTAAGTGTAAATAACATAAGAGTAATGTTTGAAGTTTATCATTTAGAAAACATTTGAGAGAATGGTCGTAATAAATGTGTTTTAAGAAAAACTGTGTAGCAGAGAAGAGTCAGCAAAAGTTGTCTTCTCAGTTTTTCAAATCCTTCTCCAAATGGAGAGTTTAAAGCACCATGTAAATCAACTTAGAAAACCAGTAAATAGCACAATGATGTATAGTGGTTCACCCAAAAACCAGGGCTGCGTCCACTCCTCACCCCCATGAGTATTTCCATTATTTTCCAAACAGTTACAACTTTACAAATAGCCTAGGCTTAAAGTTCTCTTGGTATTTTTCTTAACACAACTCTACCTATTGTTCTTACACCTAATACGATCCTTCTGAGTTACAAGCCATCTTCTAACAAAGAAGAAACTCACTTCTCAAGACCTACAACAACAAATGCTACTTGAGAAGGTTTCTATCAGGCTTATCTTTATCCATAACAACACCATGCTATTTAAGAAGGCTTTCTCAGGTTTTACACTTGTTGCTTGTGTCAAACTCTTAGGTCCAAGCCGTGGATTTGGGCAATGTTTAACCAAGCTTTTTGACTCCTCTGTTCTTCAAGCAATTGCACCAAGGAGGGAACTCTGCTCCTTGACTGTGGGTAACCTGACTCCTCTAGAACGAGCCAGGTTGAGTGAATGGGACGCGAGGGTTGGATTATACTACAGGCTAATGCATATAAAATAAAGATAAAGTGCGATAAAAGCAGATAGATAAAATAAACATAGAGTTTTGGATTGATTGATGTGTCCTTTGTACAATTGCTCTTCTCCTATTTATATACATAGGCCCTCGTCGGCCACTACTATAACCAACATTTGCCTACCGTTTGATTAGTCTAAGATAAACGATCATCATCGTTCCTAAGACCTAAAGAAACGGAGTAACCACCCACGATTTCCCTAGCACGGTTAGTGGTTTGAACTCCCTCGCTCCGCTTATCATGGCCTCCCTCGCTCCGTTTTAAATCCTCTGGGCAGAGGCACCAATCCCGTCCACCCACTCGAGGTAAGGCTTCCTGTACACTGACCTGTCAAGCAGTTTCAACTACACACTAAAGAACTTCTTGATGGTGTCAGCTATTAAATTAGGGTCTAGGAGTTGGGCCCCCGATGGTCTTTCAGGTGGAGGCGTTGGTCGCCACAATGTATCTGGGGGACCCTGCACCCCTGGCTGCGGTGGTACCGAAGGTGAAGCGTCTGTCCATGGTTGCCCAGGCACTACTTGGGCCAGGTTAACAAGGCCTGTTCCTGGTATAGATGCTTGCATGCCTCGGTGAGGTGGAAGTTGACTCCATGGTTGCTCGGCCGGGGCAACACTCATCTGTGTCTGTATATAGGAAGCTGCAGGGTAGGTACTGAGTGCTCCGGAGTACGACTTATCAAACTAGGAGGGATCTGGGCCCATGGCTGCTGACTCGGGCAATACCCACTGATCCTGCCATAGGCTGGTCCTTGCGGAAAACCCACCGAGCCTACCGCCACGGGCGGACTTCGGGCAAATTGCACTTGTCCCTGCTGTAGAGAAGCCGTATTAGTGACATTCGCCATAAACTGCCCCCCAGTGTTGGCAGTGGCAAAAGTACCAGGCTGATGAACCATAGGAGTAGGGAAAATGGGGTTAGTAGCATTGCTACCTTGTGTTGCATGTATGTGTTCCAATTCCTTGGCCTGCTGCACCTCATTGTCCACCATATATTTAACCATGTCAGCCAATTGTTGGGACACTTAGTACATTATATCATGTATCCCCATATCTATCTGTTGCGGAATGAATGATGAGGTGGTTCATTCGATTCAGCAGTAACCGTTGCAGTAGTATTCCCTGAGACACCTATTGGCTCCATGGTTTTGGCTTTGGCAGCAGTTGCCTTCTGCGTAAGTTTCTACCTGCATACGCCAATGATAATCCAGTCCAGGTGAATCAAATGCAATGCTTTATTCACCCATTCTAGTCCCATTAGGGTGCCAATTTGTTTCCCTGTGTCAAACTCTTATGTCCTAGCTAGATGTGGGTTCGGCCAGAGGTTTGAACAAGTGTTTTGATTCCTCTGTTCTTCAAGCGATTGCGCCAAGGAGGGAACTCTGCTCCTTGACTGTGGGTATCCTGACTCCTCTAGAAAGGGCCACGTTGGGTGAGAGGGACTGCGAGGTTTGGATTATACTACTGGCTAATGCCAAGAAATCAATATCAAAATGCGATAAAGAAGATAAATAAAAATAAACGTAGAGTTTTGGTTTGATTGATGTGTGTCCATTCTGTACAATTTCTCTCCTATTTATATACACAGGCCCTAGTCGGCAACTAACACAGCCAACATTTGCCTACCGTTGGATCAATCTAAGATCAAGGACTATCATTGTTCCTAAGCCCTAAGGAGGCGGAGTAACCACCCACGATCACACTAGCACAGTTAGTGGGGTGAAAACCCTCACTCTGTTCTTCAAGGCTTCGCTCCTTCGCTTGATTTTTCAACTGCTCCCACGTTCTGTCTTCGTGCCTCTCTCTTACTTGCCTTCCAAGTAAACCTGCCTTACCTCAGCCACTTGGCTTACTGAGCTAGCCTTTGTCCTCCAACAATAACTCAGGCACCCGAGCCCACCCTGGCCGTGGCATTCTATAGGCTGATGCTTTACTCTCCCTCGGCCTCGCTCACTGCTCCTCAGGCTGACCCTTTCCTCGGGGAGTGATCTTGTGATATGCCCCGAGGGCTTCTCTTGCGTTCTTCTCTTTGACAAATATCTCTCAAATCTTTGTCTAGTGGCCTGCCTCAGCACTTCAATTCTGCTCCCTTCTCCCATTCATCCCTCAGTCTACGACCTAGTTATTTTAACAGTAAGTTATCTCTCTTAGGCTGCTAGATGTTTCCAACGCAATCGTCCTCCTTTCTCACTATGCCTTTTTTGCAGGAGCCCGCTGGTGACACCATGGTGGCCGATCCTCCTACCTTTGCGGAGGCTGATCCCTCAATTGATCATCAGGTCGAGGACCTCTCTTTGCCGGCAATCACCGATGAAGAATTGCAGCGTTATTTTCTGAGCCTTGAGGCTCCAGAATCGGCCCCTTCTTCTACAGAGGTTGACCTCGCTCCGGTGGAGGCGGCCTTGGCTGGGGAAATCCCCACCGATCCTGACCAAGTGGCAGCTCTCCGAGCAACATTGTTTCGGGTTTCCAACTCTCCTGATGTCCCCTCCGTCAAGAAAGATGCTCTTAATGAGATAGCTCTGCAACTTGGGGACATCTCTAGTCTATATGGCCGAGCTAAAGCCACTCACGATCGGGGCTTGGCTTCTTTACATCAATTGGACTCCCTTCGAGCCGAGAAGGATGGTTACAAGGCGGCCTTCGTTTCCCTCAGTCAGATTAAGCAAGAGACTATAAAGAATTGCTTGTAGGATCAAGACCATCGAAGATCAAATAACTTCCCTCCAAGCTGAACTAGCTTATCTCACTCCTTAGCACTGAGCAGCCACAGATAAGCTCACTGCCATTTCTTCTGATATTGTTCAATTATTCAGCCGCAGCTCTGCATTAGATCCTCCCCTCGCACACCTCCTCCCCCTGCGACCTGCCTAGACGCGGATCTAGATAAGAGCCGTGCTGCTCTTCGCCAATTTGTCGAGGGATGGGGAGCCCAGAGGTCATCCTATGAGCAAGCCCTTGCCCACGTGGATCAAGAGAATGTTGAGGCCCCTACTGAATCCATACTTGATGAGCCATCACTATCTCTTGACCCTCCAACTTCCAGCAACGCCCCTACTACCGAGGTAACTACACTCCTCAGGGACGACGTTGCAGCTGAAGTGGGGGCGACAGGATCAGAAGTATGCCCGTTGATGGATTCCCCCTCCGAGGGTTTGGAGATATTAGGAGAGGTTGCTGCTGCTGAGGCAAGTGAGGCTATAGCAAGTAAAATCGCCGCCGTTGAGACGGACGAGGTTATAATAGGTGAAATTTCTGCTTCGGTGATGGACGTCGTGATGGACGCCTTTGTGGCGAAGGGAACAGATGCTGTGTCAGAGGAGGCTGCATTGGGGACTGAGGCCACCGTGGAGACCCCTGAGGTAGTTGTTGCCCCCAGTGAGTAGTATTGAAGCTTTCCCTGTGTATGACTCTGTAAATTTGTATCACCAGGCCGGCGGTGGGTGGCGAGCCATCATGACAGTTTTTCTTTTTATAATCACCAATTTTCTTTCTCTTGCATACTTTCCCATAGAGTAGGATAATATGCTTTGAGATATATGCCGTTGATTTTTGTTTCGAAATCTTCTCCTTCGAACATAATCAAACGGTATGCCCCACCGTCATATACATCACTTATAATATAGGACCTGTCCAAATTCGGGGACCACTTGCCAAACCGAGGATCTTTCCTCCCAAGTGGTAGAATAGTCTTCCACACGAGGTCACTCTCAACAAACTTCTTTGGCTTGACATGCTTGTTTTAGGCTTGGGCCATTTTGGCTTTGTTCATTTCAATTCTACTGAGGGCAGCCAGCCTGTCATCGTCCACCGAGTCTAGCTCCATTAACATGGCTTACTGATACTCATCTATGCCGAGGGAGTACTGCCGAGCTACCCTTAATGATGCCACACTGATTTCCAATGGTAACAAGGCATCCTGCCCATAGACTAGACGATAGGGAGTCACCCCCGTGGCTGTGGACTCAGAATTCCTCAAAGCCCAAAGGACCTCATTAAGGGTCTTGTTCCACCGTCGAGGCTTGTCCTCTATGTTCTTTTTGATGAGCACGATGATGATCTTGTTGGTAGCCTCTGCTTGTCCATTAGCTTGAGCATAATAAGGAGATGAGTATCTCATCTGGATGCCGTACTCTTGAGCAAAGGCCACCACTTGTTCCCCGGAGAACATTGTGCCTTGATCGACCCTGATGGTCTTAGGAATACCAAATCTGTATATGATTTGGTTTTCTATGAAGCTAATCACCGCAGCCTGATTGACACTTCCTAAAGGCCTAGCTTCCACCCATTTAGTGAAGTAATCGGTGGCCACAATAATGAAGTTATGGCCCTTTGAGCTTAGAGGGTATATCTTACCGATTAGATCCATGGCCCACCCTTTGAATGGCCAACATTTGATAATGGGATGGAGCTCATACGCTGGTACTCTCTGGATTGGTCCATGCAGCTGGAAAGCTTCACATCCCTTTGCAAACTGGAAGCAATCAGCCGTGATCATCAGCCAATAGAATCCATGCCTCTATATCAACTATTTCATGATGGGGTAGGACTTATGCACACCACAAATCCCTGCATGGATCTGTGCCATAACGATATACGCATCCTTTCTTTTGAGGTATTGCAACAACACCCGATTGGCGCTTCTTTTGTATAGGTCGTCGCCTATCAAAATTTACTTCAATACCCTTTGCTTGGTTTTGAAGTCAGTGTCAGCAGTTAGATTACGGAGGTACTCTGTCAATACTCCAATCCAAGCATCGGCAGGGTCCTCCTCGGCCGGGGCTAAGGCATCTTGCTGAAACACCTCGACCACTAACTCTTTGTAACCCGAGGCTTGTTGGGCTAAATCGTTTTCCTCCTTGTTATCACTTCTGGGGACATACATGATGACTGCATCGGCGAACAACTTCAACAAGTTATCCACCGAGGCTCGCAATTATTTAAGTTTCGTGTTATAACACTTTTATTCCCCAGTGATCTGTTTGATCACCAGCTGCAAATCCCCCTTGAATTCTACATACTGGGCTTTCATGGCGGCCAGGATATCAAGTCCCATGATCAAGGATTCATATTCGGCCTGATTATTAGAGGCTTGATCCCTTATCCTGCACATGAATCCCCACGTTTGACCACAGGGACTGGTGATGATCACTCCAATGCCTGCCCCAATTTGGGTACTTGATCCATCAAACATGAAGACCCAAGGCTTTAAGCCCAGATAGTTAATAGACTCGGCTGGGGTGTCGTGTATCTCTACACATGGATGTTGAGCCACGAAATAGGCCAAGGCTTGTCCTTTGACAGCTCTTAGTGGCATGTATGTCAAAGCAACACAATTAACTTAATGGCCCACTTGATAAGTCTTCCCTGTAAGACGGGCCTATTAAGAAGGTACCTGATAATATCCACTTTGCACACAATCAAAACTTCCTTAGGTTATAAGTATTATTCCAGTTTAGTACAAGCATTAAACAAAGGCAAACAAAGCTTCTCAATAGCAGAATATCTAGTCTCAACATCATTGAGAATCCTTCTAACATAATATATAGCGCGCTCGGCGCCATTATCATCATCTTGGGCTAATAAGCAGCTGATGGCTTGATCTTTGGCCGCAATATATAGCTTCAGAGGCTTCCCAGGCTGCGGAGGTACTAGGACAGGAGGATTAGTTAAGGCATCCTTGATCTGGTCAAAGGTCTCCTGTTGCTTGGCTCCCCATATCATTTCCTCAGTGTTCTTTTTTCTCAACAAGGGTGAGAAAGCTTTCATCTTTCCGACCGAGTTGGAGATAAATCCTCTTAGGAAGTTGATCTTGCCTAATAAACTCTGCACCTCCTTCTTGTTTCTGGGGGTCTTGCCTCTAGGATAGCTCGAGCTTTGTTCTTGTCTACTTCAATGCCTTGGTTTTGCACCAATAAGCCTAGAAAGTTGAATGCAGACACGCCACAAGCACACTTAGGAGGGTTTATTTTATGATTGTGGAGCCTCATCCGTTTTAGAATTTGTTCAAGCTCAACTAGGCGGGCTTCGAAACTCTTGAATTTAACCACCACATCATCAAAGTATACCTCCATGCTTTTACCAATGAGGTCATGGAAAATAGCATTCATGGCCCTTTGTTACGTCGCTCCTGCGTTCTTGAGGCCAAAAGGCTTTACCAACCACTCATAGATGTAACACCCCAAAAATAATAGATTAATTTATTTAACTAATTAAATGAAATTGGGTGGTAGAAATAATAATATAATTAATTATTATTTATTAAAATAATTATAAGGTGTTTTAAATAAAATGAGGAGTGGTATTGTAATTGGAGGTGGTGTTTTAATTAAATTGGGCTTAAGCTGCGGGGAATGCCCGCAATCCAAGCCCACTAGTCTAGGCGCATATTTAAAGTGAAAAATTAGATTTTAGCTCATTTTTGTGAAAAGAAAGAAAAGAGGCGAATTGAGAGAGTGAGGAGAGGGTGGAGGCGGCGCTCATGAGAGAGGAGGGAGAGAAGAAGGGCGCCCCCAAGAGCAAGAGGAGAGGGGATCGTGTTGCGGTGATCTTTGGAGCTTACGTATACGGAGATAGCGTGTTCGTCATAACCAAAGGTAAGGGTGGGTCTCATCTTCTCTATAATAGGGTTTTTATGATGGGGATTATGTAGGGGCTAGGCTCTATGTATGCCTTTTTATGTATTCTTAGTAATTATGGATGAACCCTAGGCATATGAAGACTTGTTGTTGAAAAATCATGTTGTGCGTGCCAAGTGTTTGAGTAATTGTTGATGATATTGTGATTTATGATGATTGAGAATGATTATGATAATTTGATGTTCGTATTGTTGAATTGAGCCTTGATGATGGAATTTGGTGTTTAATATGTTGATGTGATCATATATGTGATTGATGATGATTTTGGGATAAATGTGATAATGTGTATGTTCAAGGTGATTAAACGTGTTTTGATGATGATTTGATGTGTCAAATGGTGTTCATATGCAATTGGTGATGATCGGTATGTTTGAGGATGGTTTGGTCATGTTTGATGATGTTTTGGCATGATGTGTGGGTGTTTTGAACAAGAATTCTGGTCCATGGGCGCCTAGGGCGCCATATGTGTGATGGTGGGTTGCTGGAATTTTGTTGCTGGAAGTGTTGCATTGTGCTGGGCGCCAGGCGCCCGGTGCTGGGCGCCAAGGGCGCCAGTGTGTGCTGTGTTGCGCCTGTGTGCGCGTGTTGTGTGTTGGGCGCCAAGGGCTCCAGTGTGCGTGTGTGTTGTGTGCTAGGTGCTGGGCGCTGGGCGCCAAAGGCGCCAGTGTGCGTGTGTGTGATGTGTTGCTGGGCGCTGGGCGCCAAGGGCGCCATTTTCAGGATGTTGCCCGCTTTTCATTAAAACTGTTTTCGTGATAACTTTTGACTCGGGTGTCCGTTTTAAACGTTTCAAAAAGTGTTGTGAAGCCCATTTCGTTGTCTATCTGTGTGTCCTATTTTTAAAAGCGAAAACTTATTATTTTCTGATGGTCCTGGGCGCCCAAGTGGCTGTTCCCGGTGGTCGTTGCTGTGACATTGAAAAATCGTTTTGGTGTCTTTAAGAATCCCCTTTTGCGTATAATCAGTGGTTTTAGCGTCCAAGTGTCAAAACTGATGATTTTGACGATGACGCCCTTAGTGGCTAGTTAAATGACGTTTTTTCCCTTAGTGGCCAATATTATTGATGATGATGTGTAAATGACGATGATGCCCTTAGTGGCTAGTTAAATGACCTTTTTGCCCTTAGTGGCCAATGTTGTTGATAATGGTGTGTAAGTGACGATGATGCCCTTGGTGGCTAGTAAATGACGCTTTTGCTCTCAGTGGCTATTGTTTGAATTGATGATGTTTATGAATAAGTGACGATGAAAATAAGTGACGATAAGGACCAAAAGGCTAAGCGACGATGTTAATAAGTGACGATGAGGCCATAAAGGCTAAGCGACGTTGTTATGTGTAATTATGAATTAAAATAAGTGACGATGAGGCCCAAAAGGCTAAGTGACGTTGTTATGTGTAATCATGAATTGACAGGTGCTGTGCCTCTTATTAGGCAAACTGGTAAGTGACGGGTCACATAGTTGACCGTGATTGTGTGTGTTTGTGCGTGGTGCATGTCATAGTGTCTCATGCATCCCATGTGCATAAACCCAGTGACGTTTGAGGCCCAAAAGGCTAAGTGACGATGAGGCCCAAAAGGCTAAGCGACGTTTGTGAAAGGTACCTCATGCATATACCCGCGAGTGGGTTGCACTTCATATACTTACCTGACATTGTGATGAGCTTTTGTAGTGATTGAATTGATGTTTGTGATGTGGTTTATATAGCTGGCATTGCGATGATTTGTTGTGGTGATTAATTTGATGACTGATTTGATGTGTCGTGATGTGGTTGATATAGTGCCATAACTCTAGCATAGTGCTTATCATAAGTTTTATTATATTGTTAGATGAACTCACCCCTTCTGTTTGAATGTTACCCCTATGCGGTAACGTGCAGGTGATCTCGAGTGAAGGCTTAGGTATCTTCACTAGCTGAGTTGGGTCGTCTGCTCTGATTATGTAACACTAGGGGAGGGATGAACGTTGTTTAAGTTATTTATGACCATTGTTGTTGTTGGATTTTACTATTGTGAGCCTTGCATAGTTGCAATGCCTTTTATGGGTAAACTGGTTGGATTTTCCGCTGTGAAGTTGTATTTTAATTGACGATGACGTTTTGAAAGTATTATAAGGCTGTTTTCGAAAAGCGAGTAATTTAGCGTGTGATGTTTAACGAAGTAAGTGTGACATCCCTTGTGGTGTAATTAAAATTTGAAACTTTGATT
Organism: Astragalus membranaceus; assembly: GCA_039519185.1. Lineage (NCBI taxonomy): Eukaryota > Viridiplantae > Streptophyta > Magnoliopsida > Fabales > Fabaceae > Astragalus > Astragalus membranaceus. Next base: position 151,582,797 of record CM076848.1, read on the forward strand.
TTTACGCTAATAAATTAACGGGTAGAAAAGGGGTGTTACATTAGTGGTATCAGAGCAATGGTTGGTCCGTCCGGCCAAGTCGTAGAGTCGTTGTGTCGGTTAACGACCAACTGTTGTCTTTTAGTCTTGACCATTGGTTGGTGTTGTAGTGATGTTCCTGCAGGTACAGGTAAACGGAAGCTGCTAATGGTAAGTGAACTAGTGGGGGAGATGCCCCTACTGGTATTGTGTACTGTTGTTATTGAAACTACTATTGATGTTGCCGTTTGTTTATTGCTGCTTGCTGTGTCGCTGAAAAATTGATTACTGTGCTATTTTATCGTGCTAATTAGGTTCCGTTGCTGTTTTAATTTAAACCAAGTTGCTGCTACTATTTAGTCAGTGTTGCTGAAATTACTGTGCTGTTGCGGTTTGATTGCTGTTGGTTGCAAAAAGCTATTTCCGAATATTGTTGCTGTTTTTTTAGAACTGTTTTCGAGAATTGTTGCTGTGTCTGAAAACCGTTTTATTTGAGTAATACTAATGCCTGTGCTATGTAGTTTTGTGATCTGAAAAGTAAAATGATTTCTGAAATTGTTTTTGAAATGTCTAATGGACGATTTTACGGTTGGATACTAAAATTAGTAATAAAATCTATTTTTAATGAATGAACGTGGGTGTTGATGTGGTGGAGATCAAAGGAAATAAAATTATTTTTGACTTAGGATTTTAAATGAGGAAGTATGGAGGTGAAGTTTTGGTTGGATTGGAAAATGATTTTTCTAGTTGGTTTTATTTGAAAAAGAGTAATGATTTGTTGTTGTGTCGATTTTAAAAAAAAAACTTGTCAAAAATGATTTGATGACGATTTTGAAACTAGTATTGGGTTTCTTTGGGAGCAAAAATGTATTAGCATGTATGAAACCTTGTGTGCTCTATGATGTTTAAATTGGTTAAGAAATTTGGCGTGCTCTATGTATTGTTTTGATTATATGGAATATGTATTGCTTGTAATTTACATAGCGAGTGTGTTGAAGTGATTGATGTGTTTTAATTGGTTGGTATATGATTATTGGGAAGTTTAAACTATGCTTGATGGCTGAATTTGTGGCTGTTTGGATGCTTAATTTGTTGCTAAGCTCACTGTGTAGGCACTTTCTGAGTAGGTTTGACTTTCGGCTAAACTGGAACCGTTGTACTGGTTGATAAATTATGTAACTCACAATTTTAGAAACAAGACTGAACTCTTGTCATTTTGGCTTTGGTTTGGTCGCATTTGGAGTAGTATAGCTCCTGTTATGAGCTTCGTAAGTTAGGATAAAATTCTGGGGACCGTTTGGACATAGAGTCAGTGTTTTGATTGTGGTGTTTTCAAATGAAGTCCTTTTCGAATGAATCCAATTTCTTTGAAAACTAGACAAAATTCTTTACTGTTTAGGCTGAAGTTTCGTGTTATTTGGGTTTTTTTTGGGCATTGTAGAAGAGTCACAACTTTGGACACAGTCGCTGCCCCAATTTCTGGACCAGCTGCCTTGTTTGCGAAAACTGTGCTATTCGACTCATCATTTTGAACTTCTAAAAATATAGCCAGAAACTAGACTCCGTAAGTTTTCCGTAGAGGGGTTGTTTGCTAAATTCCGATGTCGTTTGATAGGGTAAATAAATTGTTGAAGTTTATGTGTGAGTGCTGGAACTTCCTGCATTGCTTAGTTTGTACTGTCACTGTAACGGAAAAACTGTTTTTGCAATATCTTTTGACCCAGGAGTCCGATTTGAGTAAACTAAAATGTTTCGGAAAGCTTATTCAGAGGCCTAACTGAATATTCTAATTTCAAGGCAAAATTGACTGTTTCTGGTGTCGTTGATTTTTAGGCGTGTCGGTCGAATTAAATTGTTGTTGTGTTGTCGGTGGCTTAGAGCCCCAAGTTGTTATTGTGTTGTCGGTGGCTTAGTGCCCCAAGTCGTTGTTGCAGTGTCGGCGCCTTAGTGCCCGAAGTTGTTGATGTGTTATTGATTATGGGATTGTTGGTCCCAGAGTTGTCTCCGCATTGTTGCTTTGTTGTTGCTTATGGTTGCCTCGTTAATAATGTTGATGTTTATGTGTTGTCTTGGGTACCGCCGAATGGCCCAAGTTATATTGTTGTTGATTTGTTGTTGTGGGCCGATGGCCATTATTGATTAGTACGCCGCTACTATGCCCCATGTGTTGTTGTTGTTGATGATGTTGCTTTGCTGTTGGTTTGTCGTTGTTGATGTCGCCTGGGTGGCAATTTTAGTTGTTGATGTCGCCTGAGTGGCAAAGTTGTTTGTTGATGTTGTTGTCGTATTGCTAAATTATGAGGCTTGTTGTACAACTGTTATGCACCCTGTGAGTTTCGTCGTGATGCTGTGATGATTGATGTAGTTTGTTATCCTTAAGGGTAGATGAGTGAGGTAGAATGCGAGCTAGTTTATCAGAGTAGCGCAGCGGAGTCTTAGCATGTCGTATTGGGAAGGAACTTTAATAGAGCTTGGGGGGTGATCACGTGGTACCAACGTGATTACGCTCAAATCCCTATCGGAGATCCTTAGGGAGAGGATGTGTCTGGTTGTTATTTCTCAAAGCTACCTGGCTGAATAAGTAGGAGGGACGGCCGCCCAATCACTTACCGCCAGTAATCAGAGAAATGGTGATCAGCATGGTAGCTGGAACTAGTTGCCTAGATAGCTTAGTCGTTGGTGTGAGAGTGTTCGCGTCGGTAGGAAAATTTCGAGGACGAAATTCCTTTAAGTGGGGGAGGGTTGTAACACCCCAAAAATAATAGATTAATTTATTTAATTAATTAAATGAAATTGGGTGGTAGAAATAATAATATAATTAATTATTATTTATTAAAATAATTATAAGGTGCTTTAAATAAAATGAGGAGTGGTATTGTAATTGGAGGTGGTGTTTTAATTAAATTGGGCTTAAGCTGCGGGGAAAGCCCACAATCCAAGCCCACTAGTCTAGGCGCATATTTAAAGTGAAAAATTAGATTTTAGCTCATTTTTGTGAAAAGAAAGAAAAGAGGCGAATTGAGAGAGTGAGGAGAGGGTGGAGGCGGCGCTCATGAGAGAGGAGGGAGAGAAGAAGGGCGCGCCCAAGAACAAGAGGAGAGGGGATCGTGTTGCGGTGATCTTTGGAGCTTACGTATACGGACATAGCGTGTTCGTCATAACCTAAGGTAAGGGTGGGTCTCATCTTCTCTATAATAGGGTTTTTATGATGGGGATTATGTAGGGGCTAGGCTCTATGTATGCCTTTTTATGTATTCTTAGTAATTATTGATGAACCCTAGGCATATGAAGACTTGTTGTTGAAAAATCATGTTGTGCGTGCCAAGTGTTTGAGTAATTGTTGATGATATTGTGATTTATGATGATTGAGAATGATTATGATAATTTGATGTTCGTATTGTTGAATTGAGCCTTGATGATGGAATTTGGTGTTTAATATGTTGATGTGATCATATATGTGATTGATGATGATTTTGGGATAAATGTGATAATGTGTATGTTCAAGGTGATTAAACGTGTTTTGATGATGATTTGATGTGTCAAATGGTGTTCATATGCAATTGGTGATGATCGGTATGTTTGAGGATGGTTTGGTCTTGTTTGATGATGTTTTGGCATGATGTGTGGGTGTTTTGAACAAGAATTCTGGTCCATGGGCGCCTAGGGCGCCATATGTGTGATGGTGGGTTGCTGGAATTTTGTTGCTGGAAGTGTTGCATTGTGATGGGCGCCAGGCGCCCGGTGCTGGGCGCCAAGGGCGCCAGTGTGTGCTGTGTTGCGCCTGTGTGCGCGTGTTGCGCCAGGGGCCAGGCGCTGGGCGCCAAGGGCGCCAGTGTGCGTGTGTGTTGTGTGCTGGGCGCTGGGCGCCAAGGGCGCCAGTGTGCGTGTGTGTGATGTGTTGCTGGGCGCTGGGCGCCAGGTGCCAGGCGCTGGGCGCCAAGGGCGCCATTTTCAGGATGTTGCCCGTTTTTCATTAAAACTGTTTTCGTGATAACTTTTGACTCGGGTGTCCGTTTTAAACGTTTCAAAAAGTGTTGTGAAGCCCATTTCGTTGTCTATCTGTGTGTCCTATTTTTAAAAGCAAAAACTTATTATTTTCTGATGCTCCTGGTCTCCCAAGTGGCTGTTCCCGGTGGTCGTTGCTGTGACATTGAAAAATCGTTTTGGTGTCTTTAAGAATCCCCTTTTGCGTATAATCAGTGGTTTTAGCGTCCAAGTGTCAACAGTGATGATTTTGACGATGATGCCCTTAGTGGCTAGTTAAATGACGTTTTTGCCCTTAGTGGCCAATATTATTGATGATGATGTGTAAATGACGATGATGCCCTTAGTGGCTAGTTAAATGACCTTTTTGCCCTTAGTGGCCAATGTTGTTGATAATGGTGTGTAAGTGACGATGATGCCCTTGGTGGCTAGTAAATGACGCTTTTGCCCTCAGTGGCTATTGTTTGAATTGATGATGTTTATGAATAAGTGACGATGAAATTAAGTGACGATAAGGCCCAAAAGGCTAAGCGACGATGTTAATAAGCGACGATGAGGCCATAAAGGCTAAGCGACGTTGTTATGTGTAGTTATGAATTAAAATAAGTGACGATGAGGCCCAAAAGGCTAAGTGACGTTGTTATGTGTAATCATGAATTGACAGGTGTTGTGCCTCTTTTTAGGCAAACTGGTAAGTGACGGGTCACATAGTTGACCGTGATTGTGTGTGTTTGTGCGTGGTGCATGTCATAGTGTCTCATGCATCCCATGTGCATAAACCCAGTGACGTTTGAGGCCCAAAAGGCTAAGTGACGATGAGGCCCAAAAGGCTAAGCGACGTTTGTGAAAGGTACCTCATGCATATACCCGCGAGTGGGTTGCACTTCATATACTTACCTGACATTGTGATGAGCTTTTGTAGTGATTGAATTGATGTTTGTGATGTGGTTTATATAGCTGGCATTGCGATGATTTGTTGTGGTGATTAATTTGATGACTGATTTGATGTGTCGTGATGTTGTTGATATAGTGTCGTAACTCTAGCATAGTGCTTATCATAAGTTTTATTATATTGTTAGATGAACTCACCCCTTATGTTTGAATGTTACCCCTATGCGGTAACGTGCAGGTGATCTCGAGTGAAGGCTTAGGTATCTTCACTAGCTGAGTCGGGTCGTCTGCTCTGATTATGTAACACTAGGGGAGGGATGAACGTTGTTTAAGTTATTTACGACCATTGTTGTTGTTGGATTTTACTATTGTGAGCCTTGCATAGTTGCAATGCCTTTTATGGGTAAACTGGTTGGATTTTCCGCTGTGAAGTTGTATTTTAATTGACGATGACGTTTTGAAAGTATTATAAGGCTGTTTTCGAAAAGCGAGTAATTTAGCGTGTGATGTTTAACGAAGTAAGTGTGACATCCCTTGTGGTGTAATTAAAATTTGAAACTCTGATTTTTACGCTAATAAATTAACGGGTAGAAAAGGGGTGTTACAATAGATACCTAAGGCTCCAGGGCACCTAAAGGCAGTCTTATGGGGGTCAGCCTCGGCCACATATATCTGGTTATACCCAGAATAACCGTCCATAAAGGTCAAGATGGCATTGTTAGCCGCGGCATCGACAAGCATATCGGCTACAGGCATACCATACTCATCTTTGGGAGTGGCAAAGTTCAGATCTTTGTAATCAATACAAACTCTGATCTGGCAATTCTTTTTGATAACAGGGACTATATTAGACAGCCACTCTACGTTTCTGGCAGTTCTTATGAATCCTGCCTTAAGCAATCTCTCTACCTCTACTTTGATCTGTGGCATTAGCTGCGGGTTGAACCTCCTCGGTGGCTGTTTATGGGGCTCGCAACCTTCCTTGATGGGCAACCTATGCTCTACTAAGGCTCTATCGAGGCCTGGCATATCATGGTAGTCCCACGCAAAGCAGTCACGGTAATCCTTTATTAAAGCCACCATTTGATCTCGTTGTTGAGGTTGTAATTTACCACTGACATTGGTCATCCTTGGCTCCTTTTCACTTCCCAGGTTCACCTCTGTCATACCCTAATTTTGTCCGCCCAAGTCAAAACCTTTTTTTTCAAACAAAAATGGAAACAATAAGTGTAATTCATAATTTGTGTAGGTTAATGGACTTTCGCATTTATGTGTATTTGTCCCCTATCTCGCATTTTTATTTGAATTACGCGCACGCGCTAGTCGTAACTGCGTGAGCTTCCCTTTTGCCCTTGCCATTTGGCATGCATTTTAATCTTCAAAAAGGCCATTTATTGATCGTTATTAATTTTTGGCACCCAAAATAAAAAAAACATTTTTATTAATTTTTGAGAATTTTAGGGAATAAAATGGTGCATGTTTCAATATCTGTGGGCATTCAAATGAGAGCAAGTTAATTATTTTTGAACTAAACCAAGTCAATGATGAAAAATACAATTTATTCTATCAAGGATAATTTTCGTATAATTTTTTGGAAGAAAATCCTAGTTCAAAATAATTAAAAGGCATTTTTCCTAATTTTATTGCACAAGAAAGCTGAAAAAGGACCATTAAATATTCCCCGATTATTAAATGACAACTTTTATTGTCATGAATAATTAGAGGGATATTTTTATGGTGCCCAAAAATATGTGACACATTTTCAATAGGTGCACTATCATTTGCATGCCCAAAAATTCAAATTTCAAATAAAAAGTACAAAGTGTCCTCAATAAGACAAAAGACCAAAAAGGAGAAGCAATTTTCCCTCTCTCTCTCTCCACAATTTCGAATTCCCTCTCTCTCTCTCCACAATTTCTTCCACACTCTTCTATTGTACAATTATTCCTTAAGAATATTATTGTACTATCTTTAATCCTACCCATTTCATACACATCCCTAATTCCTACACACTCTCATGTAGATTCATACCCTTTTTTGTAAATGACACCATCCTCTCACACTCACTCCTTCATAAGAAATTGCAAACTTACTTAAAATAGAACATCTCATTCCTATTCTACCCTTAACCCTAATTTCACCCAAGACCATATATAAGCCTACTCTCCCAATATACAAAAAAGAAGTTCATTTTTGCCCAAAACCTCTCCTTTCTCCTCTCTTGGGCGAATACTTCCTCTCTCCCTCACCTCATCTTTTTCAATTTCCTCACTCAATCATCCATCAAAACACCTTTCCTACACTAAATCTTCCATCCTTCTTGCATTCTTCTCAAAGATTCACCTTCAAATTCAAGGATCAAGTTCAAAGTTGAAGATTGAAGAGTAGATTAAAAGGGTTTTGCATTCATTCATCTCATTTCCTTCCTTATTCTAGCTTGGTGTTGAGGTATACTTTAAAACCTAGCATCATCTTCCAATTTTAGCATCAAAGATGTAAATCATCACTTCATTTTGGCATCCCATTGCATTTTAATGTCATAATGTTAGCATAGTTGTTGTTGTTGAGTCAGAGATGTATTTCAAGTATTTTGACAAACACTTTGGGAGGTTTGGGTGCTTGGAATGCTTCTCTCCTTTAGAATAAATTGTGTGTTGTTGTTATTTCACTCATTTCTTGTTGTTTTCATGAATAAAATGATGATTTGAAGCTTACTTCATTTCGCATATTAGAGGAAAATTAGGATTGGTGTGATTGTTATGCATCTCTTTGCTTGATCATGTGAATCATTGCCAAAAGTTTAATCTATATTGTTCTCTTGCTTTATCATGTGTTTCCATGAATAAAATGAGATTTAGGGTCTATGTTCATTTCGCATATTAGAAAGAAATTAGGGTTTATGAAATTTTTGATGAGTTGGTTGTCTAATCTTGCAATTACTTGGAATTGAACCTTGATTATGATGTTTGTTTGCTTAAAACTTGTTGTTCTCATGAATTTGCTTGCAAATCATGTCCTATGTTGATTATTGGCAAGAGGACTCTCACTTTTACTTTGATGCACACTTTAAGTGTTGAGGATTGCCTAAGAGGATTCAATTTCTTTTGTAATTCCTATGTGAACAAGAATGCAAATTTAGGTTTCTTTTCCTTACCAATTGCTTTGGTTACCAAAAACAACTTATAAATCATTTTGAAATGCTCTTGGTCTTGCAAATAAGTAATTGTTTTGAAACAATTTTTGGTTTTGTGTTGACAATTTGGTAAGAGGATTTGACACCTATGCACTTGTGCATATCCCAAGTGTCAAAGATTACCTAAAGGGACTCAACACCCTAATTGCCTAAACTTGTCAATTTAGTCTTAAGACTTGCCTATGATCTTGCATGAGGCAAATGCCCCTTTTAATTTATTCCTTCCATGTGGTTGATTGAAGAAATATATTAGACATTGATGACATCAAAAGGATACCACATGGGTGCTTATGTCTAATGTTGATGTGAAATCCTTAGGGTTTTGCAAGTGATTCATTAGAAGTTTAATATCACTTGTGCTTTGAAATACCTTTGCCTATTCACATATTGTGTCATAAATTCCTAGTTAGGTTCATCCCATTGCCTAGCATCTTCAATAAGATGTGCAATTTAGGTTCATTTTCTTGCCCATTCATGCATTTTCGCCAAAATGTTCAACTTGGGTTCATTCTTTGCCTAACTATGTATTGTGACATAATGTGTGTAGTCTAGGTCCATTTTCAATCAAAAGCCTTTTCAAGCATCAAAATCATTCCATAAACAAGAATCAATCCAATTGGGAAAACTCTTCAAAATCAAACTTTGTTAGTTGCCTTGTGAAGCCTTTGCTTGCATGATTATTAACAATGAGGTACTAGTGGCGATCACTTGGAGCCTTTGCTCAATTGATCATCATGAATGCCTAATTTTCCTAAAGATTTTCACTAAATCAAAAACTTTGTTAGTAGTCTTGCGAAGCCTTTGCTTGGATGATTATTAACAATGGAGTGCTAATGGTGGTCACTTGGAGCCTTTGCTCAAATGATCATCATGAAAGCTCAATTTTCACAATTAAAAAAGATAAAAAAACAAAATTTTGAAAAAAACTTTCATCATTTGCATTCTTCATGCATTAAAGTTTGTTTGCCGGAAATCGCAACATAACACCGAAAGTGAGGTGGATGAAAGCAAAGAGGATAAGAGGAGAGACTATCAGAATCCGGGGAATTACATATGTTCAATGGCCGCCGGGGAATTACAAAACTTTTTGAAAAAAAAGTGGATGAAAGTAAAATAAAAAAACCATTTGAAAGTCAGACCACCAGAATCATACTTTACTAAAAAGTTTTGGATTCCCCGACAAGAAGAATAAAACCACACATTCACATCTCACGCACATTCATTCATTCAATCAAAGGCGAGCTGGTTCACCAATACTCATGCATCTGTCTTCCCGTTCCGAAAACAACAAAAATATTCAAAAATCATGTCAAGCATCATGTACTCTTTCTTTTCCATGCATAAAAAAAATCACTGCGAGTGTCATGCATTTTATTTCCTCGCACGAAAAGAGTAATTTTTAGTCATATAACATGAGCATCTCAATATGCACTGACATTGATACATAATCATTCAAAATCATTATCACATAGCGTAGGCATCACATCATTTGTAAAGTCATAAATTACATTTCAAAAAACATATCATTCATACATGTTGTCATCCTAGTTTAAATGCATCAACTCCATGTTCGTGTATCATTTTCCTAAATAAAACAAAAAAAAACATTTCATTATAATTGTATACTTCCTCATCGAATAAATCAAAAATAAGAGTCTGCATACATGTTGCACTACCTCTTGAAAAATAAAATAATTGCATTAGGATCAAACATTTATTTCTTCATGCATACATGCATTTGCATTTTCCATACATATCCGTTATCATGGGCATTATATTTTGCTAGAAAAGAAAAAACCACCATAGAACGAATCACTTGTTTTCATATACATCTCGTTCTCATGGTACTAACATGCATATCATCATCATCCTAAAAAAAACAAAGACACTACATATTTGCCCAACTTGCATCATCTTGCATACTCATATAGAAACAATATACTATATTCATTACTCCTCTTCGTGCAAAAAAATAAAAATAAAAATAAAAGCAAAAGCTCTTCATTCTTAATCACCTCGAATGCATTAGTCATCTTGCATGCATCATTCCCAAATAAAAGAAAATGAAAGTAATGCCACTTTCTTGAATTATTCATCATCATATTGCATTGCCTCCGAAAAATCATTTTGGATAGTCATTCTTTTCAAGTGATCATTCACATTCCAAGCATCTGCGTCATGCAACATTATTCATTCATTCATACATTGCATTTTGTTTTTTCATGAAAAAGGAAAGAATAAAAAACATGACCACAATTAGAAAAATTGTGATAAATAATTGAATATCTCATTTAGCATGCATTTCCATTCATTCATAATCATTCACAAAAATCATCATCAAATAATGTAGACATTTCATCATTTGCAACATCATGAGATGCATGTAAAAACATAGCATTCATACATCATCTCACTCATCCTAATAAATAAATAAAACTGTTGTTTCATCGATCATTCATGCGTCATTTCATTCCTTATTTCAGCATGCATCATTTCACAAAAATTATGAGGCCCTGCATCAGCCACATGCTGTATTGCCCAAAAAAAATCATTTAGAAAAATTGGTCTTTCCAAGTGATCATTCATTCGCGCATTTCATGCATTTGCATCTGCATTTTCATCATGCATATCTATCACCATGTGTTTATTCATACATTAGGACACAAGGGGCATGTAATTTATTTATCCTCGTTGCATGAGTATAGTTAATCTTTTAACTAGAAAAAATCATCATGCATTCATAATAGAAATAAAATCGTTGGTCTTTTCAAGTGATCAGTTCCTCCATGCACTTCATACATTTGCATTTTCATCGTACATATCCATCATCGTGTTCTAAAACAAAACGAAAATCAAAATATATCATCACTCTTTTTCATGCATCATTAAGCATCCAATAAAAATGGGAATTTGTGACTTTGCATCCTTCACAGGTTGCATTGCCTTCAAAGATCATTTAGAATCATTGGGTTATTTCCTGCATTTTCATCACGCATATACATGATCATGTGTTCATCCATACATAAAAAAAAACATGAGCATTGCTTCTTCAAAAAAATGGATGAGAGATGAGACGAAATTGATTATTTTTCTTTGGAAAAGTTTTAGCTGTACAAAACACTGTCAAACTCAGTTCCAAACTCAAGGTGTTTTCGAGACACTCAATTTTCAAAAATTTTGCAGCTCGTTCACAAATTTTTACCAGCAAAACGATGCATCTTATCTGTCCCATGATAAACGATCAAAATGGTCCATTTTGTTCACCAATGTGTTATCAAAAATTTCTTCTATCATGTCGCTAACTATGTTAACTCTCTGTGAAGCATTCGTATAGTGAACTTGTATGCAACACGCATTTACTCTTGTTTGAGTCAGTTAGTGTCCGTATCTTTCCCATCATCATTCCTTGTACATGTCCAGTCCCACCCCGACCATCCCATAAGGTGCATATTCTCCACACAAGTACCTAGTTAACCATTTGGTTTGGTCCCAATGATGAAATTTCATGATCACTAAACCTTCAAATTCAAGGATCAAGTTCAAAGTTGAAGATTGAAGAGTAGATTAAAAGGGTTTTGCATTCATTCATCTCATTTCCTTCCTTATTCTAGCTTGAATTTGAGGTATACTTTAAAACCTAGCATCATCTTCCAATTTTAGCATCAAAGATGTAAATCATCACTTCATTTTGGCATCCCATTGCATTTTAATGTCATAATGTTAGCATAGTTGTTGTTGTTGAGTGAGAGATGTATTTCAAGCATTTCAGTTTGTCTTAAGACTTGCCTATGATCTTGCATGAGGCAAATGCCCCTTTTAATTTATTCCTTCCATGTGGTTGATTGAAGAAATGTATTAGACATTGATGACATCAAAAGGATACCACATGGGTGCTTATGTCTAATGTTGATGTGAAATCCTTAGGGTTTTGCAAGTGATTCATTAGAAGTTTGATATCACTTGTGCTTTGAAATACCTTTGCCTATTCACATATTGTGTCATAAATGCCTAGTTAGGTTCATTCCATTGCCTAGAATCTTCAATAAGATGTGCAACTTAGGTTCATTTTCTTGCCCATTCATGCATTTTCGCCAAAATGTTCAACTTGGGTTCATTCTTTGCCTAACTATGTATTGTGACATAATGTGTGTAGTCTAGGTCCATTTTCAATCAAAAGCATTTTCAAGCATAAAAATCATTCCATAAACAAGAATCTATCCAATTGCGAAAACTCTTCAAAATCCAACTTTGTTAGTTGTCTTGTGAAGCCTTTCTTGCATGATTATTAACAATGAGGTACTAGTGGCGATCACATGGAGCCTTTGCTCAATTGATCATCATGAATGCCTAATTTTCCTAAGGATTTTCACTAAATCAAAAACTTTGTTAGTAGTCTTGCGAAGCCTTTGCTTGCATGATTATTAACAATGGAGTGCTAATGGGGGTCACTTGGAGCCTTTGCTCAATTGATCATCATGAAAGCTCAATTTTCACAATTAAACAAGATAAAAAACAAAAACCTTTTTCTAGATAACCCAGAACTACGTAGCTTTGAATTCTCCATCGCACCGGGAGATACGTAGGAGCGGATACTCTCCGTCAAGCACAACAAACCCAAAACATTTTTCCTTTCAAAAACCAAACACTTTTCCAAAATAAAACATTTTTCAAAAACAAGAACTACGTAGCTTTGAATTCTCCATCGCACCGGGAGATACGTAGGAGTGGATACTCTCCGTCAAGCGCGAAAACTAAAGATTTTTCATTAAGTCATTCATCAACAAAAGAGGTAAAAACAAAGCATTTTTCTGAATCAACTTTGCAAATCACATATTTAATTAAGGTAACCCTTCTTTGAAGGGACGTTATGGGGTGCTAATACCTTCCCCATACGTAATTAGACCCCCGAACCCAAATCTAATGGTTCCAAAGACCAATGCTTTCCAAAAAAAGGTTTTTCCGATGTTTTACCTTTAAAAAATATTGGTGGCGACTCTAAAATCCCATTGTGCGAAGAAAAATCCCTCCAGGGATTTTTCGGGGTGCGACAACCTCCAACAGAGGGTCTTGCGCTTCAAATGTGGGCATCTTCCTTTAGATGGGTTCCAGGTAAGGAGGTTCGGCCAATGTCCCGTCGACGGGGTCATCCGAAGCCTCTTCGTAGGAATGTTCCTCAAGTTCGTGTTCTTCGTCTATTGCACCAAACATAGCCTCTTCAATGTTGTATTCAATCTGGAATAGGTGCAACCGATCCAACAGGCTCTGTACTTCTGGTGAGAGATTAATCATTATCCTTATTGTTAGGTTGTGGGTCGGCCAACATCTTGAATTCAAAACCTCTTTTGGTCCAATCACATGACTCTATGCCACCTTCCTCATAATTCCCTGGGATGGAAATGGGATGCAAATGAGGAGAGTAGAAGACAGCTTCAAACATCTTTACCTCTACAGGGAATGGATTAGGGTCTGCTTCCAGTATTTCCACTTGATCCCCTATCCATATCATTAATTTCTGGTGCAGGATAGAAGGGACAGATTCACTGGTGTGGATCCAATCTCTCTCCAAGATCACAGCAAACGAGGGCTTTCCTTCTATGACAAAGAAGGCCGAGCGAGCTGTAACACCCTAAAATAATTTAATTAAGTAATTGATTAAATTATTTAAAGTGTTGCACTATTTTATTTTATTATATGATAATGTAGTATTTTTATTTAATTGAAGGGGATGGCGTTGGTAATACCGGAATTTCAAGTGACGGCCCAAGAGGCCCAAGCCCGTTGGCTTAGGCGCTCCTTAGACACTAGGGGTCTAGGTCGCGCCTCACTAGTGTCAAAGGAAAGAAAGAAAGTCGAAATAGAGAAGAAAAGAAAGAAAGTCGAAGAGAGGAGAAGAGAAGGAAGGGCGATTTCAAGCTTGGAGTTAGGGTTTGTGCGCCTTGATCCTAGGTAAGGGTTCCTAATCTTCTATGATTCGATTTCCTTTCTCTATCAATTGCTTAGGTTTCGAATTTCCCTAACCCTTTCTATTTTGATCAATTCGCAATGGTCCAAGGGAAAGAGAGAAAGGGCGTGATTGAGTGAAAAGGAGGAGCTTCTTTGTTGCGGTGATTTGTCGGTGCTTCGGTGGAAAAGGCTCTAGCTCGTCATAATCAAGGTTAGGGGAGTCTCACTCTATAATAGAGAGTATAATAGGTTGTATGTGAACCATAGGATCCCACTTGACATATTTGTTTTGTTAGAATTGTTTAGGTTAGTTGGAATTGATAATTAGTGTGATTGATTTGATTTCCCTATGCTAAGGTTTGGATTTCATGTGTTAATTTTGTGCTTTGAAGTGTTCTTAATTTATATATGTGAGATTGGATGTTGCTGGAAAAAGTGCAGTGTGTTTTGTGATTGTTATGACATTTTGAGTTTTGGAAAAATAATTGAGAATTGGTGTTGGTTGTGATGGGGCGCCTGGGCGCCAAGTGCTGGGGGGGGGGAAATTGGCGCATTGGGCGCTGTTTACTGTTGCTGGGCGTGTATGTGTTCTGGGCAGGGCGCCTGTGTTGTTGCCTGTGGCGCCTGGTGGGGCGCCAGGTTGCTGCCTATGCTTAGGCAAGGCGCATAAATCATGTTTTTGGGTAAACTCATTTTCTGAGCATATTTTACCGAGCTAAACTTTGTATTGACCTGACCAAATGTTATTTAAAACACTTTGGCTAAAGAATTTCTGGATTTTCACTTGTGGTTTTGAAATTGTCCGGTTGGGCATCAGTTTGGCTTGTTTTAGGGGTGCCTTGTGCACACATCATTTTCTGAGCATATTTTACCGAGCCAAACTTTGTATTGACCTGACCAAATGTTATTTAAAACACTTTGGCTAAAGAATTTCTGGATTTTCACTTGTGGTTTTGAAATTGTCCGGTTGGGCATCATTTTGGCTTGTTTTAGGGGTGCCTTGTGCACACATCATTTTCTGAGCATATTTTACCGAGCCAAACTTTGTATTGACCTGACCAAATGTTATTTAAAACACTTTGGCTAAAGAATTTCTGGATTTTCACTTGTGGTTTTGAAATTGTCCGGTTGGGCATCATTTTGGCTTGTTTTAGGGGTGCCTTGTGCACACATCATTTTCTGAGCATATTTTACCGAGCCAAACTTTGTATTGACCTGACCAAATGTTATTTAAAACACTTTGGCTAAAGAATTTCTGGATTTTCACTTGTGGTTTTGAAATTGTCCGGTTGGGCATCATTTTGGCTTGTTTTAGGGGTGCCTTGTGCACACATCATTTTCTGAGCATATTTTACCGAGCCAAACTTTGTATTGACCTGACCAAATGTTATTTAAAACACTTTGGCTAAAGAATTTCTGGATTTTCACTTGTGGTTTTGAAATTGTCCGGTTGGGCATCATTTTGGCTTGTTTTAGGGGTGCCTTGTGCACACATCATTTTCTGAGCATATTTTACCGAGCCAAACTTTGTATTGACCTGACCAAATGTTATTTAAAACACTTTGGCTAAAGAATTTCTGGATTTTCACTTGTGGTTTTGAAATTGTCCGGTTGGGCATCATTTTGGCTTGTTTTAGGGGTGCCTTGTGCACACATCATTTTCTGAGCATATTTTACTGAGCCAAACTTTGTATTCACCTGACCAAATCATATTTTAAGTGTTTTGGCTAAAGAATTTCCAGATTTGCACTTGTGGTTTGAAAGTTGTCCTATTGGGCATCATTTTGACTTGTTTTGGGGGTGCCTTGTGCACACATCATGTTCTGAGCATATTTTACCTAGCCAAATTCTGTATTCACGTGACCAAATCCCATTTTGAACATTTTGGCTAGAGCGGTTTCAATTTTTAAGGTGGTCTATCATGGTTGTGCGTTTGGGTGTCGTGTGGGGCGCCAAGTGTGGCCGCCTAGGGCGCCTAGTGGGGCGCCCGTGACTTGTGTTTGAGTTTCGGGTCTAATGGTGCTAGATTGGTCCCTAAGTGTTATCCTAGTCCTAGGGACGTGAGTGTGAGGAGAAAATAATGAGTTGGTTGGTGATGAGGCCATGGGGGCTAAAACTAAGATTAATCAAAGATGTGATATAGGGTACATGGACCGTGCTGTTAATAATTATGATTGTGGTTTTGTCATGGAGTCTCATGTATACATAAGGCTGCGGTCTGAGTTGTTAATTATGATAATAAGGCTGCGGTCTGAGTTCTAAATTGAAATGATAAGGCTGCGGTCTGAGATGATAATATGATGATAAGGCTGCGGTCTGGGAAAATGGTACCACATGCATAACTGTATTGCATACATCCTCATGATAAGCATGCTAGTTGGTGATTGTATAGTCTATGCTACTGTGTGACTATGTGAGTGTGATGCTATGATGTAATATACTTCTTATTATAATCTTTATTATGTAGTTGAGACTCACCCTTCTGTTGTTGTTTACCACAGGTAGTTCTGAGTAAAGGCTTACTCCTTTCACTCCCGAGTCGGTCTGCTCTGATACGTGACACCTAGGGGGTTGGCTTAGGATTTCTATTGATATTTAATTGTTGTTGATTTTCGTGTGCATTGACCTAATGATTCCGATGAGGCCGTTGTTTGGCATTTTGAGTTTATGTTATTTTTCCGCTGCGAGTCGTCTAAATTATAATGTGTGGATTTTGTTGGTGAAATAAAGAGTACCTTAAATTATTTAAATGGTGTTGCGTATTGTAAATGGTTACATCAAGTACGTGTGTAGCATTCCATTCAAAAAGAAATTTTGAAACTCTGATCTCTATGGAAAATAGCCGGGTAGAATGGGGTGTTACATTAGTGGTATCAGAGCAAAAAGTTCGGTCTGTCCGACCAAGTGTGTCTGTCAGTCATATTGTGTATGACAATTAGGTGTTTTGTTTTTAGTTCTAAATTGTCGTTTATGCTGCAGTGCTAGGTTGATATGGCTAGAAGGGATGATGCTGCTTTGGCTGCTGCTCTGCAGGCCATAGCCCAAGCTGTTGGGAATCAACATAATGCTGCTGATATGAATGCCCGTAATCTGGCAACGTTTCAGAGGGAAAACCCACCCACCTTCAAGGGTCGGTATGATCCCGATGGAGCCTTGTCGTGGCTGAATGAGATAGAGCGGATATTCCGTGTTATGGATTGTACTGCTGCCCAGCAAGTGAAGTTTGGGACGCACATGCTGGCGGAAGAGGCTGACAAGTGGTGGTTAGGGATGCTGCATAGGTTGAACACTGCTGGTGAAGAGATTACTTGGGAAGTCTTCACAAGGGAATTTAAAAGAAAGTACTACCCTGAAGACGTT
Source organism: Astragalus membranaceus (assembly GCA_039519185.1). Taxonomy (NCBI): domain Eukaryota; kingdom Viridiplantae; phylum Streptophyta; class Magnoliopsida; order Fabales; family Fabaceae; genus Astragalus; species Astragalus membranaceus. Next base: position 151,600,186 of record CM076848.1, read on the forward strand.
CGGGCCAAGAAAGAGGTGGAATTTCTAGAATTGAAACAGGGAAATAAGACTGTGGCTGAGTATGCAGCCAAATTTGAAGAGCTGGCCCAATTCTGTCCTTACTACGCCAATGATGCTGATTCAGAGTTCTCTAAATGTGTGAAATTTGAAAGTGGCCTGCGACCCGATATTAAGAAGGCAATTGGATATCATGAGATTCGAGATTTTGCTAGACTAGTTGACAAGAGTAGAATTTATGAAGAGGACAGTTCTGCTGCCTACAAGATTGGGAAAGAAAAGAGGAATAATCAGTTTAGGGGAAAACCATATGATGTGTCTGGAGGTAAAAATAAGTGGAAGGCAGGTGCTGGTAAGAAATTTTCTGAGGGTAAGAAGCTTAGTGGGGGAGGTGCTCCCGCTGATATAGTGTGTTACACCTGTGGCAAGCCGGGTCACAAAAGTTTCGATTGCAAGACTGAGGTAATGTGTTACCGTTGTGGGAAGAAAGGTCATATGGCGTCTAACTGTGATCGTAAGGAATCAGTGTGTTTCAATTGTGGTGAAGCTGGTCACTTCAGTTCTAAATGCACCAAACCGAAGAAAGAAAAATCCAATGGAAGAGTTTTCGCGCTAGCAGGCTCAGAGGGGCCCAATGAGATTCGAGGTACTTGTTTTATTTATGGTTCCCCTTTAATTGCTATAGTTGATACTGGTGCTACGCATTCTTTTATTGCTGCTGCTTGTGCTGAAAAGTTAAATCTAGTATTGTCTGATATGAAAAGGGAAATGGTTATCGACACTCCGGCTAAGGGTTCGGTGACTACTTCTCTATTGTGTGCTAAGTGTCCTCTGTCAGTATTCGGCAGAGATTTTCTGGTTGACCTTATATGTTTGCCTTTGGGAGGGTTGGATGTTATTCTTGGTATGGACTGGTTAGTGGATAACCATGTGCACATCAACTGTTTCAGCAAGTCTGTGAGTTTCTTTCCTCCTGGGGAGGGAGAGTCTGTTTTGTTGTCTGGGGATCAGCTGCATAAGGTAATGAAGGATGGTGGTCAACTATTTGCTTTGATGGCGTCTATGTCTGCTGAAAACCAAGCTATGGTTGAAGGATTGCAGGTGGTGTGTGAATTCCCTGAAGTGTTCCCTGATGAGATTCCTAGTGTGCCACCCGAGAGGGAAGTAGAGTTTGGAATTGATCTTGTGCCCGGTACTAGGCCTGTGTCCATGGCTCCGTACCGAATGTCAGCTTCTGAGTTATCTGAATTGAAGAAGCAGTTGGAAGAGTTACTTGAAAAGAATTTTGTGAGGCCTAGTGTGTCACCATGGGGAGCTCCGGTTTTGTTAGTAAAGAAGAAAGATGGGAGTATGCGCCTGTGTGTGGATTATAGACAGTTGAACAAGGTGACTATTAAAAATAAGTACCCTCTTCCGAGAATTGATGATTTGATGGACCAGCTGGTGGGTGCTAAGGTTTTTAGTAAAATTGATTTGAGGTCAGGGTATCACCAGATTAAAGTAAAAGATGAAGACGTCCAGAAGACAGCGTTTCGAACGAGATATGGACACTATGAATACTCTGTGATGCCGTTTGGTGTCACCAATGCACCAGGAGTGTTTATGGAGTACATGAACCGTATCTTCCATAGTTACTTGGATCGGTTTGTGGTAGTTTTTATAGACGATATTCTGGTATACTCCAAGTCTGAAGAGGAGCATGCAGAGCACTTAAGATTGGTGCTTGAGGTATTGAAAGAGAAGAAGCTTTATGCTAAGTTGTCCAAATGCGAGTTCTGGCTGCGTGAGGTAAGCTTTTTGGGTCACATTATTTCTAGTGATGGCATAGCTGTAGACCCAGCTAAGGTTGATGCAGTGTTACAATGGGAGAGCCCAAAGTCTGCGACTGAGATCAGGAGTTTCTTGGGGTTGGCTGGTTACTACAGGAGGTTCATAGAGGGCTTCTCAAAGCTAGCCCTTCCGTTGACTCAATTGACGTGTAAAGGGAGAGTTTTTGTTTGGGATGCTAAATGTGAAGAGAGCTTCCAAGAGTTGAAGAAAAGATTGACAACATCTCCGGTGTTAGTGTTGCCCGTGCCGGATCAACCGTTTGTGGTATATTGTGATGCTTCCAGAATGGGCTTAGGGGGCGTATTGATGCAGGATGGGAAGGTAGTCGCTTATGCGTCCAGACAGTTGCGGACTCATGAGAAGAACTATCCTACTCATGATTTGGAATTGGCTGCTATTGTGTTTGCGCTAAAAATTTGGAGGCACTATTTGTATGGCACTAGATTCGAGGTATTCAGCGACCACAAAAGTTTGAAGTACTTGTTTGATCAGAAGGAGCTGAATATGAGGCAGAGACGTTGGTTAGAGCTGCTGAAAGACTATGATTTTGGCTTAAACTACCACCCCGGCAAAGCTAATGTCGTGGCTGATGCTTTAAGTCGGAAGACTTTGCATATGTCAGCGATGATGGTAAAAGAGTTGGAGTTGGTTGAGCAATTTCGTGATATGAGTCTGGTTTGTGAAGTGACACCGCGGAGTGTTAAGCTGGGTATGCTGAAGATTGGTAATGACTTCTTGGTTAGTATCAGAGACGCCCAGAAATTAGATGTGAAGCTGGTTGACTTGTTAGTTGCGGGTGATCAGAATGTGGATGGGGATTTCAGGTTGGATTCCCAGGGTGTGTTGAGATTTAGAGACAGAATCTGCGTTCCCGATGATATTGAGATGAAGAAGATGATCCTTGAGGAGAGTCATAGGAGCAAGCTGAGTATTCATCCAGGGGCTACAAAGATGTATCATGACTTGAAGAAATTATTCTGGTGGCCTGGTATGAAGAAAGATGTAGCACAGTTTGTGTACGCCTGTTTGACTTGCCAGAAGTCAAAGGTCGAGCACCAGAAGCCTGCGGGGTTGATGCAACCTTTAGATGTTCCGGAGTGGAAATGGGATAGCATTTCCATGGATTTTGTGACTGGGTTACCGAGAACCGTTCGGGGATTTGATTCTATTTGGGTGATCGTGGATAGGTTGACGAAGTCTGCTCACTTCCTTCCTATCAACATCACGTATCCGGTAGCGAGATTGGCCGAGATATATATTAGGGTGGTTGTGAAGTTGCATGGTGTCCCGAAGAGTATTGTATCTGACAGGGATCCGAGGGTTACTTCGGAGTTTTGGGGGAGCTTGCAAGAGGCATTGGGGTCCAGATTGAGGTTGAGTTCAGCCTACCATCCTCAGACTGATGGGCAGACAGAGAGAACCATTCAGTCATTGGAGGACTTATTGAGATCGTGTGTTTTAGAGCAGGGAGGTGCGTGGGATACACACCTTTCGTTGATTGAGTTCACTTACAATAACAGCTACCATGCGAGTATAGGGATGGCCCCTTATGAGGCACTGTATGGGCGGAGGTGTAGAACTCCTTTGTGTTGGCATGAATCGGGCGAAAGTGTTGTTCTTGGACCTGAATTGGTGAGAGAGACTACAGAGAAGATAAAAATGATCAGGGAGAAAATGAAAGAGTCTCAAAGTCGGCAAAAGAGTTACCATGATAGAAGAAGAAAGGATTTGGAATTTCAGGCTGGAGAGCATGTTTTCTTGAGGGTCACGCCTATGGCTGGTGTTGGGCGTGCACTTAAAGCAAAGAAGTTGACTCCTAGATTTATTGGACCGTATCAGATCACCGAGAGGGTCGGAAAGGTTGCTTATAGGGTGGCTTTACCGCCTAACCTTTCGAACTTGCACGACGTATTTCACGTGTCGCAACTTCGGAAGTACATTCCGGACCCGTCTCATGTGATCCATATGGATGATATTGAAGTGCGAGATAACCTCACTGTGGAGACTATGCCAGTGAGGATTGATGATAGAGAAGTGAAGGTGCTGAGAGGGAAAGGCATTGTTTTAGTGAAGGTGGTGTGGTTGGGAACTACTGGCGAGAGCGTGACTTGGGAGCTGGAGAGTAGGATGCGGGAGTCCTATCCAGAGCTATTTGACTCAGGTATGAATTTCGAGGACGAAATTTCCTAAGTGGGGGAGAGTTGTAACACCCTAAAATAATTTAATTAAGTAATTGATTAAATTATTTAAAGTGTTGCACTATTTTATTTTATTATATGATAATGTAGTATTTTTATTTAATTGAAGGGGATGGCGTTGGTAATACCGGAATTTCAAGTGACGGCCCAAGAGGCCCAAGCCCGTTGGCTTAGGCGCTCCTTAGACACTAGGGGTCTAGGTCGCGCCTCACTAGTGTCAAAGGAAAGAAAGAAAGTCGAAATAGAGAAGAAAAGAAAGAAAGTCGAAGAGAGGAGAAGAGAAGGAAGGGCGATTTCAAGCTTGGAGTTAGGGTTTGTGCGCCTTGATCCTAGGTAAGGGTTCCTAATCTTCTATGATTCGATTTCCTTTCTCTATCAATTGCTTAGGTTTCGAATTTCCCTAACCCTTTCTATTTTGATCAATTCGCAATGGTCCAAGGGAAAGAGAGAAAGGGCGTGATTGAGTGAAAAGGAGGAGCTTCTTTGTTGCGGTGATTTGTCGGTGCTTCGGTGGAAAAGGCTCTAGCTCGTCATAATCAAGGTTAGGGGAGTCTCACTCTATAATAGAGAGTATAATAGGTTGTATGTGAACCATAGGATCCCACTTGACATATTTGTTTTGTTAGAATTGTTTAGGTTAGTTGGAATTGATAATTAGTGTGATTGATTTGATTTCCCTATGCTAAGGTTTGGATTTCATGTGTTAATTTTGTGCTTTGAAGTGTTCTTAATTTATATATGTGAGATTGGATGTTGCTGGAAAAAGTGCAGTGTGTTTTGTGATTGTTATGACATTTTGAGTTTTGGAAAAATAATTGAGAATTGGTGTTGGTTGTGATGGGGCGCCTGGGCGCCAAGTGCTGGGGGGGGGGGGGGGGAAATTGGCGCATTGGGCGCTGTTTACTGTTGCTGGGCGTGTATGTGTTCTGGGCAGGGCGCCTGTGTTGTTGCCTGTGGCGCCTGGTGGGGCGCCAGGTTGCTGCCTATGCTTAGGCAAGGCGCATAAATCATGTTTTTGGGTAAACTCATTTTCTGAGCATATTTTACCGAGCTAAACTTTGTATTGACCTGACCAAATGTTATTTAAAACACTTTGGCTAAAGAATTTCTGGATTTTCACTTGTGGTTTTGAAATTGTCCGGTTGGGCATCATTTTGGCTTGTTTTAGGGGTGCCTTGTGCACACATCATTTTCTGAGCATATTTTACCGAGCCAAACTTTGTATTGACCTGACCAAATGTTATTTAAAACACTTTGGCTAAAGAATTTCTGGATTTTCACTTGTGGTTTTGAAATTGTCCGGTTGGGCATCATTTTGGCTTGTTTTAGGGGTGCCTTGTGCACACATCATTTTCTGAGCATATTTTACCGAGCCAAACTTTGTATTGACCTGACCAAATGTTATTTAAAACACTTTGGCTAAAGAATTTCTGGATTTTCACTTGTTGTTTTGAAATTGTCCGGTTGGGCATCATTTTGGCTTGTTTTAGGGGTGCCTTGTGCACACATCATTTTCTGAGCATATTTTACCGAGCCAAACTTTGTATTGACCTGACCAAATGTTATTTAAAACACTTTGGCTAAAGAATTTCTGGATTTTCACTTGTGGTTTTGAAATTGTCCGGTTGGGCATCATTTTGGCTTGTTTTAGGGGTGCCTTGTGCACACATCATTTTCTGAGCATATTTTACCGAGCCAAACTTTGTATTGACCTGACCAAATGTTATTTAAAACACTTTGGCTAAAGAATTTCTGGATTTTCACTTGTGGTTTTGAAATTGTCCGGTTGGGCATCATTTTGGCTTGTTTTAGGGGTGCCTTGTGCACACATCATTTTCTGAGCATATTTTACCGAGCCAAACTTTGTATTGACCTGACCAAATGTTATTTAAAACACTTTGGCTAAAGAATTTCTGGATTTTCACTTGTGGTTTTGAAATTGTCCGGTTGGGCATCATTTTGGCTTGTTTTAGGGGTGCCTTGTGCACACATCATTTTCTGAGCATATTTTACTGAGCCAAACTTTGTATTCACCTGACCAAATCATATTTTAAGTGTTTTGGCTAAAGAATTTCCAGATTTGCACTTGTGGTTTGAAAGTTGTCCTATTGGGCATCATTTTGACTTGTTTTGGGGGTGCCTTGTGCACACATCATGTTCTGAGCATATTTTACCTAGCCAAATTCTGTATTCACGTGACCAAATCCCATTTTGAACATTTTGGCTAGAGCGGTTTCAATTTTTAAGGTGGTCTATCATGGTTGTGCGTTTGGGTGTCGTGTGGGGCGCCAAGTGTGGCCGCCTAGGGCGCCTAGTGGGGCGCCCGTGACTTGTGTTTGAGTTTCGGGTCTAATGGTGCTAGATTGGTCCCTAAGTGTTATCCTAGTCCTAGGGACGTGAGTGTGAGGAGAAAATAATGAGTTGGTTGGTGATGAGGCCATGGGGGCTAAAACTAAGATTAATCAAAGATGTGATATAGGGTACATGGACCGTGCTGTTAATAATTATGATTGTGGTTTTGTCATGGAGTCTCATGCATACATAAGGCTGCGGTCTGAGTTGTTAATTATGATAATAAGGCTGCGGTCTGAGTTCTAAATTGAAATGATAAGGCTGCGGTCTGAGATGATAATATGATGATAAGGCTGCGGTCTGGGAAAATGGTACCACATGCATAACTGTATTGCATACATCCTCATGATAAGCATGCTAGTTGGTGATTGTATAGTCTATGCTACTGTGTGACTATGTGAGTGTGATGCTATGATGTAATATACTTCTTATTATAATCTTTATTATGTAGTTGAGACTCACCCTTCTGTTGTTGTTTACCACAGGTAGTTCTGAGTAAAGGCTTACTCCTTTCACTCCCGAGTCGGTCTGCTCTGATACGTGACACCTAGGGGGTTGGCTTAGGATTTCTATTGATATTTAATTGTTGTTGATTTTCGTGTGCATTGACCTAATGATTCCGATGAGGCCGTTGTTTGGCATTTTGAGTTTATGTTATTTTTCCGCTGCGAGTCGTCTAAATTATAATGTGTGGATTTTGTTGGTGAAATAAAGAGTACCTTAAATTATTTAAATGGTGTTGCGTATTGTAAATGGTTACATCAAGTACGTGTGTAGCATTCCATTCAAAAAGAAATTTTGAAACTCTGATCTCTATGGAAAATAGCCGGGTAGAATGGGGTGTTACACGAGCCACCTTGCTCCCAACTGCTACATCGGCTACCAACACTCCCAAAGCGTGGGATGGGTTGCCTATGAAATTAGTCATGGTCATGGTGGTTAGAATGAGGTCCTCGGCGTTCTTCTCCAGCTTCTTCATAGTGGCTAATGGCATAATATTCAACACAGCACCACCATCTACAAAGACACGAATAAACAGCTTCCCATTCAGATGGGCTTTTATATACAATGGCTTCAGGTGTCTAGTCATGTATGTTGTGGGTTTCTCAAATAGCATCCCTTCTGTGATTGCCACCTCAGGCTCTATCAAGGCAGCTCATTCGGCCTCCCCAGCAAAGACATCTCCCTCGAGAGCTCTTGGTTGATCTTTCTTACCTCAGAATTCTGGTGGTAGAAGGCTCGCCATTTCTATATCAGCATAGTACTCACCATCAGTCTCATCCATGATATCATCTAGGATTGATCATATCAAGGAGTCCCCATCAAAATTCAACGGGGCGAATCGGTTTTCTTCATCTTCTCCCAAGAGGTCATCCTCGACCAATTTCTCTTCTGTCATGGCCCCTTCAACTTGGGGTACATTGGCTGGCTGAAGTGGCTTGGGGTTGTTAGGCCCATATAGACACTCTATTACTACCTCAATCAGCGGGCTATGGGGTGCATCCACAATTCTTATCATGACATTGGGCTTTTGGGTCGTCTCAGTTTGTGCATTGGGGCCAGCTACGTGCAGGGTTTGCTGCTCTGGAGCTGTTTCTTTGGCCGATTTTGGGAAGGTCGGTTCCAAAGCGGTAGCAACAGTGGCTGCGGGGATGGTCTTAGCGCTCCCTCATTCTGCTATACGCCCTCACCCTTTGTTGCCTCCTCTTCTGTGAACGAGATTTAGAGGCAACCCCATGTGCTGGTGCTTCCACTGGTGGTCGCGTCATCCTTTGATCTTGTGGCACCTCTGATGGTGGCTTCACCGTCCTAATAGCCCTTAATTCTCGGTCGTTCAAAACAGCGATATCCACTGACGTTGAGCCTTGGGCCTTTGTGACCTGCGCTACCCTTATTTCCTCTTTAGGATGAGATTCCTCACCTGGGTTTGGTGTGGTGGCTTGCCCAATGGGACCATTGGCAGGCCTACCATGCCACCCAGGTGAGACATGCTGGAGTCTTTCTCTTACATCTCTGGTCCGAGGTGCACTTCTCCCAGCGTTAAGCTTGGATAGATGTAATTCTCTGAGATCATGAACAAGCTTCATTTGCTTTGGGAGCTTCTTTTGGGTCCCTTGGGGTTGGCTCGACCCTCCCAGGTGCAACTTCTCTTGCAATAGCGCATGCGATCTGCCACCGTAGACCCCCTACGGGGTGATCCTAATCGGTCGAAGATAGATACATTTTTTTTTGGGAGAGCCTCCTTCTTGGGAACCCATACATACTTCTTCTTTCCCTTCCCTCGGTCACTCCCTGAGAAGGAGACCATACTGATGTTCATGTTGGGGAAAGGATCAGTATCAATGCTCATCTCATGTGTCCCCTTGTCGGCCATCTTGAACCTCCCTTTCTTTATAGCCTCTTGAATGGCTAGACAGAAGATAATGCAATTGGAAGTGGCATGATTGAATGAATTGTGCCACTTACAGTACTTCTTCCCTTTTAGTTCTTCAAGAGGGGGTATCTTATGGCCGTCGAGGAGCTTAATCTGTTTGTCCTTGAGAAGATAATCAAATATTTGACCGGCCTTAGACATGTCAAAGGAATACTCAACCTTTTTCTCCGCCTCGTCCTTCTCCTTTCCCTTGGCAGGTTTAAGAGCAGGACAGAGGTACGCCACCAAGATGTCTGCCGTGTAATCGGCCGATTAATCATAGTCTGAGTCCTCAGCTGCATCCACTACTGATATCAACTGAGGCCCTCGAACCCTAGTAGCTCTCTTCATTTCTCTCTCTTGTATGAATTGTTTAATCTGTACTGCCCTGGAAGCCAAGCCACTGAGGTCACCACAAGCTTATCCTACAAGCTTCTCCTACAATTGAGGGTGCATTCCAGAGATGGCCATGGAAGTAAGTTGAGATTCTGGAAAGGGTACTTAGCACTTTCTGGCCATCTTTCTGAATCTTTCAATGAAGTCCGTCACAGCCTCATCCACCTTCCGGCGTAAATTCAAGAGATCGGCAGTAGTAACTATAGGCTGTGGCCAATAAAATCTGTCATGGAAGCTCATTTCCAGGTCTGCCCAGGTCTGTATAGAATCAGGTGGGAGAGAAGAATACCATGAGAAGTCAGTCCCTGTCAAAGACAAAGGGAACAGCTGCAACTTATGGAACTCATTCTGGTTTCCTTCCCCACATTGGGCCGTGAATCGGTCGACGTGCTCCAGAGTAAATTTACCATCATCCCCGGAGAATGTGGCAAAGTCAGGGGTTGTAAATCCTCTGGGCAGAGGCACCAATCTATCCACCCACTCGGGGTAAGGCTTCCTGTATATTGGCCTGTTGAGCGGTTTCAACTGAACACCGAAGAACTTCTTGATGGTGTCAACTATCAAATTAGGGTCCAGGATTTGGGCCCCCGATGGTCTTTCAGGTGGAGGCGTTGGTCACCACAGTGTATCTGGGGGATCCTGCCCCCTGGCTGCGGCGGTACCTGAGGTGGAGCGTCTGTCCATGGCTGCCCAGGCACTACTTGGGCCAGGTTAAGAAGGCCAGTTCGTGGTACGGATCCATGCATGCCTAGGTGAGGTGGAAGTTGATTCCATGGCTGCTCGGCAGGGGCAACACTTATCTGTGCCTGTAAATAGGAACCCGTCGGGTAGGTACTGAGTGCTCCGGAGTACGACTGAGTAGGAGGTAGGCTATTCAAGCCAGGTGAGCTCTGGGCCCATGGCTGCTGACTCGGGCAATACCCACTGATCCTGCCATTCCCTGATTCCGGGGCGAAGGCTTCCCCCCTGCGTAGGCCGGGTAGTTAGCTGCGGCAGAACATCCATAGGATGGTCCTTGCGGCAAACCCACTGAGTCTACTGCCTCGGGCGGCCTTCGGGCCAATTACACTTGTCTCTGCTGAAGAGAAGCCGTATTAGTGACATTCGCCAAAAACTACCCCCCAGTGTTGGAAGTGGCAAAAGTACCAGGCTGAGGAATTACAGGAGTAGGACATACCTGATGAGAGAACGCTTGCTGAGGCCCAGACAAACTCCCACTCAGTGCACACTGATGCATGCGTCCCATAGAAGTCTAAGAGGATGCCTGCTGAGATCCACCAGGGTTGTCGTATGGCAAGGACTGATGCATGCCTCCCAGAGAGTTAGGATGTCCTCCCTGTGATTGGCCAGGGAAAATAGGGTTAGTAGCGCTGCTACCTTACGTTGCATGCCTTTGTTCTAATTCCTTGGCATGTTGCACCTCATTGTGCACCATAGGTTTAACTTTGTCAGCCAATTGTTGGGACACTTGGTACATTATGTCATGTATCCCCATGTCAATTTGTTGCTGAATGAATGACGTAGTCATGACCACGGGCTCCTCCTCTTGGTGAGGTGGTTCATTCGATTCAGCAGTAATCGTTGTAGTGTTATTCCCCGAAACACCTACTGGCTCCATGATTTTGCCTTTAGCAGCAGTTGCCTTCCTTGAACAAGAAGGCGAATTCATGCTTAAGTTTTTACCAGAGCGCAAGTGCATACGCCAATGATAATCTAGTCCAGGCGAATTAAACGCGTGGTCTGTTCACCCATTCTTGTCCCACCGGGCGTGCCAATTTGTTGTTTGTGTCAAACTCTTAGGTCCTAGCCGTGGATTCGGCCAGGGGTTTAACCAAGTTTTTTGATTCCTCAGTTCTTCAAGCAATTGCGCCAAGGAGGGAACTCTGCTCCTTGACTGTGGGTATCTTGACTCCTCTAGGAAGGGCCAGGTTGAGTGAATGGGACTCGTGGGTTGGATTATACTACTGGCTAATACATAAAAAATAAAGATAAAGTGCGATAAAAGTAGATAGATAAAATAAACGTAGAGTTTTGGATTGATTGATGTGTCCTCTGTACAATTGCTCTTCTCCTATTTATATACATAGGCCCTCGTCGGCCACAACTATAGCCAACATTTGCCTACCATTGGATTAGTGTAAGATCAACGATCATCATCGTCCCTAAGCCCTAAAGAAACGGAGTAACCACCCACGATTTCACTAGCACAGTTAGTGTGGTGAACTCCCTCACTCAGTTTTTCGTGGTCTCGCTACTCTCGCTTGATCTTTCAACCGCTCCCACGTTGTCTTCATGCTTCTTCTTACTTGCTGATAAGTCTATTTTTAGAGTCTTTTTAATAGTTATTTTTATTAGGTTTATTTGGTATTTTAATTATATTTTTGAGCTATTTTACTACAAATGTTTACTTTTTATTTTCAGGTTTTATTTTGAAGCAAAAGAGAAAATATGAGCTAAAATGAAGAACAAAGAAAATATTTGAGGAGGAACAATTTTTGAGACAGCACAACGCAAACTGGCGCAGCACAGGGCCCCAAGGGCGCCAAGGAGCAAAACTGGCGCAGCACAGGGCCCCAAGGGAGCCAAGGAGCAAAACTGGCGCAGCACAGGGCGCCACGGGCGCCAAGGAGCAAAACTGGCGCAGCACAGGGCTCCAAGGGCGCCAAGGAGCAAAAATAGACTTATCAGCAAGGAATTAAAATACCAAATAAACCTAATAAAAATAATAGTTATTTTAAAATAGACAATTTTAAAATAGACTTATCAGCAATGAATTAAAATACCAAATAAGCCTAATAAAAATAATAGTTATTTTTAATACCAAATAAACCTAATAAAAATAATACAATTTGGTATTTTAATTCCCCAATTTGCAAAGGAGAGAGAGAGAGAGAGAGAGAGAGAGAGAGAGAGAGAGAGAGGGAGAGAGAAGTGATGTCACTGTTTGTGGTGGTGGTGGCGGAGGCTCATCGGAGGTGGTGGTGGCTCGCCGGAGAAGATGAAGATGGATGTGGTGTTTGGAGGAAGAAGATGAGTGTTTTGTGTTTGTGTCAATTTGGCCCCCCATGTTCTTTTTGAATTTCAATTTGGTCCCTTATGTGCCACATCACCAAATCAGGTCCAAGTCAACCCTGACATTTAAGACGCCACGTCAGCAGCTAACTGCCAGCGTGGCGTCCGTTAGAAAAAACTAACGGCATGGGCCAAAATGACACACAAAAAAAACATGAGGGTCTAAAACGAGAAAAAAAAAAGATAAAGGGCCAAAGTGACACCAACCCCAAAGATAAAGAGCCAAAACAGCAATTTAGCCTAAAATAAATAGGAAATTAAACACTAATTGAAGTAAAAAATTAAAAATAAATCATTTTATTCTGGTTAAGATTCAAATTTGAATATAACAATATTGCCAACATGATAGTTAATGTTTTTCTATTCCAATATTTCTATTTCCTAAATAATTTTGAAAATAAAGGATCTCTCTCTCTCTCAATGTGATGCTCAATACAAATCGCCAAGACATCATATCAGAACAAAAAAACAAACTTCTAAGGGAGTTTATCAGTAAAAAAGATTTACACAGCCCCTAAGAATGATGAACCCAAGGGGATTGAGAATTTCAACATATTCATAATAACTATCTACATGAAAGAAAATTTCAACATATTCATACCAACATTTTTTTTTGAAAGGCGAAAGAATATATTCAAGGGAGCACAAGGGGTACTCCGACCCGAATACAGATGAAAAGCACTACGCTGCCCCAGGACCGAACACCAGGCCAATGAGGAGCGACAACACCGAGAGAGAAGAAAGAGAAGATCTTCTCCACTCATGATCTTCTCCACTCAATTGGTCGTGGGAATGCATTGAGCATGTACTTGAGCCCCAGGGTACATGGTTCGATTCCCACGTGAACTTCCGACCCAGTAGGCTGAAACCAAGTGAACTTCCGACCCAAAATAGGAAGATCAACCAAGAACAGATCGTCCAGGAAGCCCCAGAACTCCTGAATCTCAACCACTGCACCAGTTGTCTGCTGATCATTGATACCTCTTCTCTCTGAAGCCGAAGTGACTGCATTAAAATCCCCAAGAACAAACCAGGTATCACCCCCAAAACCCCCCTTAGTCCGGACCAAATCACTCCACATTCTCCTTTTCTCAGATAGTCCACATTTAGAGTAAATGTTCACTATAAAGCACCGAGTCACATTAATCCCCCAATCCAAGCAAGCGCCTAGAAATCCAAGACCTTCAAAAGAAAAGGCATGTCTCCCACGGGAACAATCCCAAATCGATAGGATACCCCCACTATTCCCAACCGAAGGGCAATAGCAGCAAGCACAATCATCATTCCCCACATCGACCTACACAACCTATCATCCACCACTTCACGTTTCGTTTCTTGAATTGCAATAAAATCCAAGCTATTCTCCCTTATAAAACGCCTAATCTGACGCCTTATCACCGCTGCCCCCAAGCCTCTTATATTTATTGATCCCACAATCATTGAGGACCAATGTTGCCCACACCTCTGATCTCCTTTGCTAATCTATCCTTCTCCTCAAGTTGCACCAACCTATCAATCATGGTACCCTCATCACAACTGAGGGTAACTCCAATCTGCTTTCCAATAAAAAGTGTCATACCCCAATTTTGTCCGCCCAAGTCAAAAACATTTTTTTCAGAAAAAATAGAACAATAAGGTAATTCATAATGTGTGGAAAATAGTGGATTTGTGCATTTATGTGTATTCATCCCCTATTTCACATTTTTATTTGAATTATGCGCGCGCGTCAGTCGTAACTACGTGAGCTGCCCTGTGCCCTTGTCATTTGGCACGTGTTTTTATTTTCAAAAAGGCCATTATTAATTTTTGGCACGCAAAAACATTTTTCTTAATTTTCAGGAATTTTAGAAAATAAAATAGTGCATATTTTTGCATTTTTTGGCATTTAAATAAAAGCAAATTAATTATTTTTGGACCAAGACCAGGTCAAGGACTTGGCATACATGTTACTCTACTAAGGGTAATTTTTGTATAATTGTTGGAAAGAAAATCCTAGTCTAAAATAATTAAAAATGCATTTTCCCCATTTTTAGTGCATAAAAAAACCAAAAAAGACCATTAAATATTCCCCAATTATTAAATGACAATTTTTATTGTCTAGAATAATTAAAGGGAATATTTTATGGTGCTCAAGTATATATGACACATTTTTAATAGGTGCACTTCACTTCCATGCCCAAAAATTCAAAATTCAAAATTCAAAAGAAGGAAGTGTCCTCAATAAGACAAAAGACCAAAAACAAGTTTTTTTTTCTCCTCCTCTCCCTTGCTTCATACGAATTCCCTCTCTCTCTCTCTCACAAAATTCTTCCACACTCTTTTATTCCTTATCCCCTAAGAATATGCTTTGTACTATTCTTAACTTTTCCCTTTTTGGTGACCATCACTCATTCCCACATAGATTCATGCCCTCTTTTGTAAATTACCCCACCCATTTATACTCACCTCTTCACAAGAAAAAAAAATTACCTCTTTGGTAACATTCCATCTCAATTATACCCTCAACCCTATTTTTACCTCACATCACATATGAGCCTCCATTCCCAAAAAAGGACAAGTTTTTTTCACACAAACTCTCTTCTCTTTTCTCCTCACGCCATTCTCCCTCTCTCCCTCACTCTCATTTTGTGTTTTCTCACTACCCACAATCCAAGTGATCTCCAATCCTAGCCCTTCATTCAAATTCAAAACCCAATCCTAGAGCACCTAGTAAAGAACAATGACCTAATTACCCCTAGACCTAAAACAACTCTATAAATACCCTCTCATTTACACACATCACCATCTTTTGTTTCTCATTCTCCTACACTGAAACCCTAGCACACAAAAACCTCTCCCCTCCTAAAACCGTAGCCCTTAACCCTCCTCCCTCAACCATTTTTGATTTTCTCTTCACCCAAACACCACCATCTCACTTCATTCTCATCCCTCTTTCACATATCTCCTCCACTTTCCATTCAAGTTCAAAAATCATCATCATAGAAGGTTTTGACCAAGCTTTTGTGGGTTAGAGTTGAAGAACCTTGGAGTCTTGTTGATTTGTGTCTAGTTTCATATTCTCATCTCATTTCCTAGCTTGGAGTTAAGGTAAAATCCTTAAAACCTTGCATCACATTTTAGTTCTTGCCTCAAAAAATGTAAAATCATTCATCCTATCATCTTCATATTCTCATATTGTTGATTGTTGTTGGTGAGAAGTGTCATAAGCACTTTGACAAGCACTTAGGGAGGCTTGGGTGCTTATGGTTCTTTTCACCCTTGAATGATTGTTGATTTGTGTTGATTTGATCTTGATCCTTGCATTTCATGAAATAAAATATTGTTTTATGGCATATTATGTTTCGCATACTTGTAGAAAAATAGGGTTTATGTTAAGTTTTGTGCATTTCTTTGCCTAATCACATAAACCTTTACCAAAAATGCGATTCAACATGCTTTGATGCATTGATTGCTAAGATGATTTGCTTGATTATGGTTTGCCAATGATCATGCTTACTCTTTTGAATTCGCTTGTGCTTTGTAATCTCCTTGTTTACTCACATATTGTATCATCAATACTTAGATAGGTCCATTACATACATTACATACATTACATCTTCCACTAGATGTGCATTTAGATTCCCTTGCGTTTTGTAGAAATATTTGAGTATGGTCCTCGCCTAGCATCTTCCATTAGATGTGCATTTAGGTTCAATCTTGCCTACTCTTGCATTTTTGCTTAATGCCCAATTCAAGTTCCTTTTTTACCTATCTATGTGTTGTGGTCTAATATGTGTAGTCTAGGCTAATATTCGCTCAAGAATTCAAATGAGATTAGTTGTAAAGTTATGTCCATGTTGTTGTTTGCCTAAGGATTCGATTTCAATGATTGTGCCATGCTTGAATCTCCAAATCTTCTTGCATTCATTGTTTTCTTTTCTAAATAGCTTAGCATGAAAATGGTGACTAGTGACAACTACCCATAACCTTTGTTGGTTTGGTTGTCCTAAGAGCCTAAATTTAAAAAAAAAAGATGTTTTCATATGCATAAGCTACTAGTGATAATCACCCATAACCTTTGTTAGTTTGATTATCATGAACGCTTTCAATTTCAAAAGATATTTTCCTAAGTATCAAAAGTCATAGAAAGTGTTAGTGTTGACCACCCATAACCTTTGTTAGTTTGGTCATCATGAAGGCTTTCATCTTTCAAAAGAGATTTTTACATGCACTTAAGTGGGTTTTAGTAGTGATCACCCATAACCTTTGTTAGTTTGATCATTATGAACGCCCTTCACTTTTCAAAACCAAAGCAAAAAGACTTTCACTTTCAAGGCTCGTTAGAACTACGTCGCTTTGATTCCCATTTGGGATACGTAGGAGCGAGCCACAATCTCGTCAAGCGCAACCATAAAAATTAGCATTTGCATAACAAAAAGAAAAGAGTTATTTTCATAACACAAAAAAAGAATCACTTTTGCAAACCAAGATCATTTTCAGAACAAAAACATTCTCCTTTCAAGAATCATTTTCAAACCCATTGTCGCTAGTGGCTAATCGGAACCTTTGTTAGTCTAGCCATTGGTAGCAATGTCTTTTTCCCAAAAGAACAACAAGCGATGATCACTCATAACCTTTGTTAGTTTGATCATTCGTGCCAATCAATCTCTTTCGAAAACCACTTTCAAAAGAGTAAATAAAAAACGAGTTGCTACTAATAGTCAATCCGAACCTTTGTTCGTCTGACTGGCGGTGGTGACTCTCATTTTCAAGAGTACTTAGCGGTGATTACCCATAACCTTGGTTAGTTTAATCATTCACAAAATGCTCGTCCTATTTCGAAAACTCACTAAAAAGATAAAGACAAAAACCTTTTCAAAGGAAAAGACAAACAAGAACTACGTAGCTTTGAATTCTCCATCGCACCGGGAGATACGTAGGAGCGAGAGGCTAACTCTCGTCAAGCGCCAAAAATAAAAATTTTCATTAAGTCTTCTCATTCCCTTTTCAATAAAGAAGCAAATTTAAGTATTTTCCGAATCAACACTTAAAACCACACGTTTAATTAAAGGTTCCCTTTCGGTAGAAAGGAGGTGTGGGGTGCTAATACCTTCCCCATCCGTAACCGACACCCGAACCCAAATTTTCCGGTTTCCAAAAGGCCATTCGCTTTCCAAAAAGGTTTTTCTTCAATATTTTCCTTATAAAAAATATTGGTGGCGACTTCATTGTTTTAAAAAGTTGTAAACGAAGAAAGATCTCCTCAGGGACTTTTTCGGGTGCAATAGCTGGCGACTTCACTGGGGACGTTTCCTTTCTAAGTGGGTCAGGCCTAATTAATTAAATGTGTGGTTTGTGATTTGATTTGGATACCTTGTTTGCTTCCATCCCTTTCGGTTTCCTTTTCTTTCTTATCATGTTGTATGCATGTGCATTTCTTTTCTCTTCTTCCATGATCGTTTTTCCTTCCTCCTCTTTGCTTATGTGCTTAGTACCCTCATGCATTTCCCCAATCCCAATTATGTTCCTTTCTTCTTTGCTCCATTTCTTCAAGGTAAGCTCATGCATTTCTCCCCAATTCTATCATGATCCCCTCTTCTTGGCTCCCCTTCTTGAGATAAGCAATGAACTTGATTGTTGTTGAAACACTAGGCTAGTTCATATTGGATTGATATTGAACCCTAAGGTAGACAACATGCTATTGCCTGGACTGTTCTGGATTTTCATTTGCAGGTGGGGTAGTTTTTAAGGAAATGCCCTTCACACACACACACACTTGTACCTTGAGATGATATGCTTTGAGAGAAAGACCATAACCCAGGTCTGTGAGAGTATCTTAGGATGAGTGGATTCAAGTAGCGAGAGCCCATCAGGACCTTTGTCCGTTTGGCTACTTGCAAAAGTTTCAATCAGAGTTGTGCTCTTTCATGATGCCTTGTACTTAGCAGTTTGCTGCATTTACGAGGAATTTCGTGAAAGAGACTGTGGCTCTGATGACCTTTGTGAGGGTGTGAATAGGGCTACATAGAAATATCACCCCTAAAATGCTTGAGATCATAGGTTTCTCCCCTTTTAAGTCACAAGGGCGTTCCAAATTGTGTGCTGCATTGTCGCATTCAGTTTAGTCAAATTTTTTTTTCCCTCAAAATTTTCAAAAAAAATCAAAAGGATATGATTTTCCCTTTTCAATAAATGCCTATGTGAGGTGGCCTATAGGTTGTAAACTCAAAAAAATACCACTCCATGCAAAAAAAAAAGGGCATCATGGCATCATTACATCATTTGCATCATCTGCATTAAATAAAACCCAATCTTGAAAAATCATTCATCATGCATCCAAGTTGTTTGCCGGGATTGTAAAGTAACTTGGAATCTTGTCTTAAGCGGGAAAGATAAAGCAACATGGGATCAAGAAGCGAGATTGTACTTAATTCAAGGTTTCCGGTTATCAGGAGAATAGATGTAGAGGGTTTGAAAGAGTTTGTCTCCTTGATGGGGTCGGAGGAGAGGGATTTATTCGGGAAAGCTTATGGTAACCTCCTCAGATTGTTACAATTAGATGTCCAAGAGAGTGCTATTATGGCCCTGAGCCGATTCTATGATCCGGACACTCGATGTTTCCTCTTCAAAGACTTTCAGTTATCACCGACTCTCGAGGAGTATGAACAGATTCTGGGGTTCTCAAAGTCAGATTTAGCACCTTACCAATATCAGAAACATCGGTACTCAGACCAGAGACTCTCGTTGTTGTTGCAGGTCAGTGTGAAGGAATTAGGGCTTCATAAGGAAAAGAAGAACCGTATCAGGGGTTTCCCGCTAAGTTATTTCGAAGGTTTATTGAAGTTTTATGCCCAGAATAAGAAGTGGGGTCCTTTCAAGCAGCTGTTAGCCCTAACTACTTTCGGGATCGTCCTTTTCCCTCAGGTCGAGAAGTTCATTGATGAGACCGCTATTGGGCTTTTTCTAGCATTCATAAGTAAAGAAAATCCGATTAACCCTGTACCAGCAATTCTTGCAGATACCTACTATTCCTTCACTCATCACCGTGTGTTAGGAAAGAAGAAGGTTGCTTGCTCTTTCCATGTTCTCTACACCTGGTTCCTCAACCATGTTGTCACTCATAAAACGAAAGCTGCGGACTTGGTAGATTATGCCCTGAGTTGTGAGGTAGAAGGCAGAAGTGCACAAGAATGGGTACACACTTTAGGGAATCTCAGTTCTCTCAAAGTCTGTTGGTTCAATCATCCGTGTTGGAGAGATAGGCCTTCAATACTGTTCCGGTGTGGCAATTTCCAGAATGTGCCCTTAATGGGAACCCAAGGCTACATCAATTACAATCCTTCTCTCACCATCAAACAGCTTGGGTATCCTATGAAGAATGCACCCACTAAAGACATGTTGGCCCCAATTTTTCTCGATAAGGAAGATTCAAAGAATCAAGGCTTGCTTCAGAAAATTTCAAAGGCTTGGGAGAGTGTAGTTTCAAGGATAAAGAAGAGATCACAAAGAAAACAGGTGATGTTACTTTCTACCAATGGCTCCACCAAAGAATTCAAGATGTTTGTCCGCCTCGTCAGAATTCATCGTCAGTTGGGAAAGAAGTCCCAGAGCTTCACGTTCCATGTCTCAAAGAACTAAGTGAGGTCAAGTCTGCCTTGTTCAAGGTAGAGGAAGAAAAGAAAGCCTTGCAAGATAAGTTGGGGAAAGTAATTTCTGAGAAGAGAAAGTTAGAGAGCGACAATGAGCGCAAGGCCGAAGCTCTCAAAGAAAGCAGCAAGAAACTTAAGAAAGAAGAGGAAAGTAATCACGAATTGAAGAAATATCTGAAAGGTGCCAAAGATGAGTTGAAAAGATCGAATGCCAAGGTGGGTGAGGCCATGGTTAGAGCAAACGAATGGAGGAAGTTGTTCAAGAAGTCTGTGCAAAGTGAGAGAGCTGCAAAGGAATCATAAGAGGAATTGAAGAAAGAGTGTCAGTCTGTGGCGTTTGAGCTTGAAAGTCAAATAAGGTGCATCAGACAAGATAGGGGTGCAATTGAGAACATCCTTAGAGAGTATCAGCAGGCTTTAAGGATGGAGCAAGAGAATTCAGATGAGCTAAGAAGGAATCTGAGGCACATCAGTGATGCTTACCGACAGGTGAGAGAGGAGAGTCAATACTGGGAACACCGTTTTTTCGAGCTAATGGGTGGGATTGAAAAGCAAGAGATCATAGTTGAGTTGAGGGCAGAAATTCAACAGTGGAAGAACAAGTTCTCCAAGTTGGCGTGGTTGGCCAACTAGGCGGTGAGGGATGTTCCCAAGAGGTTGAGGAAGGCAGAACCTGAGATGCTGCCTCACAACACTCCGGTGCGAGTATATGAATTCGTGGAGTACTGCAAGTCTCTGACTGAGGAACTCATGGAAAGGGCAAGAGAAGCTGCTGCAGTTAGCAAAAAGAAGAAGAACGAAGAGAAGATGAAGGCAATAGGTTTTTAGATTTTAATTCAATGTAATTTTCCTTTTTTAGAATGTTCACTGGGAAATTGTAATTTTTCTTTACTTAAAGAATATTGTACTTTTCTTTTCAAGGCATTGTATTGCACATTTAAGGATATTGTACCTTGTTCTCTTCGTTGAATGATTAAAGTTATGATGCTTGAATGAAGTACGCTTATCCCGCTTGTTGATCCCAGCCGCGTTATGTTCTTGAAAATATTTGAATATGCACTCAAGACAAGAGCAAGTTGCACTGTGGTTCCCGGCAATAAACAACAAAAAATCATATGCATTACATTGCATTCATTAATTTGTTCTTTTGCTTATAAAAATATTTCAACTCAAACAGAAGATAAGGCAAGCTGGTGCTACTACATCGGTATTGGACACGCTCACAGGCCAGAGGAATGGCAATCTTAAGTGACCTCGATCAACCTCAACCAGCAACAGAGAATCAGGGTCATCCAGCTTCAGGCTCAGAGAATGGAAATGGGACAGGCTCGGGCCTCGAGGTACAGAATCAGAACCATTCAGCTCCTGGTAACTCTAGTCAGGGTGATCCTGAGATGAGAAATGAAATGAATGCCATGAAGGCACAGATGAGTGAGATGATGAGACTCCTGTTCTCCTTGAAGAATGGGAATGACTTTCAAGCTGCTCAGTGGCCTCCTTATGGCCTTCCTTTGGGTTATACCCCTCCAAATCAAGAAGCTAACCCGGGAGCTGGTCTCGTGGCAATATTTGAGAATGTACAGCCAACGTCTGTCGGACCAGAAGGAATGACTGGTGAACCCCGGGTTCAGATCCCGCATCCAATTGTTATACCTCAGCCCACTCCTCAGAATCTCACTCCACAGCCAGCTGCCTTTCCACAGACTCAAGGCTTTGTGTCCGGAAACTCTGTTTACCCTCAGGTTCAGCACTCAATGCTTCCACCTCCTTATGGTGTAAGTAACTCCCCTCAAGTCTATTCCGCTGAGCACCAGCAGACCAAAGAGCAGTTCCAGATGTTAGAAGAAAGATTAAGAATGATTGAAGGCTTTGGCTCCAGGGCTAGGGAGGCCAGAGACTTGTGCCTTATTCCCGATGTGGTGTTCCCTCCAAAATTCAAGGTCCCCGATTTTGACAAGTACAGAGGTGCGACCTGCCCAAAGAGTCACCTGACGATGTATTGTAGGAAGATGTCTACTTACTCCCGTGATGACAAACTATTTATCCATTGCTTCAAAGACAGCCTTGCTGGGGCATCTCTTAATTGGTATATGAAGTTAGAGCCATCCCAAGTTCGCTGCTGGAAGGATTTAGCAGATGCATTCCTCAAGCAATATCAATACAATACAGACATGGCGCCAGACCGAACACAGTTGCAGAGCATGAGCAAGAAGGACAATGAATCATTCAAAGAGTATGCCCAGCGATGGAGGGCTTTGGCTGCACAAGTTACACCTCCTCTTTTAGACAAAGAATTGGTTTCTATGTTCATGGAAACCTTGCCACCGCTATATTATGACCGTCTGATCAGAAGTGCATCATCCAATTTTTCGGATATGGTGATTGTGGGAGAGAGATTGGAGAACGGATTGAGAAGTGGAAAGATTGCACAGGGGTCCACAAGTAACACAGGCTCCCAAAAGAAGCCATTCTCCGGCTTTCCCAAAAAGAAAGAAGGGGAAACCAATACCATCACTATCAGCCCACCATACCAGCCACCCAACATCCCAGTTCCCACTCCCGCACAAACAGTCCATCCATCCCAAAACAATAATCAAAGCAACCACCAAAGGACCTATCAAAACAGAACAACCTTTGACCCAATTCCCGTGTCATACACAGACCTTTTCAATTACCTCATCACCAATAAGCTCATCAATACAAGACCCATGAAACCTATTCAACCACCTTACTTTAGAGGATACAACCCCAATAGTACCTGTTGTAATAGCCCAGGTCCAACGCATTGGCCACCCCGGCACTATTACCTCACGGTCTTTGCTACCCCTCTTGTAGAATTTTTGCCTTCCGTGGGAATCGAACCTTGCACCTGAGGCATAAGTGCAAGTTAAACACACCTCCCACTACCAATTGAGCCTTATGTATGCATGAGACTCCATGACAAAGATCACAATCACAATTCTTAACGACACAGTCCATACATCATATATCACCTCTTTATTAATCTTAGTTATAGCCCCCATGGCCTCATCATCAATCAATTGAGTCCCCATGACTCTGACCCCCATGATATCATCAATCAACTCATTTATTATCTCATCTCAATCACATCTCTAGGACTAAACTCAACTAGAGGACTAGAACTCCTTACAAGGACCAGACAGAGTAGGCCACCTGAAAATTAAAACCGCTCTAGCCAAAATGTTCAAAGTGGAATTTGGTCACGTGAATGCAAAATTGGGCACGAGAAAATATGCTTAGAAATTGATTTGCACGCAAAGCCCCCTTTACACAAGCTAAAACTATGCCCAATAGGACCATTTCAAAACAACGCGTGCAAAACTGAAAATACCTTAGCCACAGTGCTTAAAATACAATTTGGGCAGGTGAATACAAAATTTGGCTCGGGAAAATATGCTTAGAAATTGACTTGCACGCAAAGCCCCCTTTACACAAGCTAAAACTATGCCCAATAGGACCATTTCAAAACAACGCGTGCAAAACTGAAAATACCTTAGCCACAGTGCTTAAAATACAATTTGGGCAGGTGAATACAAAATTTGGCTCGGGAAAATATGCTTAGAAATTGACTTGCACGCAAAGCCCCCTTTACACAAGCTAAAATTATGCCCAATAGGACCATTTCAAAACAACGCGTGCAAAACTGAAAATACCTTAGCCACAGTGCTTAAAATACAATTTGGGCAGGTGAATACAAAATTTGGCTCGGGAAAATATGCTTAGAAATTGACTTGCACGCAAAGCCCCCTTTACACAAGCTAAAACTATGCCCAATAGGACCATTTCAAAACAACGCGTGCAAAACTGAAAATACCTTAGCCACAGTGCTTAAAATACAATTTGGGCAGGTGAATACAAAATTTGGCTCGGGAAAATATGCTTAGAAATTGACTTGCACGCAAAGCCCCCTTTACACAAGCTAAAACTATGCCCAATAGGACCATTTCAAAACAACGCGTGCAAAACTGAAAATACCTTAGCCACAGTGCTTAAAATACAATTTGGGCAGGTGAATACAAAATTTGGCTCGGGAAAATATGCTTAGAAATTGATTTGTACCCAAAAACACCCTTTGTGCGCCTTGTCTAGACACAGGCAGCACCTTGGCGCCACCCCAGCAACCAGAACAGTGCCCAGGGCGCCATTTTCCCAGCAACTTGGCACCCAGGCAGCAAACAACATACACAACACAACACAAGCCCACTGCTACAGTACACAGGGCGCCATTTCCCTAGGCACTTGGCGCCCCATGCGTCCCAACACCCACCAAACATCAAGTTCCCAATTTTTTTTCCAAATCAAAATCGCAACAACAATCATAAAACATGTTATGCTCATACCAACAACTTCAATTTCACACTTATACATTAAGAAACACATCAAGACACAAATTCAAGGTATGAAACCCTAACCTTAGCATAGGAAATCGATTTCATCATACAATTCATCAATTTCAACCAATCCAAACAATCAAACAATTATCAAATAACATCAAATAAGACCCTATGATCTACATACGACCTATTATACTCTCTATTATAGAGTGAGACTCCCCTTACCTTGATTATGCCGAAAATAGAGCTCTTTCCACCGAAACACCGACAAACCACCGCAACAAAGAATCTTCTCCTTCTTCTTCCCTCTCTCACGATCGCGCCCTCTCTCTCTCTCTCTTGGACCATCACGAAGGATCAACAAAAGTAAGGGTTAGGAAATTGAAAACTTAAACACTTGAAAGAGAAGGAAAATCGAATAAGAAAGGACTAGGAACTCTTACCTAGAATCAAGATGAACGAAACCCTAACTCCTTAGCTTGTGATCGCCCTTTTCTTTCTCTTCTCCTCTCCTTCGATTTCTTTCTCTCTTTTGGCACAACTGAGGCGAAAACCTAGACCCCCAGCGCCTAAAGAGCGCCTAAGCCAATGGGCTTGGGCTTCTTGGGCCATTACTTGCAGTTCCGGTATTTCCAATGCCATCCCCTTCAATTAAATAAAATGCTATATTATAATTTAATCAAAATTAGTGCAACACTTTAAATAATCTAATCAATTACTTAATTAAATCATTTAGGGTGTTACAACTCTCCCCCACTTAGGAAATTTCGTCCTCGAAATTCATACTTGAGTCAAATAGCTCTGGCATTTAGCCCATTTCCCGCTGGGATTGTTTTTCCCCCTCAGCGCCTTCACTTCTCTATCATCAATCCTCACTGGCATAGTCTCCACAGTGAGATTATCTCGCACCTCAACATTATCCATATGGATCACATGAGACGGGTCCGGAATATACTTCCGAAGTTGCGACACGTGAAATACGTCGTGCAAGTTCGAAAGGTTAGGCGGTGTAACGCCCCAAAATAATTTAATTATTTATTTAATTAAGTTATTTAAGGCTTACAATATTTACTTAATTTAATTAAATAATTCAAGTTTAATTATTTTATTTTGTTTATTAGGAGGTGTTGTCACGGATTGAGTGGTGCGAGCAAGGGCCCGTGATCCACAATTAGGCCCGTGGCCCATTGCCTTGTCAAGTATTCGACTTCCAAGGGGGTCTAGGGGTTAGTTTGCATTTTGTTACTCTATTGGAAAAATAAGAAAAGAAGCGAAAAAGAGAGAGTGAGAAGAGGAGGGTTGCGAAAGGAAGAGGAGAAGAAGAAGAGAAGGCGAAGCACTTAGGAAAGAGGAGGAGGCTCGTTGGTGACTTGCATTCTTCCCTTGGAGCTTGGCTAGCAATTCGACTTCCATAAGGTTAGGGGGTCCTCTTTTTGTGCTTAATAATCTATGCGAATTGTGATTGCTTAGGGTTAGGGTTCTAGGTTAGTTCTATGAATGATTTGTGATGTTAATGATTAATTCATAATATTGTGATGCTTGATGATTGAATTGCTATGTTGAAAATCGGATGATTGATGTTGAATTGTTGCTAAATGCGAATTGGAGACCATATGTTTGAACATATGATTGTTTGGTGATTATTTGGTGAAATTGAGAATCACGGTGACACTTTAGTAATATACATGTAATTGAGCGTTTTGATGAATGTAATTTGGTGAATGAAAGTGAAAAAAAAATCTGTTTGGGAGCCCCTAGGCGCCTTGGGCGCCATATGCATGTTGCTGGAATTTTCAGTGTTGCGCCTTAGTCATGGGCGCCAGGCGCCCAGCAGTGTGCTGCGCCAGTTTTCCAAAATTCTGTTGCTCTGTGTTGCCATTCTGTGTCACTGTGTTGCTGTGCCTGTTGCCCCTGTGTTGCCATTCTGTGTCACTGTGCTGCCAGTTTTGGCGCTTGTTGCTTGAGTCATGGGCGCCAAGGGCCCCAATGCCTTGGTGATAGTTTTGTAAAAATTGTTTTCACGTTTTCATATTCAGGTAAAATGGCTCATGAAAAATGATTTTGGACAACAAAAGAGTTGAATTGCGTATTTTCACTAGGTGCCTAGTGCATGGGCGCCAAAAATGATGTTCAATTTTTGATGAAATTTTCATTGGGTTTTCATGTACTGAGCATTTGGCTCGTGTAAAATCAATTTCGAAGAAAAATAAATTTTGTTGCATGCTGGCCTTAGGCGCCTAGTGCCTGGGCGCCGTGTTGCTGTTGTTCCCTGGGCGCGCCTATGCGCGTGTTGCCTTCCTGGGCGCCAAGCGCCTGTGCGCGCTGTTGCCTCCTGTGCGCCAAGCGCCTAAGCGCGCTGTTGCTTCCTGGGCGCCCAGCGCCTATGCGCGTTGTTGTTCTCTGGGCGCCATGCGCCTGTGCGTGTTGCCTTCCCTGGGCGCCAAGCGCCCATGCGCCAAGTGCTGTGTTGCCCCTGGGCGCCCAGCGCCCATGCGCCAGTTTCCAGGATGTCTAAATATTTTTCCTATTTTGTTTTGGATGTAACTTTTGACTCGGTTATCCAAATTTAACGGTTCAAAATGCGTTTCGAAGCTAATTTCAGTATCTATCCAATGGTCTCAATTTTATGCAAAAATAAATTATTTTACTGGTGTTTCTGGGCTGATGGTGTTCAAGTGTCCAAATGGCTATTTTTACCCACTTTCCCTATGTTGTGTCAATGTCCTAAGTTGGTCTATTTGAATTGGTGTTGGTGTGAGTGGTGAGTTGAATTGGTGAGTGTGATGAGGTGAGATTGGTGAGCAGAGGCTTCGGCCTAAATTTTAATTTGGTGAGTTGATTAATGCACTATGGTGAGATTAGAATTTAAAATGGTGAATTGATTGAATTGCGGTGTGTTGTGATGCATTCTCCATAACACCTCATGAAGCATGTGCATTATTGGTGAGCAGAGGCTACGGCCTAATTTTATTTGGTGAGCAGAGGCTACGGCCTATTTGTATTTGGTGACGGATCCGACATGCATGTACCCGTGGAGTTTGGGCTGCATTACATGCATAATCATATATTGTATAGTGCTGCTTGGAAATTGAATGCTGATGTGATTGTTTCCATTGTTGTGAATTGGTGTGCCTGGTTTCCTTTTCCTATGCAGTTCTTAATTCCCATATGTTATTAATTATGAAAAGAGACTCACCCTACTGCTTTTATGTTGCTTCTTATGTCGGCACGTGCAGGTAATAATGAGTGAAGGATTCCTTTATGCCTTCGTCTGGTAGGAAGTGTCACGCTCTGATACGTAGCACCAGGGGGGGGGGGTGTCCTATGTTTAGGCATTATTTTCTTTAAACTGCTAGATTTTGTTGGTGATGTATTGGTTTTAATTTTAGAACTCTTTATTATTCCGCTGCTGGTGGTGATTGGATTTAGTTGATGCGAACTAAACGTTTTCTTATGGTGCTATGTATCTTGATTTTTATGAAGTAAGTGTAGCACTCGCTTGCATTGTTTTAAAAAAAAAAGAGACTCTGATTTTATTAAAAGGTAAAGTTATTAGAAAAGGGGTGTTACATTAGTGGTATCAGAGCAGTTCGGTCTGTCCGGCCGGTAGTCGAGTCGTCGTGTTGAGTAACATTGAGTTTGTTACTCGTTTCTGAATTCTGTTTTGTGGCAGTGCTAGAATGGCCAGACGGGACGATGCTGCACTTGCTGCTGCCTTGCAGGCTATAGCCGGGGCGATGGGTAATATACCCGGTGTTGTTAATGACGGGACGCACAATTTGGCTACGTTCCAGAGAGAGAATCCACCTGTCTTTAAGGGCAAGTATAATCCAGATGGTGCTCTGGCATGGCTGAAAGAGATTGAAAGGATATTTCGGGTCATGGATTGTAATGATGCGCAGAAGGTCAGGTATGGTACCCATACGCTGGCAGAGGAAGCTGATGATTGGTGGATGGAGGTGAGGCAGAGATTAGAAACTGCTAATGAAGAGATAACTTGGGCTGTTTTCTGTAGAGAGTTCTTGCGTAAGTATTTTCCTGAAGATGTGAAAGGTAAGAAAGAAATAGAATTCCTTGAGCTGAAGCAAGGAAGCATGTCAGTGACAGAGCATGCTGCCAAGTTTACTGAATTGGCTAAGTTTTATCCCCATTATGCTGATGCTGATTCTGAATTCTCAAAGTGTATTAAGTTTGAGAATGGACTGAGGGCTGATATCAAGAAAGCTGTAGGGTACCAGAAGATTCGGGTATTCGCTGATTTGATCGACAGTTGCAGGATATATGAGGATGATAGTAATGCTCACTCCAAGGTCATGAGGGATTTGCGGGGTAAATTTCAGAATCGGGGTAAGCCATATGAGGTTCCAACTGGTAAGGGTAAGCAGAGGTATGCTGATAATAAGAAAACAAGTGGAGGAGATGCCCCTGCGAAGGTTGTGTGCTACAGGTGTGGCAAGCCGGGTCACAAGAGTTTTGACTGCTCGGATAATAAATGTTTCAAGTGCGGTAAAGAAGGTCACGTGGGTGCGAAATGTGAGAAAAAGGATGTGGTGTGCTACAATTGCGGGGAATCAGGTCATATTAGTACTAAGTGTACTAAGCCGAAGAAAGAGAAGTCCCATGGAAAAGTGTTTGCTCTCGCAGGATCAGAGGATACTAATGAGATTAGAGGTACATGTTTTATAAATGGTATTCCTTTGATTGCTATTATTGATACTGGTGCTACGCATTCATTTATTGCTGCTTTGTGTGCTGAGAAATTGGACCTTGTTTTATCTTCTATGATGAGGGAGATGGTTATTGACACTCCAGCTAAGGGTTCAGTAACTACCTCTCTTGTGTGTGCTAAGTGCCCTCTGTCAATCTTCGGCAGAGATTTTCTTGTTGATCTTATTTGTTTGCCGTTGGGAGGGTTGGATGTCATTCTTGGTATGGACTGGTTAGTATTTAACCATGTGCATATTAATTGTTTCCGGAGATCTGTGAGTTTCTTTCCTCCCGAAGAGGAAGAATCAGTTTTGTTGCCTGCTGGTCATTTGCATAAGGTAATGAAGGAGGGAGTTCATCTGTTTGTTGTGATGGCGTCATTGTCTGCTGAGAATCAGGCAATCATTGACAGGGTTCAAGTAGTGTGTGAGTTTCCTGAAGTGTTCCCGGATGAAATTCCAAGTGTCCCGCCAGAGAGGGAGGTTGAGTTTGCCATTGATCTTATACCTGGTACTAGGCCTGTGTCTATGGCACCGTACCGAATGTCAGCCTCAGATGTGTCTGAATTGAAAAAGCAATTAGAAGATCTGCTTGAGAAGAAATTTGTAAGACCAAGTGTGTCACCGTGGGGTGCTCCGGTATTGTTAGTGAAAAAGAAGGACGGGAGTATGAGACTTTGTGTCGATTATAGGCAATTGAACAAAGTGACAATAAAGAACAGGTATCCGCTTCCCAGAATTGATGATCTGATGGACCAGTTGGTAGGTGCTAAGGTGTTTAGTAAAATCGATTTGAGGTCGGGTTATCACCAGATCAAGGTAAAGGATGAAGACATTCAGAAGACCGCTTTCAGAACGAGATATGGGCACTATGAGTATTCTGTGATGCCGTTTGGTGTTACCAACGCGCCGGGTGTGTTTATGGAGTACATGAATCGTACCTTCCATAGTTACTTGGATCGGTTTGTAGTTGTGTTCATTGACGACATTCTGGTGTATTCTAAGACCGAAGAGGAGCACGCAGAACATTTGAGGTTAGTGCTAGAAGTGTTGAAAGAAAAGAAATTGTATGGAAAATTGTCTAAGTGTGAGTTCTGGCTGAATGAAGTAGGTTTCCTTGGTCATATTATCTCTGGTAATGGTATAGCTGTGGACCCAGCCAAGGTTGATGCTGTGTCCCAATGGGAGAGCCCGAAGTCAGTTACAGAGATTAGAAGCTTCTTAGGATTAGCTGGTTATTACAGGAGGTTTATTGAAGGTTTCTCGAAGTTGGCCCTTCCGTTGACTCAATTGACGTGTAAGGGAAAAGCATTTGTGTGGGATGCTCCCTGTGAGGAGAGCTTCAATGACTTGAAGAAGAGGTTGACTACATCGCCCGTTTTGACTTTGCCTGTTCCTGATCGACCGTTTGTAGTATATTGCGATGCTTCCAAGATGGGTTTGGGAGGTGTATTGATGCAAGAGGGTAAGGTAGTAGCTTATGCGTCCAGACAGTTGAGGACCCATGAGAAGAACTACCCTACTCATGATTTGGAGCTAGCTGCAATTGTGTTTGTGCTGAAAATTTGGAGGCACTATCTGTATGGTACCAGATTTGAAGTGTTTAGCGACCATAAGAGTCTGAAATACTTGTTTGATCAGAAGGAGCTAAATATGAGACAGAGACGTTGGTTAGAATTACTGAAGGATTATGATTTCGGCTTGAACTATCACCCCGGCAAGGCTAATGTCGTGGCTGATGCTTTAAGTCGAAAGAGTTTGCATATGTCGGCTATGATGGTGAAAGAGTTAGAGTTGATTGAGCAGTTTCGGGACATGAGTCTGGTTTGTGAAGTGACACCGCAGAGTGTCAGATTGGGGATGTTGAAGATCGGCAATGAATTTTTGATTAGTGTTCGAGAAGCCCAAAAGTCAGATGTAAAGTTGGTAGACCTGTTAGTTGTGAATGATCAAGATGTGGATGGAGATTTCAAGCTAGATTCCCAAGGTGTATTGAGATTCAGAGATAGGATCTGCATTCCTGACGATGCTGAGATGAAGAGAATGATTCTTGAAGAGAGCCATAGGAGCAAGTTGAGTATTCATCCCGGGGCTACGAAAATGTACCAAGATTTGAAGAAAATGTTCTGGTGGCCTGGTATGAAGAAGGATGTAGCGCAGTTTGTGTATTCTTGTCTGACTTGTCAGAAGTCTAAGATTGAGCATCAGAAGCCTGCGGGGTTGATGCAACCATTGGAGATTCCGGAATGGAAATGGGATAGCATTTCCATGGATTTTGTAACTGGTTTGCCACATACAGTGAGAGGGTTTGATGCTATATGGGTGGTTGTGGACAGGTTGTCTAAGTCTGCTCATTTCTTACCAATTAATATGACTTATCCAGTTCCAAAGTTGGCAGAAATCTACATCAAGACTATTGTGAAGTTGCATGGCGTTCCGCTTAGTATTGTGTCTGATAGAGATCCGAGATTCACATCTGAATTTTGGAAAAGTTTGCAAGAGGCTTTGGGTTCTAAGTTGAGGTTGAGCTCCGCTTACCATCCGCAGACAGATGGTCAGACGGAGAGGACTATTCAGTCGTTAGAGGACTTGTTGAGGGCATGTGTTCTTGAGCAGGGAGGTTCATGGGATTCTCATCTTTCGTTGATAGAGTTCACCTATAACAACAGTTTTCACTCTAGTATTGGTATGGCACCGTTTGAGGCGTTGTATGGTCGGAGATGTAGGACTCCGTTGTGTTGGTATGAATCTGGGGAGAGTGCAGTGTTGGGGCCTGAAATTGTGCGAGAAACAACTGAGAAGGTAAAATTAATCCGTGAGAAGATGAAAGCGTCGCAGAGTCGACAAAAGAGCTATCATGATAAGAGAAGGGAGGATCTAGAGTTTCAAGCAGGTGATCATGTGTTTCTGAGAGTCACTCCGGTGACTGGTGTTGGGCGTGCCTTGAAATCAAAGAAGTTAACTCCCCGTTTCATTGGTCCGTATCAGATTACGGAGAGGGTGGGAAGTGTTGCCTATAGGGTGGCTTTGCCGCCTAATCTTTCGAACTTGCATGACGTGTTTCACGTGTCACAACTTCGAAAGTATGTTCCGGACCCGTCTCATGTGATTCAGATGGACGAAGTAGAGGTGCGGGATAATCTCACTGTGGAGACTATGCCTGTGCGGATTGAAGATAGAGAAGTGAAGATTTTGAGAGGGAAAGAAGTTCCCTTGGTGAAGGTGGTGTGGTTAGGAGCTGCTGGTGAGAGTATGACTTGGGAGCTGGAGAGTAAGATGCGGGAAGCATATCCGGAGTTGTTTGATTCAGGTAATTTCGAGGACGAAATATTCTAAGTGGGGGAGAGTTGTAACGCCCCAAAATAATTTAATTATTTATTTAATTAAGTTATTTAAGGCTTACAATATTTATTTAATTTAATTAAATAATTCAAGTTTAATTATTTTATTTTGTTTATTAGGAGGTGTTGTCACGGATTGAGTGGTGCGAGCAAGGGCCCGTGATCCACAATTAGGCCCGTGGCCCATTGCCTTGTCAAGTATTCGACTTCCAAGGGGGTCTAGGGGTTAGTTTGCATTTTGTTACTCTATTGGAAAAATAAGAAAAGAAGCGAAAAAGAGAGAGTGAGAAGAGGAGGGTTGCGAAAGGAAGAGGAGAAGAAGAAGAGAAGGCGAAGCACTTAGGAAAGAGGAGGAGGCTCGTTGGTGACTTGCATTCTTCCCTTGGAGCTTGGCTAGCAATTCGACTTCCATAAGGTTAGGGGGTCCTCTTTTTGTGCTTAATAATCTATGCGAATTGTGATTGCTTAGGGTTAGGGTTCTAGGTTAGTTCTATGAATGATTTGTGATGTTAATGATTAATTCATAATATTGTGATGCTTGATGATTGAATTGCTATGTTGAAAATCGCATGATTGATGTTGAATTGTTGCTAAATGCGAATTGGAGACCATATGTTTGAACATATGATTGTTTGGTGATTATTTGGTGAAATTGAGAATCACGGTGACACTTTAGTAATATACATGTAATTGAGCGTTTTGATGAATGTAATTTGGTGAATGAAAGTGAAAAAAAAATCTGTTTGGGAGCCCCTAGGCGCCTTGGGCGCCATATGCATGTTGCTGGAATTTTCAGTGTTGCGCCTTAGTCATGGGTGCCAGGCGCCCAGCAGTGTGCTGCGCCAGTTTTCCAAAATTCTGTTGCTCTGTGTTGCCATTCTGTGTCACTGTGTTGCTGTGCCTGTTGCCCCTGTGTTGCCATTCTGTGTCACTGTGCTGCCAGTTTTGGCACTTGTTGCTTGAGTCATGGGCGCCAAGGGCCCCAATGCCTTGGTGATAGTTTTGTAAAAATTGTTTTCACGTTTTCATATTCAGGTAAAATGGCTCATGAAAAATGATTTTGGACACCAAAAGAGTTGAATTGCGTATTTTCACTAGGTGCCTAGTGCATGGGCGCC
The DNA here is from genome assembly GCA_039519185.1 of Astragalus membranaceus. Taxonomy (NCBI): domain Eukaryota; kingdom Viridiplantae; phylum Streptophyta; class Magnoliopsida; order Fabales; family Fabaceae; genus Astragalus; species Astragalus membranaceus. The sequence goes on from CM076848.1 coordinate 151,633,592, forward strand.
AAAAATGATGTTCAGTTTTTGATGAAATTTTCATTGGGTTTTCATGTACTGAGCATTTGGCTCGTGTAAAATCAATTTCGAAGAAAAATAAATTTTGTTGCATGCTGGCCTTAGGCGCCTAGTGCCTGGGCGCCGTGTTGCTGTTGTTCCCTGGGCGCGCCTATGCGCGTGTTGCCTTCCTGGGCGCCAAGCGCCTGGGCGCGCTGTTGCCTCCTGTGCGCCAAGCGCCTAAGCGCGCTGTTGCTTCCTGGGCGCCCAGCGCCTATGCGCGTTGTTGTTCTCTGGGCGCCATGCGCCTGTGCGTGTTGCCTTCCCTGGGCGCCAAGCGCCCATGCGCCAAGTGTTGTGTTGCCCCTGGGCGCCCAGCGCCCATGCGCCAGTTTCCAGGATGTCTAAATATTTTTCCTATTTTGTTTTTGATGTAACTTTTGACTCGGTTATCCAAATTTAACGGTTCAAAATGCGTTTCGAAGCTAATTTCAGTATCTATCCAATGGTCTCAATTTTATGCAAAAATAAATTATTTTACTGGTGTTTCTGGGCTGATGGTGTTCAAGTGTCCAAATGGCTATTTTTACCCACTTTCCCTATGTTGTGTCAATGTCCTAAGTTGGTCTGTTTGAATTGGTGTTGGTGTGAGTGGTGAGCTGAATTGGTGAGTGTGATGAGGTGAGATTTGTGAGCAGAGGCTTCGGCCTAAATTTTAATTTGGTGAGTTGATTAATGCACTACGGTGAGATTAGAATTTAAAATGGTGAATTGATTGAATTGCGGTGTGTTGTGATGCATTCTCCATAACACCTCATGAAGCATGTGCATTATTGGTGAGCAGAGGCTACGGCCTAATTTTATTTGGTGAGCAGAGGCTACGGCCTATTTGTATTTGGTGACGGATCCGACATGCATGTACCCGTGGAGTTTGGGTTGCATTACATGCATAATCATATATTGTATAGTGCTGCTTGGAAATTGAATGGTGATGTGATTGTTTCCATTGTTGTGAATTGGTGTGCCTGGTTTCCTTTTCCTATGCAGTGCTTAATTCCCATATGTTATTAATTATGAAAAGAGACTCACCCTACTGCTTTTATGTTACTTCTTATGTTGGCAACGTGCAGGTAATAATGAGTGAAGGATTCCTTTATGCCTTCGTCTGGTAGGAAGTGTCACGCTCTGATACGTAGCACCAGGGGGGGTGTCCTATGTTTAGGCATTATTTTCTTTAAACTGCTAGATTTTGTTGGTGATGTATTGGTTTTAATTTTAGAACTCTTTATTATTCCGCTGCTGGTGGTGATTGGATTTAGTTGATGCGAACTAAACGTTTTCTTATGGTGCTATGTATCTTGATTTTTATGAAGTAAGTGTAGCACTCGCTTGCATTGTTTTAAAAAAAAAAAAAAAGAGACTCTGATTTTATTAAAAGGTAAAGTTATTAGAAAAGGGGTGTTACAGTAAAGCCACCCTATAAGCAACCTTTCCAACCCTCTCGGTGATCTGGTACGGTCGAATAAATCTAGGAGTCAACTTCTTTGCTTTCAGTGCACGCCCAACACCAGTCATAGGCGTGACCCTCAAGAAAACATGCTCACCAGCCTGAAATTCCAAGTCTTTCCTCCTTCTATCATGGTAACTCTTTTGCCGACTTTGAGACTCTTTCATTTTCTCCCTGATCATTTTTATCTTCTATGTAGTCTCTCTCACCAATTCAGGTCCAAGAACAACACTCTCGCCAGACTCGTGCCAACTCAAAGGGGTTCTACACCTCCGCCCATACAGTGCCTCGAAAGGAGCCATCCCTATACTCGAATGGTAGCTATTGTTGTAAGTGAACTCAATCAACGGAAGATGTGTATCCCACGCACCTCCCTGCTCAAAAACACATGATCTCAATAAGTCCTCCAATGACTGAATGGTTCTCTCTGTCTGCCCATCAGTCTGAGGATGATAGGCTGAACTCAACCTCAATCTAGACCCTAATGCCTCCTGCAAGCTCCCCCAAAACTCCGAAGTAAACCTCGGATCTCTGTCAGATACAATACTCTTCGGGACACCATGCAACTTCACAATCACCTGAATATATATCTCGGCCAATCTCGATACCGGATACGTGATGTTGATAGGAAGGAAGTGAGCAGACTTCGTCAACCTATCCACGATCACCCAAATAGAATCAAATCCCCGAACGGTTCTTGGTAACTCAGTCACAAAATCCATGGAAATGCTATCCCATTTCCATTCCGGAACATCTAAAGGTTGCATCAACCCCGCAGGCTTCTGGTGCTCAACCTTTGACTTCTGGCAAGTCAAACAGGCATACACAAAATGTGCCACATCTTTCTTCATACCAGGCCACCAGAATAACTTCTTTAAGTCATGATACATCTTTGTAGCCCCTGGATGAATACTCAGCTTGCTCCTATGACTCTCCTCAAGGATCACCTTCTTCATCTCATTATCATCGGGAACACAGATCCTATCTCTGAATCTCAACACACCTTGGGAATCCAACCTGAAATCCCCATCCACATCCTGATCACCCGCAACCAACAAGTCTACCAGCTTCACATCTAATTTCTGGGCGTCCCTGATATTAACCAAGAAGTCATTACCAATCCTCAGCATACCCAGCTTAACACTCGGCGGTGTCACTTCACAAACCAGACTCATATCACGGAATTGCTCAATCAACTCCAACTCCTTTACCATCATTGCTGACATATGCAAAGTCTTTCGAGTTAAAGCATCAGCCACGACATTAGCTTTGCCGGGGTGATAGTTCAAGCCAAAATCATAGTCTTTCAGCAGCTCTAACCAACGCCTCTGCCTCATATTCAGCTCCTTCTGATCAAACAAGTATTTCAAACTCTTGTGGTCGCTGAATACCTCGAGTCTAGTGCCATACAAATAATGCCTCCAAATCTTCAGCACAAACACAATAGCAGCCAATTCCAAATCATGAGTAGGATAGTTCTTCTCATGTGTCCGCAACTGTCTGGACGCATAAGCAACTACCTTCCCATCCTGCATCAATACGCCTCCCAAACCCATTTTGGAAGCATCACAATATACCACAAACGGTTGATCCGGCACGGGCAACACTAACACCGGAGATGTTGTCAATCTCCTCTTCAACTCTTGGAAGCTCTCTTCACACTTAGCATCCCACACAAAAACTCTCCCTTTACACGTCAATTGAGTCAACGGAAGGGCTAGCTATGAGAAACCCTCAATGAACCTCCTGTAGTAACCAGCCAACCCCAAGAAACTCCTGATCTCAGTCGCAGACTTTGGGCTTTCCCACTGTAACACTGCATCAACCTTGACTGGGTCTACAGCTATGCCATCACTAGAAATAATGTGACCCAAAAAGCTTACCTCACGCAGCCAGAACTCGCATTTGGACAACTTAGCATAAAGCTTCTTCTCTTTCAACACCTCAAGTGTAACACCCTAAAATATTTAATTAATTTATTTGATTAAGTACTTAGGAATTTAAATTAATTAATTGAATATAATTAATTAATAGAATTATATTAATATGTGTAGGAAGTATTAGAAGGTGGAGGTGCTAAATTAGATGGACTTGGGCTTAAGTGAGAAGCCCAAGCCCATGGATCTAGTCATATGCGAATAGGCGCCTAGAGGGGTTAGGGTTTTTGGTTGGCTTTTGCGAAATGGAGAGGGAGAGCATAGAGAGAAGAAAGGCGCGCCATTGGAGAGGAGAAGAAGAGAAGAGAGGTCGCGCCACCAAGAGAGGAAAGGATCGTGATTCCGTTGCCGTAGTTCCGTTCGTGATCATCACTAGAGATCCTATTCATCTAATTTGAGGTTAGGGGAGCTCTTTCTTTCCATCAAATAGAATTCCATGATAGGTCTTAATCTAGGTTGTTGGACTAGATCCTTGATGCATGCCCTATTCTTGATGTTCTTGATATGTTGATGTTGTTCTTGATGTTCTTGATATGTTGATGTTGTTCTTGATGTAGCCTTGATATGCTTGATGTTAATTTTCAATATATATGCACTTCATGTATGCGCATGTGAATTTTGATAGAGACACGATTATTATGTGAGTTATGCGATTAATTTGATGTTGATGGTATTGGGTGTTGATGGTGTTCGCATATGAGGTGTTTGAGGGTATGGGTGCCTATGGCGCCATGGTGAGGTGTGTGTGGTGCCCAATAGAATTTTGATCATTTTAAAATAAAGTTTGATTTTTGGTGGTTGGAATTTTGGGTTGTGTTGGTCATGTGAAAAATTTTGAGAAAAATAATGTTTTGTGCTGAAATTGGGCAAAAATCTGTGTTGCTGAAAGTGCCTGGGCGCTGGGTGCCCATGGTGCTGTGCGCTGTGCAGTGTTGCTCCAGGCGCTGGGCGCTGGGTGCCAGCGCTGGGCGCTGAGCGCCCATGCGCGTGTGTGTGTGTTGCGCCAAGGCGCTGGGCGCCAAGGCGCTGGGCGCCAAGGCGCTGGGCGCCAGGCGCTGGGCGCTGAGCGCCCGGCTGTGCGCGTGTGCGTGTGTGTTGCGCCAAGGCGCTGGGCGCCAGGCGCTGGGCGCTGAGCGCCCGGGTGTGTGTGTGTGCGTGTGTTGCATTTTGCTAGGCGCTGGGCGCCAGGTGCTTGGGCGCTGGGTGCCCATGGCGCCAGTTTTCAGGATGTTCCAAATTATTTTCGAAAACTGTTTTCGCTATATCTTTTGACTCGAATATCCGTTTTGGACGATTCAAAAAGCGTTGTGAAGCACTTTCCGTTGCCTATCTGTGTGTTCCCTTTTTGAAAATAAAAATTTATAATTTCAGAAGGTTGCTGGGGCGCCCCAAGTGGCCGTTCCCGGTGATCGTTGCTGTGACAGTGAAAAGATATTTTTGATGCCTTTAAAAATTCTCTTTCGCGTACAACCAGTGGGTTTTAACGAGGTAGTGTCAAAAATGCTAACTTTGACGATGATGCCCCTAGTGGCTAGTTGAAAGACTGTTTTGCCCTTAGTGGCTTTTATTATTATTTATGACGTGTAAAAGACTGTTTTGCCCTTAGTAGTTATTATTATTTATAATAGTGTGCAAATGACGATGATGCCCTTGGTGGCTAGTAAATGACGTTTTGTCCTCAGTGGCTATTGTGTGAGTTGATGACATCTGTGTAAGAGTGATAATGAAACCCAGTGACGTTTGAGGTCTGAGTGGCTAAGTGATGTTAAGGCCTAAAGGGCTAAGTGATGTTGTTGTTGTGTAAATTGTGAATTGGCAGGTGCTGCGCCTCCTATTTGGCAACCGGTAAGTGACGGGTCACATGGTTGACCGCGATTTGTGCATTTGAGTATTTGTGTGTTTGTGAGTGGTGCATGTCATAGTGTCTCATGCCCCATATGCATAAACCCAGTGACGTTTTGAGGCCTGAGTGGCTAAGTGACGATGAGGCCTTAATGGCTAAGCGACGTTTTGTGAAAAGGTACCTCATGCATATGCCCGCGAGTGGGTTGCATTTCATACACCTACATGACATGAGATGAGTTATTGTAAGTGATGTGAATGGTGACTGTGATGTGAATAATTAGTGTTTTTGGATGCTGTTTGTTCTAGTGCGTAGCCTACGATTAGTACTCGTCATATTTTCTATTATATGGATTGAATGATGCTCACCCTTTCCTGTTTGAATGTTACCCCCATGTCGGTAACGTGCAGGTGATTCCCAGTGAAGGCCTTTAGCTTCACTTCTTGAGTCGAGTCGTCATGCTCTGATACGTAGCACCTGGGGGGAAATGTAATTTGATGTGTTGCTGATGTACTTAGATTTTTATACTGTTGATGGATTTGATTAATTTTTCTGCTGCGTTGATGTTGAGTTTATGACGCTGATTTGATGTTTGGGATCTCCCTATTGAGGAGTGCTATGTATTTGCACCTTTGACGACGTACTGTTTAATTGCGATTTTTGAGGTTTTATTTGAAGTATGTGTGACACCCTCGTGGTGAAATCAAAAATGATTTTTGAACTCTGATTTTCCTTAATTAATTAAAGGGGTAGAAAAGGGGTGTTACATCAAGCACCAATCTCAAGTGCTCTGCATGCTCCTCTTCAGACTTAGAGTATACCAGAATATCATCTATAAAAACTACCACAAACCGATCCAAGTAGCTATGGAAGATACGAATCATGTACTCCATAAACACCCCTGGTGCATTGGTGACACCAAACGGCATCACAGAGTACTCATAATGTCCATACCTCGTTCGGAATGCTGTCTTCTGGACGTCTTCGTCTTTTACTTTAATCTGATGATACCCTGACCTCAAATCAATTTTGCTAAAAACCTTAGCACCCACCAGCTGGTCCATTAGATCATCAATTCTCGGAAGGGGGTACTTATTTTTGATAGTCACCTTGTTCAACTGTCTATAATCCACACACAGGCGCATACTCCCATCCTTCTTCTTTACTAACAAAACCGGAGCTCCCCATGGTGACACACTAGGCCTCACAAATTTCTTTTCAAGTAACTCTTCCAACTGCTTCTTCAACTCAGATAACTCAAAAGCTGACATCCGGTACGGTGCCATGGACACAGGCCTAGTACCAGGCACAAGGTCAATCCCAAACTCTACTTCCCTCTCTGGTGGCACACTAGGAATCTCATCAGGGAACACTTCAGGGAACTCACACACCACCTGCAACCCTTCAACTATAGCTTGGTTTTCAGCAGACATAGACGCCATCAAAGCAAATAGTTGACCACCATCCTTCATTACCTTATGCAGCTGATCCCCAGACAACAAAACAGACTTTTCCTCCTCAGGAGGAAGAAAACTCACAGACTTGCTGAAACAGTTGATGTGCACATGGTTATCCACTAACCAGTCCATACCAAGAATAACATCCAACCCACCCAAAGGCAAACATATAACGTCAACCAGAAAATCCCTGCCGAAGACTGACAGAGGACACTTAACACACAATAGAGAAGTAGTCACCGAACCCTTAGCTGGAGTGTCGATAACCATTTCCCTCTTCATAGCAGACAATACTAAATTTAACTTTTTAGCACAAACAGCAGCAATAAAAGAATGCGTAGCACCAGTATCAACTATAGCAACTAAAGGGGTACCATAAATAAAACAAGTACCTCTAATCTCATTGGGCCCCTCTGAACCTGCTAGCGCGAAAACTCTTCCACTGGACTTCTCTTTCTTTGGTTTGGTACACTTAGAACTAAAGTGACCAGCTTCACCACAATTGAAACACACTGATTCCTTACGATCACAGTCAGACGCCATATGACCTTTCTTCCCACAACGGAAACACATTACTCCAGTCCTGCACTCGAAGCTTTTGTGACCCGGCTTGCCACACGTGAAACACACAATATCAGCGGGAGCATCTCCCCCACTAGGCTTCTTACCCTCAGTAGATCTCTTACCAGCACTTGCTTTCCACTTATTTTTACCTCCAGCCATATCATAAGGTTTTCCCCTAAACTGAGTATTCCTTTTCTCTTTCCCAATCTTGTAGGCAGCAGAACTGTCCTCTTCATAAATCCTACTCTTGTCAACTAGTCTAGCAAAATCTCGTATCTCCTGATATCCAATTGCCTTCTTAATATCAGGTCGCAGGCCACTCTCAAATTTCACACACTTGGAGAACTCTGAATCAGCATCATTGGCGTAGTAAGGACAAAATTGGGCCAGCTCCTCAAATTTGGCTGCATACTCAGCCACCGTCTTATTTCCCTGTTTCAACTCTAAGAATTCTACCTCTTTCTTGGCCCGAACGTCTTCAGGGTAATACTTTCTTTTAAACTCCCTTGTGAAGACTTCCCAAGTAACCTCTTCACCAGCAGTGTTCAACCTACGCAGCATCCCTAACCACCACTTGTCAGCCTCTTCCGCCAGCATGTGCGTCCCAAACTTCACTTTCTGGGCAGCAGTGCACTCCATAACACGGAAGATCCGCTCTATCTCATTCAACCACGACAAGGCTCCATCGGGATCATACCGACCCTTGAAGGTGGGTGGGTTTTCCCTCTGAAACGTTGCCAGGTTACGGGCATTCATATCAGCAGCAGTGTGTTGATTCCCAACCGCTTGGGCAATGGCTTGCAGAGCAGCAGCCAAAGCAACATCATCCCTTCTAGCCATATCAACCTAGCACTGCAGCACAAACAACAATTCAGAACTAAATTAAAAACACCTAATTGTCATACACAATATGACAGACATACACACTTGGCCGGACAGACCGAACTTTTTCTCTGATACCACTAATGTAACACCCCATTTCTACCCGGCTATTTATCATAAAAATCAGAGTTTCAAAATTTCATTTCAATGGAATGCTACACATAACTTCAATCTAACAACGACAAGATCAGCATAAGCTTTCATTCCATCTTTATAATACGCAACACCCTTAAATGGGATGGAATACTCAAGAATTCATCAATAAAATCCACGCACTAGAAAATGAATGTTACACAGCGGAAAATACCATAATCTCGAAAGTGTCGAACAACAGCCTCATCAAAATCATTAAATCAATACATATATAGTTCAACAGCCAAGGAATAACACTAGAATCCTAAGCCCACCCCCTAGGTGTCACGTATCAGAGCAGACCGACTCAGGAATGAAGGGAGTAAGCCTTCACTCAGGGCTACCTGTGGTAAACAACAACAGAAGGGTGAGTCTCAAACCACATAATAAAGACTATAATAAGAAGTATATTTTATCATAGTATCACACTCATACAGTCACACAGTAGCATAGTTCATACAACCCACAACTCACATGCTTATCATGAGAATGTATGCAATACAGTTATGCATGTGGTACCATTTTCCCAGACCGCAGCCTCAGCATCATAATATCAAACTCAGACCGCAGCCTTATCATCACAATATAGAACTCAGACCGCAGCCTTATCATCACAATATAAACTCAGACCTCAGCCTTATGTATGCATGAGACTCCATGACAAAGATCACAATCACAATTCTTAACGACACAGTCCATACATCATATATCACCTCTTTATTAATCTTAGTTATAGCCCCCATGGCCTCATCATCAATCAATTGAGTCCCCATGACTCTGACCCCCATGATATCATCAATCAACTCATTTATTATCTCATCTCAATCACGTCTCTAGGACTAAACTCAACTAGAGGACTAGAACTCCTCACAAGGACCAGACAGAGTAGGCCACCTGAAAATTAAAACCGCTCTAGCCAAAATGTTCAAAGTGGAATTTGGTCACGTGAATACAAAATTGGGCACGAGAAAATATGCTTAGAAATTGATTTGCACGCAAAGCCCCCTTTACACAAGCTAAAACTATGCCCAATAGGACCATTTCAAAACAACGCGTGCAAAACTGAAAATACCTTAGCCACAGTGCTTAAAATACAATTTGGGCAGGTGAATACAAAATTTGGCTCGGGAAAATATGCTTAGAAATTGACTTGCACGCAAAGCCCCCTTTACACAAGCTAAAACTATGCCCAATAGGACCATTTCAAAACAACGCGTGCAAAACTGAAAATACCTTAGCCACAGTGCTTAAAATACAATTTGGGCAGGTGAATTCAAAATTTGGCTCGGGAAAATATGCTTAGAAATTGACTTGCACGCAAAGCCCCCTTTACACAAGCTAAAACTATGCCCAATAGGACCATTTCAAAACAACGCGTGCAAAACTGAAAATACCTTAGCCACAGTGCTTAAAATACAATTTGGGCAGGTGAATACAAAATTTGGCTCGGGAAAATATGCTTAGAAATTGACTTGCACGCAAAGCCCCCTTTACACAAGCTAAAACTATGCCCAATAGGACCATTTCAAAACAACGCGTACAAAACTGAAAATACCTTAGCCACAGTGCTTAAAATACAATTTGGGCAGGTGAATACAAAATTTGGCTCAGGAAAATATGCTTAGAAATTGATTTTTACCCAAAAACACCCTTTGTGCGCCTTGTCTAGACACAGGCAGCACCTTGGCTCCACCCCAGCAACCAGAACAGTGCCCAGGGCGCCATTTTCCCAGCAACTTGGCGCCCAGGCAGCAAACAACATACACAACACAACACAAGCCAGCTGCTACAGTACACAGGGCGCCATTTCCCTAGGCACTTGGCGCCCCATGCGTCCCAACACCCACCAAACATCAAATTCCCAATTTTTTTCCAAATCAAAATCGCAACAACAATCATAAAACATGTTATGCTCATACCAACAACTTCAATTTCACACTTATACATTAAGAAACACATCAAGACACAAATTCAAGGTATGAAACCCTAACCTTAGCATAGGAAATCGATTTCATCATACAATTCATCAATTTCAACCAATCCAAACAATCAAACAATTATCAAATAACATCAAATAAGACCCTATGATCTACATACGACCTATTATACTCTCTATTATAGAGTGAGACTCCCCTTACCTTGATTATGCCGAAAATAGAGCTCTTTCCACCGAAACACCGACAAACCACCGCAACAAAGAATCTTCTCCTTCTTCTTCCCTCTCTCACGATCGCGCCCTCTCTCTCTCTCTTGGACCATCACGAAGGATCAACAAAAGTAAGGGTTAGGAAATTGAAAACTTAAACACTTGAAAGAGAAGGAAAATCGAATAAGAAAGGACTAGGAACTCTTACCTAGAATCAAGATGAACGAAACCCTAACTCCTTAGCTTGTGATCGCCCTTTTCTTTCTCTTCTCCTCTCCTTCGATTTCTTTCTCTCTTTTGGCACAACTGAGGCGAAAACCTAGACCCCCAGTGCCTAAAGAGCGCCTAAGCCAATGGGCTTGGGCTTCTTGGGCCATTACTTGCAGTTCCGGTATTTCCAATGCCATCCCCTTCAATTAAATAAAATGCTATATTATAATTTAATCAAAATTAGTGCAACACTTTAAATAATCTAATCAATTACTTAATTAAATCATTTAGGGTGTTACACCTGTGCCTTCCACGAAGGAGCAGTTGGGCATGTTGTAGAGGATTGCAAAGCCTTCAAGATAGTGGTGCAAGACTTGATAGACGCAAAGGGCATAACGTTCAAGCAGGAGGATCCAAGTATCATGACCAACCCGTTGCCTGGTCACGGGAGGAATGCTGCTAATGCAATCATGGATATGAAGGAGCAGTCCCTAATCAGATCAGTAGAAGATATCCAGACTCCCCTAGAAATCATTCATGCAGAATTGTGCAAATTCGGGATCATTAGAATGGGTTGTGTTCAGAAAGGAATTTGTACTAACGTCAGTTGTGTGGGAGTATGTGAAGCATTCAAGGTGGTGTTACAGGATCTGATCGATCGCCATATCATCCAGATGGGTATACAGGGGAAATAAGAGGATGTTCTGACCTTCCAATCAGATGGTAGTAGAGGTGTGCGGAGACCTATCGAGGTGCCATACAGTTGGAATTCGGTTGTGGAAAGGCCAAAGACTATTGTGATCCCGTTTCCAGCTCCTAGCAAGAAGAACAATAATTTCCCATGGAGTTACAATGTGCCATTTCCGGCTCCGAAATCTCAAGCTGCTCTCGACATCACCAATATTACAGGGAGTAGTGGGGTAACCAGAAGTGGGCGTGTGTATGTTCCCCAAGCTCAGGAAGAGGGTCCTTCTATGGCAACAGAAGAGAGAATCCGAAAATGAAAGAATGTAGAGCCAGAGCTTGTGATAAGTAGGAAGGTGTCAGACCCAGAGGTTACTGAATTCTTGAAGATAATGCGGCAGAGTGACTACAAAGTGGTGGATCAGCTACACCACACCCCAGCCAAAATTTCCATCATGTCCCTACTACTAAACTCAGAAGCCCACCGTGATGCCTTGGTTAAAGTACTGAATGAGGCCCATGTCGCCCAAGATATTACTGTCAATCAGTTGGATGGCTTAGTTGGGAATATCGTTGCATCTAACTACATTACTTTCACCGATGATGAGCTCACCCCGGAGGGGAAGGGGCACAATAAGGCGTTGCATATCTCAGTGAAGTGCGGTGAATATACGCTCTCCAGGATTCTCATTGACAATGGATCCTCATTGAATGTTATACCCAGATCAACAATGAACAAGTTAGAGGTAGATTGTTCCTACATGAAACCCAGCTCAACCCTGGTCAGAGCCTTTGATGGGTCTAAGAAAGAAGTCATGGGGGAAATGGAGTTTCCAATGCAAATAGGGCCTGAGGTGTTCTATGTGATCTTTCAGATTATGGACATTGAATCCGCATACAGCTGCCTCTTGGGGAGACCTTGGATCCATGCAGCAGGCGCTGTCCCTTCAACACTTCACCAAAAACTCAAGTTTATAGTCGACGATAAGCTAGTAGTTGTCTTTGGGGAGGAAGAGTTCACAGTCAGCAAGCCTGTCCCCTCTCATTATATTGAAGCTGCAGAGGAATCCCTTGAATCCGCCTTTCAATCCTTAGAAATTGTGAACGTTGTGTTCGTAGGTGAAGAATCCCCACTACCTGCACCCAGGTTGTCCAATGCTGATATTATGGTAGCAAAAGTCATGTTGAAGAATGGCTATCAGATTGGGAAGGGACTAGGAAGATCTGAACAAGGAATTCTGTCACTCGTGCTTCTGCAAGAATACAAGGACAGACGTGGGTTAGGCTATTGGCCCACTCCAGCTGATAAGAGAAGAATGGCTGAGGAAAAGCGTGACTGGTGTAACAGCCCAAAATAATTAGTTAATTTATTTAATTAATTATCTAGGGTTTGTGTTTGAGAAAAATAAAATAAAATGATAGGAATAATTATTTAGGGATTTTAATTATGTGATAGAATATTAGAAATAATTAGTTGTTAGTATATGTGGATAGGTGGTGGCGAATTAGAGGTGTTAGTGGAGGCCCATGATTAAGTCATAAACTAAGAAAGCCCATGATTGGTTAAGTGAGCCTATAAATAAGGAGTTTTTAAGTTAGGGTTTCATTAGTTGAGAAAATTAGATTTTGTGAGAGAGTGAGAGCTAAGGAGTGGCGGCCAAGGCAAGGAAAAAGAGAGGAATTTCGTGGCTTCCATAGAGAAAAAGAAAGAGAGGAGTTCGTGACCAAGAAAGAAAAGAGGAGAGAGAAGAAAAGCTAAGTTTTTCAAGGTTTCTAAGCCTAAGGATTCGAGTTCTTCAATAAGGTAAGGGGGCTCTCGTTCATAGTTAATAATTTATAAACCACAAAATCATGGGTACTAGGTGTTAGGAGTAGTTGTTTAAATTGCTGTTGATGTTTATAATATCTATATATGGCTGAAGTGTGATGGTTGTTTGTGTTGTTGAATTCACTGTTTTGAGATGTTCTGACATAGGTTTAGTATTTCAGTGACTGAGAACGTTTTACTAATTGAAAAATTATGTGGTTTGTCATTTCGAAAACTTGATTGAATGCTTGTTAATGTGGCACTGGTTTGGTTGCGTTTAGAGATGTGTAGCTCGAGATACGAATTCCACAAGTTAGGGTAATATTCTGGAAGCATTCTGGACATAGGTTCGGTATTTTTAAAACTGGGAACTTTCTGTTCGTCAAAAAATTATGGGACTTTTTTTGTTAGAAAACAGACTTAATTTTGGTCACTTTGGCACTGGTTTGGTTAAATTTGGAGTAGTGTAGCTCGAGTTATGAGCGTCCCAAGTCAGGCCAAATTTCTGGACTTAAACTAGGTATAGGTTCAGTGTTTCAGGTCTTGTGTATTCAATTGAACTCTGATTTGAACGATTCTTTTTCCATTAGAAACTATACTCAAATTGCTTTTGTTAAGGCTAAGGTTTTGTTCCAGTTGGTCAAGTTTAAGTCAGCTTAGAGTGATTTGAAGTGGAAGGACAGAATCTGTCCAGTCTGGGAACCATTCGGGTTGTTTCTAAAAACTGTACTAACTGGCTCATTGTTTTGAAACTTTAAATATATGATCAGAAACTACACATCTGTATCTTTCCAACGAGGGGTCTTTTGTAATTTTCCGATGTGGTTTACTATTTTAACTAATTCGCCGAATTCTGGGTGCCGTGTTCGCGTAGCCCAGAGTGTCGCTGTTGTTCCCAAATTTGTTTTCTAAATATCTTTTGACTCGGGAGTCCGATCGGGACGTTCCGAGATGTTTTGGAAAGCTTATTCAGACGCCCATCTGAATATTCTAATTTGGGGCTCAGTAAAGTATTTTCTGGAAGAAATGTTGATGATTAACTCAAACCCTAAAAGTTGTCATTTTGAGAAACTGTCGAGTCGCAATCATTTTGGAAAATGAATCATTCTGAGGAAAACAATGTTAGTTGCTGTTGTATGGACGCCCGTGTGGCTGTCCCGGATGAGTAATGAAATTTTATGAATAAAGTGACGAAAATGCCCTTGGTGGCCAATGTGTGAGTGTTTTGATGATGATGCCCTTAGTGGCTAGTTGTGTTGACAAAAATGCCCTTAGCGGCCAATGGGTGAGTAACATGATTAGCGATGATGTGATATAATTGGCGATGATGTGATATAATTAGCGATGATGATTAGCGATGATGATTAGCGATGATGATTAGCGGTGATGATTAGCGGTGATGATTAGCGATGATGATTAGCGATGATGATTAGCGATGATGATATAAATACCGATGTGATATTTTTAGCGATGATGTGATATAATTGATGATGATGATGTAATGTGATTGATGCATGTTCATAGTGTCGCATGCATCCATGTGCATTCAGCGGTGATGTAGGCTTCGGCCATGCGGTGAGTAGGCTTCGGCCAAAGCGGTGATGTGCCCTCAAGGCTTATTGCGGTGATGATGGATCCACACATATATATATTGCATTTCATACATTGCATACACGTCCTGTGTTTGATTGCGTCTTCTTGAACTAATGGTGTAACTGTATTCTGGGTGTAACTGTATTTGGTGTGACGGTACTTGGTGTAACAGTATTCGGCGTAACTGGATTTGGTGTAACTGTATTATTGGTGTAGTAAATTGATGGTATCCCTGGTGTGCCTATTATACTGTGTTTCTTGTTTTATCTATTATTATCTATGTAGTGAGACTCACCCTACTGCGTCGTGTTGCCTCGTATGTCGGCAACCTGCAGGTGACGGTGACTGAAGGTGGCTAGAGATTCTTCTTCTAGTATGGTCGAGTCGGCTCTGATACGTAGCACTCGGGAGGGTTGTCCTTGTGTGTTTCCTTATGTGTTATGTATATGCCTTTCTAAGTTGTAAACCTTTTGAAGTATGATTGCCAAGTTAAACCTTTTTATTTCCGCTGCATGTTTTTGAAAAGAAGTTAGTTATAATTAAAGTACTCTGTTTGCGAAGTGGTTTTCCGGTTCGAAAAATGTGACACTCTTTTGGTGCGAAAAACTCTGATATTTATTTAATAAACCGTTGGGTAGAAAATGGGGTGTTACATTAGTGGTATCAGAGCAATGGTTGGTCCGTCCGGCCAAGTCATCGAGTCGTTGTGTCGGTTAGCGACCAACTGTTGTCTTTTTAGTGCTAACCAATGTTTGCGTTGCAGGTACATCAAAAGTTGCCAACGGTAAGTGATCTAGTGGGGGAGACATCCCTACTAGTGTTATGTGTTTTGTGTATCCCTATGTGCTGTTGTCTGGTTTGTTTTTGACCTTCCCAGCTGTGTGAACTGTGTGTGATTGTTAGTGGGAGAGTGTTAGTTTTAGCGGGTAAATTTCGAGGGCGAAATTCTTTTAAGTGGGGGAGAGTTGTAACAGCCCAAAATAATTAGTTAATTTATTTAATTAATTATCTACGGTTTGTGTTTGAGAAAAATAAAATAAAATGATAGGAATAATTATTTAGGGATTTTAATTATGTGATAGAATATTAGAAATAATTAGTTGTTAGTATATGTGGATAGGTGGTGGCGAATTAGAGGTGTTAGTGGAGGCCCATGATTAAGTCATAAACTAAGAAAGCCCATGATTGGTTAAGTGAGCCTATAAATAAGGAGTTTTTAAGTTAGGGTTTCATTAGTTGAGAAAATTAGATTTTGTGAGAGAGTGAGAGCTAAGGAGTGGCGGCCAAGGCAAGGAAAAAGAGAGGAATTTCGTGGCTTCCATAGAGAAAAAGAAAGAGAGGAGTTCGTGACCAAGAAAGAAAAGAGGAGAGAGAAGAAAAGCTAAGTTTTTCAAGGTTTCTAAGCCTAAGGATTCGAGTTCTTCAATAAGGTAAGGGGGCTCTCGTTCATAGTTAATAATTTATAAACCACAAAATCATGGGTACTAGGTGTTAGGAGTAGTTGTTTAAATTGCTGTTGATGTTTATAATATCTATATGTGGCTGAAGTGTGATGGTTGTTTGTGTTGTTGAATTCACTGTTTTGAGATGTTCTGACATAGGTTTAGTATTTCAGTGACTGAGAACGTTTTACTAATTGAAAAATTATGTGGTTTGTCATTTCGAAAACTTGATTGAATGCTTGTTAATTTGGCACTGGTTTGGTTGCGTTTAGAGATGTGTAGCTCGAGATACGAATTCCACATGTTAGGGTAATATTCTGGAAGCATTCTGGACATAGGTTCGGTATTTTTAAACCTGGGAACTTTCTGTTCGTCAACAAATTATGGGACTTTTTTTGTTAGAAAACAGACTTAATTTTGGTCACTTTGGCACTGGTTTGGTTAAATTTGGAGTAGTGTAGCTCGAGTTATGAGCGTCCCAAGTCAGGCCAAATATCTGGACTTAAACTAGGTATAGGTTCAGTGTTTCAGGTCTTGTGTCTTCAATTGAACTCTGATTTGAACGATTCTTTTTCCATTAGAAATTATACTCAAATTGCTTTTGTTAAGGCTAAGGTTTTGTTCCATTTGGTCAAGTGTAAGTCAGTTTAGAGTGATTTGAAGTGGAAGGACAGAATCTGTCCAGTCTGGGAACCATTCGGGTTGTTTCTAAAAACTGTACTAACTGGCTCATTGTTTTGAAACTTTAAATATATGATCAGAAACTAGACATCTGTATCTTTCCAACGAGGGGTCTTTTGTAATTTTCCGATGTGGTTTACTATTTTAACTAATTCTCCGAATTCTGGGTGCCGTGTTCGCGTAGCCCAGAGTGTCGCTGTTGTTCCCAAATTTGTTTTCTAAATATCTTTTGACTCGGGAGTCCGATCGGGACGTTCCGAGATGTTTTGGAAAGCTTATTCAGACGCCCATCTGAATATTCTAATTTGGGGCTCAGTAAAGTATTTTCTGGAAGAAATGTTGATGATTAACTCAAACCCTAAAAGTTGTCATTTTGAGAAACTGTCGAGTCGCAATCATTTTGGAAAATGAATCATTCTGAGGAAAACAATGTTAGTTGCTGTTGTATGGACGCCCGTGTGGCTGTCCCGGATGAGTAATGAAATTTTATGAATAAAGTGACGAAAATGCCCTTGGTGGCCAATGTGTGAGTGTTTTGATGATGATGCCCTTAGTGGCTAGTTGTGTTGACAAAAATGCCCTTAGCGGCCAATGGGTGAGTAACATGATTAGCGATGATGTGATATAATTGGCGATGATGTGATATAATTAGCGATGATGATTAGCGATGATGATTAGCGATGATGATTAGCGGTGATGATTAGCGGTGATGATTAGCGATGATGATTAGCGATGATGATTAGCGATCATGATTAGCGATGATGATATAAATACCGATGTGATATTTTTAGCGATGATGTGATATAATTGATGATGATGATGTAATGTGATTGATGCATGTTCATAGTGTCGCATGCATCCATGTGCATTCAGCGGTGATGTAGGCTTCGGCCATGCGGTGAGTAGGCTTCGGCCAAAGCGGTGATGTGCCCTCAAGGCTTATTGCGGTGATGATGGATCCACACATATATATATTGCATTTCATACATTGCATACACGTCCTGTGTTTGATTGCGTCTTCTTGAACTAATGGTGTAACTGTATTCTGGGTGTAACTGTATTTGGTGTGACGGTACTTGGTGTAACAGTATTCGGCGTAACTGGATTTGGTGTAACTGTATTATTGGTGTAGTAAATTGATGGTATCCCTGGTGTGCCTATTATACTGTGTTTCTTGTTTTATCTATTATTATCTATGTAGTGAGACTCACCCTACTGCGTCGTGTTGCCTCGTATGTCGGCAACCTGCAGGTGACGGTGACTGAAGGTGGCTAGAGATTCTTCTTCTAGTATGGTCGAGTCGGCTCTGATACGTAGCACTCGGGAGGGTTGTCCTTGTGTGTTTCCTTATGTGTTATGTATATGCCTTTCTAAGTTGTAAACCTTTTGAAGTATGATTGCCAAGTTAAACCTTTTTATTTCCGCTGCATGTTTTTGAAAAGAAGTTAGTTATAATTAAAGTACTCTGTTTGCGAAGTGGTTTTCCGGTTCGAAAAATGTGACACTCTTTTGGTGCGAAAAACTCTGATATTTATTTAATAAACCGTTGGGTAGAAAATGGGGTGTTACAACTGGAGGTTGGCTAGGCTTCAGGGAAGGGAACCCAGATCGATGATGGCCCCCATAGGTGACCTCAAGCAGAATTTCAGGAGTGCTGGCATGCTGAACCCTAATCAGATAGCTGTCATCGAGGAAGAGTTAGCTGAAGAAGGCGAGGGTCGGGGCCTAGTTCGTCGCAGTGTTGCAGGAGAAGAAGTTGGCAACTGGAAGACCGTCGATTTCCCTGTTGTTTTCATTTCAAAGTAATGATCTTTGTAACGCAAATCCTTTGGCTCTGCCCAAGGCCTTAGGACATTTTCATAGGGGCATGCATGTTTTCTTTTAGATATCATCTATCAATAAAATGTAGTTTTGAATTCTCAAATGAATAAAAATTGCTTTTTGCGTCTTCATTTTGTGTCTCTATTTTTGCTTGTTCATTGCTTTTCTATTCCCGCGAATGTAGATCTAAAATGAACGCCTCTGAAAATAATGATGCCAACGGTTCATATATTAATTTTGATTACCCCGTTAATCAAGCTGAGGAGGATGCTGAGGATGACTGGGAAACTCCTCCGGAACTGATGAGAATGGTTGAGAAAGAAGAAAAGGTTATTCAGCCACATGGGGAAACTGTTGAGATCATCAATTTAGGCACAGGGGGCGAAAAGAAAGAAGTCAAGGTTGGCACTTCAATGAAAAAGAGTGAGCATGAGAAGTTGGTTCAACTCCTGCGGGACTACATTGATGTCTTTGCATGGTCGTATGAAGACATGCCCGGTCTAGATACTGATATAGTGGTGCAGAAGCTGCCGGTCAAGCCTGAGTGCCCTCCGGTTAAACAGAAGTTAAGGAGGATGAAGCGTGAGATGTCTTTAAAGATCAGAGACGAAGTGAAGAAACAATTCGACGCCGGTTTCCTAGCCGTAGCCAAGTATCCACAGTGGGTTGCTAACATTGTGCCAGTGCCCAAAAAGGATGGAAAAGTTACAATGCGTGTCGATTACAGAGATCTGAAACGTGCCAGTCCCAAAGACGATTTTCCCCTGCCCCATATTGATGTCTTAGTGGATAGTACGGCGCAGCATTCACTGTTCTCCTTCATGGATGGGTATTCAGGATATAATCAGATTAAAATGGCTCCTGAGGATATGGAGAAGACTACTTTCACAACTCTTTGGAGAACATTCTGTTACAGAGTCATGCCATTCGGGTTGAAGAACGCCGGCGCTACCTATCAAAGGGCTATGGTCACATTGTTTCATGATATGATGCACAAGGAAATAGAGGTCTACGTGGACGATATGATCGTAAAGTCTAAAACTGATGAGGAACACATTGTCAATTTGCAAAAGCTCTTCGAGCGGTTGAGAAAATTCAAGCTCAAATTAAATCCAGCTAAGTGCACCTTTGGGGTGAGATCAGGAAAACTATTAGGGTTTATTGTCAGTCAAAGAGGGATAGAGGTTGACCCAGACAAAGTGCGTGCAATTCTCGATATGCCCGCTCCTAAGACAGAAAAAGAAGTTCGGGGTTTTCTTGGAAGACTGAACTACATTTCCAGGTTTATCTTCCAATTAACTACCACATATGAGCCGATTTTCAAATTGTTGTGCAAGAATCAAGAGACTAAGTGGAGTGATGACTTCCAAGAAGCTTTTGAGAAGATTAAGAAATACCTGCAGAATCCGCCTATTTTAATGCCACCGGTGCATGGCAGACCTTTGATCCTGTATTTGACCGTGCTAGAAAATTCAATGGGTTGTGTGTTAGGACAACATGACGAAACTGGCAAGAAAGAGCACGCAATTTATTATCTAAGCAAGAAGTTCACTGACTGTGAGACGAGGTATTCGCTACAAGAAAAGACTTGTTGCGCCTTGGCTTGGGCTGCTCATCGCTTGAGGCAGTACATGTTAAGTCACACCACTTGGCTGGTGTCGAAGATGGATCCTATCAAGTATAACTTCGAGAAGCCTGCGCTAACAGGAAGAATTGCCAGATGGCAGATGCAGTTGTTAGAATATGATCTTCTTTATGTCACTCAAAAGGCCATCAAAGGTAGTGCGTTGGCCGAATACCTGGCACATCAGCCTATTGAAGATTATCAGTCGTTGCAGTGTGATTTCCCAGATGAGGACATTATGGCTTTATTTGAAGAAGGAAAGTCCCCAGAGAATGAAAGGTGGAGAGTAGTGTTCGACGGTGCTTCCAACAGTTATGGGCACGGGGGCGGGGCAGTGCTGATTTCCCCTGACAATCGCTTCATACCACTCATTACTAGATTGAGTTTCTATGTCACAAATAATATTGCAGAGTACGAGGCATGTATTCTGGGTATTCAGGCAGCTCTAGACTGGAAAGTTAAAAGATTAGATGTGTATGGAGACTCAGCCTTAGTTATCCATCAAGCGAACGGAGATTTGGAAGCCAGAGATCCCGAGTTGATACTGTACAGGGATTACATCCGAGAATTGGTTGAGCCCTTCGAAGAAATCACATTTCAACACCTTCCTCACAGAGAGAATCAGCTGGCTGATGCACTGGCCACGTTAGCTTCAATGTTTAATATCAACTGTGATAAGAACTTGACCCAGATCAGAATTCAACATCGAAGTTTGCCGGCACACTACCACTACTCCTGCGCAGCAATTGAAGATAAAGAAGATGATAAGTCTTGGTATCATGACATCAAGCAGTATATCCTGAACAGAGAGTATCCTCCAGGGGCATCGGAAAATGATAAAAGAACATTTAGATGGTTGTCAATGAATTTCTTCTTGAGTGGCGAGGTGCTCTACAAGAGGAATCATGATAAAGTACTCCTTAGGTGTGTGGAAAAGGAGGAAGCAGAAAGGATCATGAGGGAGTTGCATGAGGGCTCGTTTGGGACTCATTCCAACGGGCATACTATGGCAAGGAAGATATTAAGGGCTGGCTACTATTGGTTGTAGATGGAGTCAGACTGCTACAGTTTTGTAAGAAAGTGCCACAAATGCCAGATTTATGCCGATCACATACACGTGCCACCGGCTTCATTAAATGTCTTGACTGCATCCTGGCCATTTTCAATGTGGGGCATTGATGTCATTGGTCCCATAGAGCCTGTAACACCCCATTTCTACCCTTTTATTTTAATTAAGAAAATCAGAGTTCAAAAATCATTTTCGATTCCACCACGAGGGTGTCACACATACGTCAAAATAAAACCTCAAGTCTCAAATAAAATAGTACGTCGTCAAAGGTGCAATACATAGCACTCCACAATAGGGAGACCTCAAAACATCGAAACTACGTCATAAAATCCAACATCAACGCAGCGGAAAAGTTAATCAACACATCAACAGTATAAAAAAAAATCTAAGCACATCAGCAAAGCATCAAATACATCCCCCCAGGTGCTACGTATCAGAGCATGACGACTCGACCCAAGAAGTGAGGCTAAGGCCTTCACTGGGAATCACCTGCACGTTACCAACACGGGGGTAACATTCAAACAGGAAAGGGTGAGCATCATTTCAATCCATATAATAGAAAATATGATAAGTACATAAGTCAAGTCACAGCTCTAAATTATTCACATCACAATCATCATTCACATCACTTACAATAACTCATCTCATGTCATGTAGGCATATGAAATGCAACCCACTCGCGGGCATATGCATGAGGTACCTTTTCACAAACGTCGCTTAGCCCTTAAGGCCTCATCGTCACTTAGCCACATGGGCCTCAAAAACGTCACTGGGTTTATGCATATGGGCATGAGACACTATGACATGCACCACTCACAAACACACAAATACACAAATACCCAAATCATAGTCAACTATGTGACCCGTCACTTACCAGTTTGCTCACAAGAAACACAGCACCTGTCAAATTCACAATCAACACACAACGTCACTTGGCCCTTTAGACCTTAACATCACTTAGCCTTTCGGGCCTCGAACACTGGGTTTTCATCGTCACTTATACATAAATATCATCAGCTCAAACAATAGCCACTGAGGGCAAAAACGTCATTTACTAGCCACCAAAGGGCATCATCGTCATATACACGTCATTATAAATAATAATAGCCACTAAGGGCAAAACAGTCATTTAACTAGCCACTAGGGGCATCATCGTCAAAATCATCATTTTTGACATTACTTCGTTAAAAACCACTGGTCGTACGCAAAAGAGAATTTTTAAAGGCACCAAACGCGTTTTCAATATGACAGCAACAACCACAGGGGACAGCCACTTGGGCGCCCAGCAAGCTTCTGAAATTATAAGTTTTTATTTTTAAAAATGGAACACACAGATAGACAACTGAAAATGCTTCACAACGCTTTTTGAATCGTTCGAAACGGATATTCGAGTCAAAAGATATAGCGAAAACAGTTTTCGAAAATATTTTGGAACATCCTGAAAACTGGCGCCCTGGGCACCCAGCGCCCAGGCACCTGGCGCCCAGCGCCTAGCAAGAAGCAACACACGCACGCACACACCCGGGCGCCCAGCGCCCAGCGCCTGGCGCCCAGCGCCTTGGCGCAGCACACAGCACACGCACACGCACACGGGCGCTTAGCGCCCAGCGCTGGAAACTTGGTGCCCAGGCGCCCTATGCGCCTATCCAGCAACCAACATCACGCGACACAACACACAAAATTTGGCAACACCCAGGCGCCTTAGGCGCCCTTACAGCAACAAAATCCAGAATTTCCCAGCAACTTTTTCAACACTAAAAATTGATTCGTAACAATTTTAAAGTACCAAAATTCATATTTTTCAGCATCCAAAAATACACTTATTTTATTCAAGATCACCAAAACTCATTGAAAAACATCACCAACATCATCATGGCGCCCTAGGCGCCCAAGAATCCACAATCACCTATGCGACATCATCACCACCAAGCCAAACACATAGATCAATAATTTAGGCTCCCAACACATGCGCATATCACCATCAATAAGGCAAAGTCATAGATCATGTTCGAGTAATGGATCAAATTCGCATATACATATATGAATATATAAGAATTAACATCAAGAACATCAAGATCATCAAGAACATCAAGAAACAACATTAGGAGCATCAAGGATCTAGTCAAAAACCCTAGATCTAGGACCTATCATGAAATCTATTAGATGGAAGGATAGAGCTCCCCTAACCTTTTAAGAAGAAGAACTCGAGCCTTAGGATGCAGTCACCAACAGAGCCTCAGCAACAATGGAGATCTCCTTCCTCCTTGATCTTCGAACTCTCTCCTCTCTTGGCCGCCCTTGCTCTCTCTTTCTCACGCTCCTCTCTTTCTCTCTTGCTAATTCGAAGAACACAAGTGAAACCTTAGGCAAGACTCCTCACCAAATTGCGCCTAGGTCAAGCCATTGGGCCATGGGCTTCACTTAAGCCCAATCCATTCGAATGCACCTCCTCCTCCTAGCATCACACCACCCCTCAATTAAAACAATTCCAATAAATAATTAAAACACAATTAAATAAAAGAAATACCTAAATACTTAATTAAATAAATTAATTAAATATTTAGGGTGTTACAACTCTTCCCCACTTAGAATATTTCGTCCTCGAAATTTACCTGATCAAATAATTCTGGGTAGGACTCTCGCATCTTGCTCTCTAGCTCCCAAGTCATACTCTCGCCGGCAGCTCCTAGCCAAACCACTTTCACTAATGCAATCTCTCTGCCTCTAAGCGCTTTCACTTCCCGATCCTCAATCCGTACGGGCATCGTCTCCACAGTGAGATTATCCCGCACCTCCACATCATCCATATGGATCACATGAGATGGATCCGACACATACTTCCGAAGTTGCGACACATGAAATACGTCATGCAAATTCGAAAGATTTGGCGGTAAAGCCACTCTATAAGCCACATTTCTGATTCTTTCAGAAATCTGATAAGGACCAACAAATCGAGGAGTGAGCTTCTTCGATTTCAACGCTCGACCAACACCGGTAATAGGAGAAACCCTCAAGAACACATGCTCACCCTCCTGAAACTCTAAATCCTTCCTCCGCTTGTCATGATAACTCTTCTGACGACTCTGCGAAGCCTTCATCTTTTCACGAATCATCTTGATCTTCTCTGTAGTCTCCCGGACAATCTCCGGTCCCAACACTACACTCTCTCCCGACTCGTACCAACACAATGGCGTTCTACACTTTCGACCATACAATGCTTCAAACGGTGCCATCCCGATACTGGAATGGTGACTGTTGTTATAGGTAAACTCAATCAACGCAAGGTAGGAATCCCATGAACCCCGTTGTTCCAATTCACAAGCCCTCAACAAATCCTCTAACGACTGAATTGTTCTCTCTGTCTGACCATCTGTCTGAGGATGATACGCCGAACTCATTTTTAACTTTGAACCCAATTCCTTCTGTAAACCCGTCCAAAATTCAGAAGTGAACCTTGGATCTCTATCTGACACAATACTCTTCGGAACACCGTGCAACTTCACAATTTCTTTGACATAGACCTCTGCCAACCTCGACACCGGATAAGTGATATTAATAGGAATAAAGTGAGCAGACTTCGTTAACCTATCAACGATCACCCAAATAGCGTCATGACCCTTAACTGTATTCGGCAATCCCGTCACAAAATCCATCGCTATGCTATCCCACTTCCACTCTGGAACTTCTAACGGTTGCATTAACCCTGCAGGCTTCTGATGCTCAACCTTAGATTTCTGACAGGTCAAACAGGCATACACAAACTGTGCCACATCTCTCTTCATACCATACCACCAAAACATCTTTTTCAGATCTTGATACATTTTCGTCGCTCCAGGATGGATACTCAACTTGCTACGGTGACCCTCCTCTAAAATTGCCTTTCTCATCTCCTCATCATCCGGAACACAGATCCTACCCCGGAACCTCAACACACCACTGGAATCTAATTTGAAATCTTCATCTCCAGATTGACCAACCCCATTAATTAAATCTACTAACTTGACATCTGTCTTCTGAGCTTCCCTGATGCTGCCCAGGAAATCATTATCGATCTTTAACATTCCCAGCTTGACACCGCGAGGTGTCATTTTACAAACCAAACTCAAATCTCTGAATTCCTCGATCAACTCTAATTCTTTCACCATCATTGCCGACATATGCAAAGACTTTCTTCTTAAAGCATCAGCCACGACATTAGCTTTGCCGGGATGATAATTCAAACCAAAGTCATAATCCTTCAAGAGCTCCAACCACCGACGCTGTCTCATATTCAACTCTTTCTGATCGAACAGATACTTTAGACTCTTATGATCACTGAACACTTCGAACCTCGAACCATAAAGGTAGTGCCTCCAAATCTTAAGCACAAATACCACAGCAGCCAATTCCAAATCATGCGTAGGGTAATTTTTCTCATGAACCCGCAACTGCCTGGACGCATACGCAACGACTTTCCCATCTTGCATCAGCACACCACCAAGACCCATTTTCGAAGCGTCACAATATACAACGAACGGTTCCTCCGGATTAGGCAACGTCAAAACAGGCGATGTCGTCAATCTCTTTTTCAGTTCCATAAAACTTTCCTCACACCGAGCATCCCAAACAAAAACTTTACCCTTACAAGTCAACTGAGTCAACGGAAGGGCCAACTTGGAAAAACCCTCGATGAACCTCCTGTAGTACCCAGCCAAACCCAAAAAGCTTCTAATCTCTGTTGCGGACTTCGGAGCCTCCCACTCCAACACTGCTTCTACTTTTGCCGGATCAACCGCAATACCATTACTAGAAATCACGTGCCCAAGGAAACTCACTTCTTTCAGCCAGAATTCACACTTTGATAACTTAGCATACAACTTTTTCTCTTTCAGAACTTCTAACACTGTCTTCAGATGCTCAGCATGTTCTTCCTCTGACTTTGAATAAACTAAAATGTCACCTATGAAGATCACCACAAACCGATCTAGGTAATTATGGAAAATACGGTTCATATATTCCATAAATACACCAGGAGCATTGGTCACACCGAACGGCATCACTGAATATTCATAATGCCCATACCTTGTCCTGAACGCTGTCTTCTGAACATCTTCATCCTTTACTTTAATCTGATGATATCCGGACCTCAAATCAATTTTGCTGAAAACACGGGCACCCACTAACTGTAACGCCCCGGTATAATTAACTTGTAAAAATACCAAAGCGTTCCAAAATATAAACATCAGAGATAAAAATTTCCTGTTTAGACACTGAATACCAACATAAAAATTTTGCTGAAATACGACATAACCATCTTATACACAAATAAGATCATACGGTACTCAGACCATAACTGTCAGCAACTGCGGTAATCAGAGTCATACAAGAAAGCGGAAAAGGATAAACAAAACACTAATGCCATAGTGTTGTAATACATAGGCAACAGAAGGAAATTAAACTTAAACATAAACTAAGTCATCCTCCATCACCCGGAGCCACCTACTCGTGCCTCAGAGGTTTCTTCTGTCCCTGTTTATCTGTAAAACAACAACATTTAAACAGTGAGATACAATCTCAGTGAGTTCTACCGGAACCCCTACTAACACTCTCGGTCCGTTTAATACATTTTTTTAGGTTTGACACGACACCGACCGCAATCCACTTGCTAATCCCGGTGTACCATACAATAAGGCTTTGATCTAATAGGACACCGACTGCAATCCACTTGCTAATCCCGATGAACTAACATCCTAGGCCTTTCTACGTACCACCGACTGCAATCCACTTGCTAATCCCAGTGAACGCAGCACAAACTTTTGACACAACACCGACTGCAATCCACTTGCTAATCCCGGCGAACCCCATAACCAATAGTGTTTCCTAATGGCCCAGAGCCTAGGGTAAGGGTTCATGACTTCCCCGCCTAGTATGTCAACATGGGTCGTCACCCAAACTCGATATAATATATATATCTACAGCACTATGAACCCACGGTCCATCAAATCAGACAATTAATGAAACACTTTAATTCCAAGTTTTATAAAAATCCAAGTTCACACTCGCACTCTATTTGACCATTTTTCGACACCATTTTTAATATCAAAAACAGATCATTTTGCCTTAAAAATAGAATATTCAGTTAGGCCTCTGAATAAGCTTTCCAACGCATCTTAGAACACCTCAATCGGGTTCCTGGATCAAAAGTTATCGCGAAACGAAAAACAGTGTTTGGTTGCTGAAATTCTGTCAATCTGCGCTGAAGTCGCGCTGGAGCGCAAGTTACGCGCGAACTGGCAGAAAGTTCTGTCAATCTGCGCTGAAGTCGCGCTGGAGCGCAAGTTAGGCGCGAACAGGCAGAAGGGGGTCTGTTAAGGGCAGATTTTGGCGGTTTCGCGCGAAAACCGCGATTCCGCTCAATTCCGATTTTAATTTCGATCGAAAACAGTTTTCACACACATATAATCAAACCCAATCAACATCAAACAATCAATCAAAACCTTGATCAAATCGAAGTTTATCAAATTACGGCGATTTTCCAAATAACGGTTTTAAATCAAAATCTCTCGAATCAATTCACCAAAAATTCCATTTTTAACACGACGCAACCTGAGACTCGCCCCAATCGATTCCTAACCCGAATCAGACAGTATCACATAATATTCCAGTCCAGCGAAAGCGATAAAACAGTTTATCAATTAATTCGAAATGTAAAATCCTAAACGTGAGTAGAACTCACACTTGAAGCGTGAACCACGAGCGGCCGAATCCACCGAGTAACCACACGAACATTCCCCGCATAAACTTTCCGTTCCGACGTCGCTCCAATCCGCTTTCAAAACTTTCCACTCGATCACGAAACCGCTTTTCACCGAAATACCGAATCCCACGAAATCTTCCACGAACACTATTCATCATCCCTAACCTCCAAAAGCTACTATTCACCAAAAACCCCAATCTTTGATTTTCAATTCCAAATCACCCAATCGATCTTCAATACTCGAGTAATCCACCTCGTGCTCGCTCCTAAACATCGTCCTTAGCTTTCCCTTGAGCCATAACCATCGAAACTCCGATTTTCCCTCTCAAGTTCGAAAATGGCAAAGGGAGAGAGAGAGGGTTGATGATGAAAATCTTGGTACCAAATCGAAGAGGAAGTAACGCTGAGCATTTTTCGTGTTGGACGGAAGTCGTTTTGATGAGCGGAATTGCCCCCTTTTTCCCCTTCTTCTTCCTCCCCCTTTCTTTCTCTCTTCTTTTCTTTTTCTCTGTTTCTCCCTCTGTCTCGTGCTTCCTTTCTTCTTTCTTTCTTTCCTTTTAATTAATTCTTCTCTTCTCCTCTCACATGCACACACGTATACACATATATATTTATTTATTATATAAGTTGTAACGCAGTCAAATTACCATATCGATCGAAATCTCCTATTTCGATTCCAAAACTTCCTTGGTCCGTATTATTCGGTTAACGACCCGATGACAACCAATAAATAATTTTAGCACTCAGTAAATTTACCAGTCAAGTACTAAATTAATTCAATTGGGTTAACATCCAAATAATTCGGTTAATTATTTTGCGGATGTTACATTCTCCCCAACTTAAAAGAATTTTGTCCTCAAAATTTCGTCAAGTCTTTCATATGACTAATCGAGAATCGACATTCTCAGAAAGGTCCTTAGTTGCTGAAAAACAATCTCGAAATAACGAAATGAGCGTAGGAACTCTTCCCTAGTGGGCACATCAATCTCCAAGTATGATCCCCTACTACCTTGATACGAACTCTCTGGTTTCGAATCAACACGAGAAACTCCTCTTTCGCCTACATAGGCTCGGCACTGCGTTCGAAAGCACTTCCTAAGCTTCATTCCTCACTTGCTCCCCAACTTTGATTAATCTAAATCAAGGGTTTAATACAAGACGCTTGGTAGAATATATGTTGAATATGAGATCCACAAACTGGTACTCCTCGGTAAAGATGAAAACAAACACAATTTCTTCGAAGGGTGTAAATACGTTCTCAACAAATCTTCTAAAATCCATAACAGTTCTCGTACACATTGAAAAATGTGACAGAAAGTCATCCGTGAAACTTCTTGACTCGCCCCTAAGATTTCGAGACAACACTTTTCAAAAGATGAAATGAGGATTTTACAATAAGCTTTGACCTTAACGTAGAAATAAACCGCGGGGACATCAAATAAATTGAACGTAATGAAAATCACCTCAGTTGTTCTCCAAACAACTATCAAACAGAACTCAGAGCTCCTTTCCGAATTAGTCAATAGCGTTGAGAGCTTCCCCTCAACCTAAGTAATCCTCCTAGGATTTTTCCTCCTCAATCATATTCTATTAGCCTCTTAATTCGTTCCCAAAATTAACTTTAGCATGCGGGTTTTCACAAAAACGATTTTTCAAAATTATTACACCGCACGCCAAGCTTTACTTCGGAAATTTCTGTCACTTATAAGCAGATCCATCAATTAATCCTTTGATGGTTATTCGCAACGTGAAAACAGTCAGCAGTTACCTCATTTACATATTCGTATTCACGTTCGACTTGTCAAACGGAATCTCATAATACTATCTCATTGTTAACCTTCACAAAGGAGAGGTTAACAAACTAATACCTCGCCACTACATCTGCTTTATATTCTGTACACCCAGGAACAGAATATAAACTTCAGTATGCTTCCTCTAACACTTGCCTTTTATCGTTCTCATCATCGGCCGCACAGATTCTACCGTTGAAACAACTGACTCCATCACTATCCATGGTAAAATCTGGAAATACCTTTGTAATTGTAGCTTCACATCAACTTCCTGTGCTAAGCGTATAGAATCCCTTAGGGAACTAGAGATCCTCATATGGCTCAACACTAACCGGATTCTCCTTGATCTTGAACTCAGATTTAAGTCTCTATCAGACTCTAATAATTCCATCTAATGCATCATAGTACTGCCGTGTGTAGCGATTTCCTATTACTCGCATCAGCTACAACATTGGAATTTCCTAGATGATACTTCAACCCGAAGTCATAATCCTTCAGAAATTCTACACACTCCTCTGCCTGCTATTCAGTTCTTTCTGATCAAACAGATACCTTAAACTCTTGTGACCACTAGAGACTTCGAAACGAGGCCCATACAGGTAACGTCTCCAAATCTTCAGTGCATACACAATAGCTATTAACTCCAATTCATAAGTCGGATAAATCTCCTCATGAGTCTTCAATTGTCTGGACGCATAAGCTACCTCTTGTTGATTCTGCACAAGAACACCTCCTAAACCCTTCCCAGAAACATCGCCGTAAATTTGGAATTTCAAAGACGGATCCGGAAGAATCAGGAATGGAGCAGAAGTCAACCAAACCTTCAATTCTTGAAAACATTCTTCACAATCAGCATCCCACGTAAACGGATGACCCTTACGAGTTAACCGAGTAAGTGGACAACTAACTGTGAG
Organism: Astragalus membranaceus; assembly: GCA_039519185.1. Classification (NCBI taxonomy): domain Eukaryota; kingdom Viridiplantae; phylum Streptophyta; class Magnoliopsida; order Fabales; family Fabaceae; genus Astragalus; species Astragalus membranaceus. Next base: position 151,664,419 of record CM076848.1, read on the forward strand.
AACCCTTTAACGAACCTCTTACAGTAACCGGCTAGATCCAAAAACTTTTGATTTCTGCGACTGACGTCGGTCACTCCCATTCAACACCGCTTCCTTCTCACTGGGACCTACAGAAACTCCCGACTTGGGGAATCACATGTCCCAAAGACTTTACCTCTGACACCCAAAAATCACACTTCGAAGGTTTCAAGTACAACTCCTTTTCTCGGAGTACACTCAGAACCATGAGGAGATGTTGGACATGCTCCTCAATGGTCTTCGAGCACATCAAGATATCATCGATGAAAACGACTTCAAACTGATCCTGATACGAATGAAAAACTCGGTTCCGGAAATCCACGAATACCGCCGGAGCATTAGGTAGATTGAAAGGCATCACTACTAACTCGTAATGTCCATACCTAGTACGGAAAGCTGTCTTCGAAATATCTAAGGCTCTAACTTTTATTTGATGACATCCTGACCTCAGGTCGATTTTTAGAAAACACAGCAGCGCCTCAAATTGTTCAAGCAATTCGTCTATCCTTGGTAAGGGATATTTATTCTTGATCGCCACTTTGTTGAGTTGTCGATAATCAATGCACGTTCTCATGCTACCATTTTTCCTTTCGACTAACCACACCAGAGCACTCCTTAGAGAAGCACTCAGTCGACAGAATTTCTTTAACATCGACTCTTCAAGTTGAGACTCCATTTCCTTGAATTCTCAAGAAACCTTCAATAAGAAACAATAGATATTGATCCCGTGCCAGGAACCAATTCTACAGTAAACTCTACCTCTCGCTCTGGAGGTTCAGAAGAAACTTCATCGTGAAAACATCCAGAAAGTCATTCACGACCTGAACGTTCGCCAAATCTAAACTAGTTCCAGTGGGTGCAGATAACATACTAACATGTGCTCCCGCACCTTGGAATGAAGATTGACCGTCTAAGGTGAACTAGGCAACCGCTTTAGAATTTGCCTTAGACAATTCAACTGATTCTGAAGAGAAACTGGTAGTTGATTGCAACATGATTTGCAGTCATCTTATTCATACCCAAAATGGTGTCCACACTTCTCGTAGGCAAACAATAATTTCTACAACGAAATTTCTGCCTCCTATGACCAGTAGACAATTCTGACTCAAGGATTGGGTCTGAACACGTTCTTCAGCAGCAGTAAATATAGTTATCGGCTCGGATAGCGATGATAAGGCTGATCCCAACCGATTCACATGCGATCGGGATATACAGCAATAGGTTGCACCCGAATCATATAGTATACTGATCGAGTTATTGAAAACTGATCCCATACCCCTCAGTAGATTGTCTGCAGTTGTAACTGTCTAAACATCCAGAATGTTGACTCGTCCTTGCCTTAGAGCTGCTTGTAACTTCTTGAAACTCTTCCTTACAGGGCACTCTTTACCATAGTGACCCTCTTCATTTCTATAATAGCACCGATTAGATCTTCGCTTGCAATCACCACTGTGAGGCTTCCCTCAGTTAGAACACCTTCGGACCTTTGAAGAATCAAAGAATTGCATCTGCTTTCCCTTTAATGAAATTATCTTAGAACTTTCCATTCGGAGCTGATATTTCAACTACCTCCTTTCCTTTCCCATATTCCTCATGAGATCATCCTCGGCGACATAGGATGATTGCACTAAGGCAACATAATTGGTAATAGTATAAGAACTGAGACCCTAAGTCATAAAAGCACTAAGGCCCCTCTTATACTTCTGCATTCTCCCTCCGTCATCCGAAGCTTACTTTACCACTTGGTAAAATCGAAACAAATTTTCCAAACTTAGCGGTGTATCCTTCCACCGTCATGCCACCTTTCCTGAGGACGCACCGGTTGGAGATTTCGATCTTGGTCGAGGATTGCGTCTTGATCATCCCTCCATAATTCCGCTTATGATGCACTAAGTATTAAGTTGATCAGGCTCAATGTCTCTTAGCATCACAAGTGTAATTACAACAAGGACTAACAAGGAATCGACTCAACCCTAAACTAAGTCCGACTAGGTCGAACTGCTCTGATACCAACTGTAACTCCCCGGTATAATTAACTTGTAAAAATACCAAAGCGTTCCAAAATATAAACATCAGAGATAAAAATTTCCTGTTTAGACACTGAATACCAACATAAAAATTTTGCTGAAATACGACATAACCATCTTATACACAAATAAGATCATACGGTACTCAGACCATAACTGTCAGCAACTGCGGTAATCAGAGTCATACAAGAAAGCGGAAAAGGATAAACAAAACACTAATGCCATAGTGTTGTAATACATAGGCAACAGAAGGAAATTAAACTTAAACATAAACTAAGTCATCCTCCATCACCCGGAGCCACCTACTCGTGCCTCAGAGGTTTCTTCTGTCCCTGTTTATCTGTAAAACAACAACATTTAAACAGTGAGATACAATCTCAGTGAGTTCTACCGGAACCCCTACTAACACTCTCAGGTCCGTTTAAAACATTTTTTAAGGTTTGACACGACACCGACCGCAATCCACTTGCTAATCCCGGTGTACCATACAATAAGGCTTTGATCTAATAGGACACCGACTGCAATCCACTTGCTAATCCCGATGAACTAACATCCTAGGCCTTTCTACGTACCACCGACTGCAATCCACTTGCTAATCCCGGTGAACGCAGCACAAACTTTTGACACAACACCGACTGCAATCCACTTGCTAATCCCGGCGAACCCCATAACCAATAGTGTTTCCTAATGGCCCAGAGCCTAGGGTAAGGGTTCATGACTTCCCCGCCTAGTATGTCAACATGGGTCGTCACCCAAACTCGATATAATATATATATCTACAGCACTATGAACCCACGGTCCATCAAATCAGACAATCAATGAAACACTTTAATTCCAAGTTTTATAAAAATCCAAGTTCACACTCGCACTCTATTTGACCATTTTTCGACACCATTTTTAATATCAAAAACAGATCATTTTGCCTTAAAAATAGAATATTCAGTTAGGCCTCTGAATAAGCTTTCCAACGCATCTTAGAACACCTCAATCGGGTTCCTGGATCAAAAGTTATCGCGAAACGAAAAACAGTGTTTGGTTGCTGAAATTCTGTCAATCTGCGCTGAAGTCGCGCTGGAGCGCAAGTTACGCGCGAACTGGCAGAAAGTTCTGTCAATCTGCGCTGAAGTCGCGCTGGAGCGCAAGTTAGGCGCGAACAGGCAGAAGGGGGTCTGTTAAGGGCAGATTTTGGCGGTTTCGCGCGAAAACCGCGATTCCGCTCAATTCCGATTTTAATTTCGATCGAAAACAGTTTTCACACACATATAATCAAACCCAATCAACATCAAACAATCAATCAAAACCTTGATCAAATTGAAGTTTATCAAATTACGGCGATTTTCCAAATAACGGTTTTAAATCAAAATCTCTCGAATCAATTCACCAAAAATTCCATTTTTAACACGACGCAACCCTGAGACTCGCCCCAATCGATTCCTAACCCGAATCAGACAGTATCACATAATATTCCAGTCCAGCGAAAGCGATAAAACAGTTTATCAATTAATTCGAAATGTAAAATCCTAAACGTGAGTAGAACTCACCCTTGAAGCGTGAACCACGAGCGGCCGAATCCACCGAGTAACCACACGAACATTCCCCGCATAAACTTTCCGTTCCGACGTTGCTCCAATCCGCTTTGAAAACTTTCCACTCGATCACGAAACCGCTTTTGACCGAAATACCGAATCCCACGAAATCTTCCACGAACACTATTCATCATCCCTAACCTCCAAAAGCTACTATTCACCAAAAACCCCAATCTTTGATTTTCAATTCCAAATCACCCAATCGATCTTCAATACTCGAGTAATCCACCTCGTGCTCGCTCCTAAACATCGTCCTTAGCTTTCCCTTGAGCCATAACCATCGAAACTCCGATTTTCCCTCTCAAGTTCGAAAATGGCAAAGTGAGAGAGAGAGGGTTGATGATGAAAATCTTGGTACCAAATCGAAGAGGAAGTAACGCTGAGCATTTTTCGTGTTGGACGGAAGTCGTTTTGATGAGCGGAATTGCCCCCTTTTTCCCCTTCTTCTTCCTCCCCCTTTCTTTCTCTCTTCTTTTCTTTTTCTCTGTTTCTCCCTCTGTCTCGTGCTTCCTTTCTTCTTTCTTTCTTTCCTTTTAATTAATTCTTCTCTTCTCCTCTCACATGCACACACGTATACACATATATATTTATTTATTATATAAGTTGTAACGCAGTCAAATTACCATATCGATCGAAATCTCCAATTTCGATTCCAAAACTTCCTTGGTCCGTATTATTCGGTTAACGACCCGATGACAACCAATAAATAATTTTAGCACTCAGTAAATTTACCAGTCAAGTACTAAATTAATTCAATTGGGTTAACATCCAAATAATTCGGTTAATTATTTTGCGGATGTTACACTAACTGATCCATCAGATCGTCGATCCTCGGAAGCGGATACTTATTCTTGATAGTTACCTTATTCAACTGACGATAGTCCACACATAACCTCGTGCTCCCATCTTTCTTCTTTACTAACAATACCGGAGCTCCCCACGGTGATACACTCGGTCTCACAAACTTTTTCTCAAGCAATTCTTCAAGTTGCGTCTTCAACTCAGACAATTCCGACGCCGACATTCTGTACGGTGCCATAGACACAGGCCTCGTACCAGGTACAAGATCAATCGAAAACTCAACTTCTCTTTCCGGTGGCACGCCCGGAATTTCATCAGGAAAAACCTCAGGAAACTCGCGTACCACTTTCAGTTCTTCAATAACAGCCTGACTCTCAGCAGACAACGATGCCATCAACGCAAATAGCTGAACTCCTTCTTTCCTCAACTTCTTCAATTGACCAGCAGATACCTGATAGCCCCGCAAGTGCACGGGTCGTATCGCGTAATAAAAGAGTATCGGTCCACAGGGAGAGCCTAAGTGAATACCAATTTAATTTTTCAAAGTTTGATTAACTGAAAAGAAAGTGTTTTTAGAAAGAAGGAATGTTTTAGTAAAGTCTACTCACTCATGATCATTGTAGACAAAAAGAGGAGAAAAGAAAATAAAAGAAGAAAACATAAAGTTAAATAGCGAGAAACAAAAGAAAGCGGTAAAGTGCAAAATCATAAATAGCGGAATTGTAAATGACAAGAAAGTAAATTGCTTGAAAAGTAAATTGCCAGTAATTTACTTGACTTGCCAGTAGTTTACTTGACTTGGAAATTTAAAGGGCAAAAAATTAAATAACAAGGAAAATAAAGGAGCGAAAAAGTAAAGAGCGAAAAGTAAAGAGCGAGAAATTAAATAGCAATGAAAGTAAATGACTTGGAAAATAAATAGCAAGAATTTAAAGGGCAAGAAAGTAAATAAACAAGAATCATAAAAAGCATGAAGAGTAAATTGAAGTCATGAATAATTAGAGAGCCTTTGTCATTGATTTTCTAACAAAATTCAAGCTTAGGTACAAGTGAGGATCAAGCCTCTATTTATAGGAAAATATGAGGGGCAAAATGGTCCAAAAGAGGAAAAAGTGGCAAATCAAGTTGGCCAAGGTAGTCATCAAAGAGCCATCCTCAAGTGGACAATGCACATGAGCAAGTGGTCAAAGCACATGGTCATCAAAAAGTGGGCAAAAATATCCAACAACAAGTGGGCAAGGTAATTTCGACTGATGCAGCAGAAATCTGGATAGCAGAAGCAAACACAGTCGAAATTTGGATAGCAGAAGCAGGCACAGTCGAAATCTGGATAGCAGAAGCAGTCAAAATCTGGATAGCAGAAGCAGTCGAAATCTGGAAGACAGATGCAGTCGAATTCTGACAGATGCAGTCGAAATCTGGAAGACAGATGCTGTCGAATTCTGGCCTGCTGAGACAGATGTTGTCGAATTCTGAGAGATCTAGTCGAATTCTGGGAGATCCAGTCGAAATATGGAAGATGCAGTCGAATTCTGACCTGCTGAGACTTAGGCAGCCCAAATTGCTTCAAAATAAAACCTGAAGATAAAAAGTAAACATTTGCAGTAAAATAGAACAAAAATATAATTAAAATACTAAAAAGACTTAATAAAATAACTATTAAAAAGACTCTAAAAATAGACTTATCAAACTCCCCTATGCTTGAACCTTTGCTTGTCCTCAAGCAAAAAACAATGTAAATCTTTAGGCCCATTCTGAAGGAAAATTATTTTCATATCGAAACCTTAAGTGAACTGTGGGGCAATTCTAACACTTTGGTTTGAGAGCTACTATTTTTGGGCTTTTTGTGGATTTGGGAGACAAATTTAAAGTATCAATACATTAGAGAGGATATCCATGTCATCATAGAACCGGTTCCCCAGCATTCTTAAGTTTGGGTCCTCCATTCACTAAGACCGGGTCTCAAAGGAGGGTCTTTATACGTTGGGTATTCAAGCATTTTTTCTTTTCTTTTTGATTTTATATGCTAACCATTCATTTTGACATTTAAAATGCACCAATTTTTGCATTTTGAATTGGTTTTGCAATTTTTTTTTTTAATACCCCAACTCAGACGTTTTTCTCCAGTAACCGCGCATCCAGTGAATGTCACCAAGAGAACCAGGTTACTAGTTTCTTTTCAGTCCTTCTAATTGTATTAATAACTGAAAATAGTCTCAATAGTGTGTGTGTGAAAAACCCTAGAAGTAGAAATCGAACCATGATACAATTTTGTTTGTTCCCAACCAGTCCACCTAGATGATTGCTAATGAAAAATTGAAAAATTATTTTTGTCCAGAAAAGGCTTATCTAAAACATGCTTAAGGTTCACAAAGTTTCGCGATGGAGGGAGCAGATACAACTCAAAGTACAAAAAGGAAAAAACTCGGCAAAGCAATAAAGACATTCCTAATAAAAGTAATAAAATACCCCCCATGCTTGGACTAGGCATTGTCCTCAATGATTTTTCAAATAAGACAAAAGGGGTTAGGAGAGCTCACCTGGCTATCTGGTTCAGGATATTCGGCCCTGGGGTATTTTATTTTTCAACAAATCGAAAAATACATTAAGCCGTGGGTTGCCTCCCACGCAGCGCTCTTTTAACGTCACTAGCTTGACGGTCAAAAAGAATTTTTCAATTGGGATCATGTAGAACTAAACTAGTTCCTTTCTCAATTGGGTCACCAATTAAATAATTTTTCAACCTTTGACCATTGACTTTAAACGATCCGGATTTCTCGCTCCAGATCTCTACAGATCCGAAGGGGTAAACCTTACGGATTTCAAAAGGACCGGACCATCTCGATTTTAGTTTTCCTGGGAAAATTTTTAGTCTGGAGTTAAATAGTAACACCAGATCACCCTCTTTGAATTCTCTACGAATAATACGCTTATCATGCCAATTTTTTGTTCTTTCTTTGTAAAGTTTGGCATTCTCATAAGCATCCATTCGCAGTTCTTCTAATTCGTTTAGTTGGAGTTTTCTTTTTTCTCCGGCTAATTCCATGTCCAGGTTAAGGCGTTTAATTGCCCAGTAAGCTTTGTGCTCTAGTTCTACCGGAAGGTGGCAAGACTTCCCATAAATTAATTTGAAAGGAGTCATTCCTATGGGAGTCTTGTACGCAGTCCGATAAGCCCAGAGAGCATCATCGAGCTTTACCGACCAGTCCTTTCTTGAGGTCGAAATAGTTTTTTCTAAAATACTTTTAATTTCTCTGTTCGATACCTCAACCTGACCGCTTGTTTGAGGGTGATAAGGCGTTGCAATTTTGTGCCTTACTCCAAACTTTTGCAGTAACATTTCAAAATGTTTCGAGATGAAATGGGATCCCCCGTCGCTTATGACAACACGAGGGACCCCGAATCTTGGAAAAATTATTTTTTTGAAAAGTTTTATGACTACCTTTGCATCGTTTGTAGGAGAAGCAATGGCTTCGATCCATTTTGACACATAGTCAACGGCTACCAGAATATATTGGTTTCCAAAAGAAGAAGGAAACGGTCCCATGAAATCGATACCCCAGACGTCGAAAATTTCAACCTCTAAGATATTATTTAAGGGCATTTCATTTCTTTTTGAAATATTTCCGGTGCGTTGACACTGGTCGCATTTAGAAATGAATTGATGCGCGTCTTTAAAAAGGGACGGCCAATAAAAACCAGATTGTAGGATTTTCGTAGCAGTTTTTGAAGAACTGGCATGGCCGCCATAGGAAGAAGAATGACAATGGTATAGAATGTTACTTACCTCTTCTTCCGGAATGCATCTTCTGAACACCCCATCTGCTCCCCTTTTAAAAAGCAGTGGCTCGTCCCAGTAATACTGTTTGAGATCATGGAAGAATTTCTTCTTCCGCTGATAATTTAAATCTGGGGGGAGTACTCCTGCTGCAAAGTAGTTTACAAAATCTGCATACCATGGTACTTCAGTTTTGAGCAATGAGAAGAGTTGATCATCCAAAAATGTATCATTAAGTGGCAACTCTTCTTCTTTTGTTCCTTGTAGACGGGACAAATGATCAGCCACAACATTTTCGACGCCTTTTTTATCCCTTATTTCAAGATCAAATTCTTGTAGGAGTAAAACCCATTGGATCAATCTCGGCTTGGCATCTTTTTTGTTTAACAAATATTTTATGGCCGAGTGATCAGTAAAAATGATGATTTTTGAACCTACCAGATATGATCGAAACTTATCAACGGCAAAAACTACCGCCAATAATTCTTTTTCAGTTGTGGCGTAATTCATTTGTGCCTCGTCTAAGGTCCTGCTTGCATAGTATATGGCATGCAATTTTTTTTCTTTTCTTTGTCCCAGGACTGCCCCAACTGCATAGTCGCTTGCATCGCACATTATTTCGAACGGAAGATTCCAGTCTGGCGGCTGTATGATCGGGGCAGTAACTAAAGCCTTTTTCAACCTGTTAAAAGCTTCAAGACAAAGATCGTTAAAAATAAATGCTGCATCCTTAAGGAGCAGACTTGTCATAGGTTTTGAAATTTTTGAGAAGTTTTTTATGAACCGACGGTAGAAACCCGCATGGCCTAAAAAGCTTCTCACCTCTTTTACTGTGGTGGGAGGTAGCATTTTTTCAATCACTTCAATTTTTGCACGGTCTACCTCAATACCTCTGTGAGAAATTAAGTGCCCTAGGACAATTCCTTCATTAACCATGAAATGACACTTTTCCCAGTTTAGAACCAGGTTTACCTTTTCACATCTCTCTAAGACTTTTTCCAGATTGGCTAAACAGTTTTCAAAATCTGACCCATGGACGGAAAAATCATCCATAAACACTTCCATTATGTTTTCAACAAACTCTGAGAATATCGACATCATACACCTTTGAAAGGTAGCGGGAGCATTACATAGACCAAAGGGCATCCTTCTATAGGCATAAGTGCCAAAAGGACATGTGAAAGTTGTTTTTTCTTGGTCGCTAGGGTGGATGGGAATTTGGAAAAATCCCGAATAACCATCCAAATAGCAGAAATGTGAGTGCCGCGCTAACCTTTCTAGCATTTGATCAATGAACGGGAGAGGGAAGTGATCTTTCCGGGTAGCTTTGTTAAGCTTTCTGTAATCAATACACATTCTCCATCCCGTGATTGTCCTTGTGGAAATGTATTCATCCTTTTCATTTTTAATAACTGTTAAGCCTCCCTTCTTAGGTACTACTTGAACAGGACTAACCCACTTACTATCGGAAATAGGATATATTATCCCAGCATCAAGGAGTTTTAAAACTTCTTTTTTTACAACCTCTTTCATGTTTAGGTTTAATCTTCTTTGATGCTCGATAGAAGGTTTATAGTCCTCTTCCAGTAGTATTCTGTGTATGCATATTGACGGATTTATTCCCTTAATGTCCTCAATAGTATACCCTATGGCTTTGGGATACTTCTTGAGAACATTAAGTAATTTTTCAGTCTCATTTTGTTTCAAATTTGCATTTACAATTACTGGAAAAGTAGAATTAGGGCCAAGAAACTCATACCTGAGAGATGATGGTAAGGGCTTCAGTTCTATTTTTGGTGTTTCCTTTGGGAGAGGTCGAGGTTTCTCCTCACCCAAAGTTTCAGTACCCAATTCTTGTGATGGTGGATTTTCATCCAAAAGTTTTATGTAGAATTGGGTTTCCCCTGCTGCATTTGTATTTGTGTTGCCTAAAAGGCAATCTTCCAGACTATCTTGTGAAGATGATGCTAAAGAGCACTCTCGCACGCAATAGTCTACAATGTCAATCCTGCAGCATGAGTCTTTTACAGATGGACTTTTCATGAAGTTTGAAACTTCAAACTCAACCTTTTCATCCCCCACATTAAAAACCAACTTACCGTTTTTAACGTCAATTATTGCCCCTGCAGTAGCTAAAAAAGGCCTCCCTAGAAGAATAGGAATTTGGGAGTCTTCTTCAATTTCCATTACAACAAAGTCCACCGGTATAAAAGTTTGCCCTACCTTGATAGGGATATCCTCTAAGATTCCAGTGGGGTATTTAACGGAACGATCTGCCAACTGTATTGTCATTTTTGTGGGTTTAAGTTCGCCTATCCCTAGTCTATTGCAAAGAGAAAGAGGCATCAAACTTACACTGGCTCCTAGATCGCACATCGCTCTGTTTATAGTTTCGCTTCCAATCACACAAGGTATGGAAAAACTACCTGGATCTTTGAGTTTTTGTGGCAGCTTGTTCTGGATAATTGCACTACATTCCTCTGTTAATGCAATCGTCTCATAGTCGTCTATTTTTATTTTCTTGGACAAAATTTCTTTCAAAAATTTAGAATAAGACGGCATTTGAGACAATGCATCAGTGAAAGGAACGTTGATGTAAAGCTTTTTAAGCAAGTCGACAAACCTTTTGAATTGCTCGTCAATTTTGCTTTTTGCAAATCTTTGGGGGAAAGGAATGGGTGGTTTGTATGGTGGAGGGGGGATGTGTGGTTCTTCTCTTTCTTTTTCTGGTTCTTTCCCTTTTTCTTTCTCTTCTAGCTCACCTGGTAAATTATGTTTTTCACTCACAGTTTTTTCTTGGTTTGCTATTGGTTCCTCTAATTGTTTTCCGCTTCTAAGGGTGACGGCATTTATTTGGCCTTTTGGATTTTGTTCTGGTTGCCCAGGAAATACCCCTGAAGTCTTAGAGGATGAAGCTACCTGTGTTACCACTTGTGTTATTTGATTTTCAAGCATTTTATTATGAGTGGTGATAGAGTCGACTTTTGATACTAATTTGATAAGTGTGTCATTCAAATAACCAGTTTGATTTTTGAATTCTTCATTTTGTTTTGTTTGAGATGACACAAATTTTTCCATCAAAAATTCCAAGTTCGACTTTTGTGGGTTGTTTTGTGGGTTGTTAAAAACCCTTTGATTTTGAAAGACAGGAGGTGGTCTAGGTGCTGGATTGGGTGGAGGATTTTTATAAGAAAAATTTGGATGATTCCTCCATCCAGGATTATAAGTATTTGAAAACGGATCTTCCTTTTGAGCATAATTAATATGCTCGTTTCCAGCACTAGATGCCTCAAGCTGGCATTCAGCTCCAATATGGCCAACAACCCCACATAATTCACATGGTGGAGTAATAGGAGAAGAAGTTTGTGAGACTGCACTTACATTTAATTTTTCAAATTTTTGAAAAAGTGCGTCCACTTTTGAGGTAAGATGATCAACAACAGATATTTCATACTTACCTGGCTCTTTTGATGCGGCTGGTTTATTCGTTATGGCTCGCTCACTTGTCCACTGACAATGGTTTTGAGCCATATCTTCAACGACAGCATAAGCTTCGGTAAAATTTTTGTTCATTAAAGCTCCACCTGCAGCTGCATCAATAGTCATTCTTGTTGCATATTGTAATCCATTATAAAATGTGTGAACAACAAGCCATTTCTCTAGTCCATGATGGGGGCATAGCCTTAACATTTCTTTGAAACGTTCCCAAGCATCATAAAGAGATTCCCCGTCGTTTTGAGAAAATCGAGTGATTTGATTTCTCATTTGAGCTGTCTTACTCGGGGGAAAGAATTTAGTAAGAAAAGCTTGTTTTAGCTGGTCCCAGTTGGTAATGGATTCCGAAGGCAAAGAATGTAGCCATGCTCTAGCTCTATCCCTTAATGAAAAAGGGAAGAGTTTTAGTCTTATGGCATCCGGAGGTACCCCGTTTAATTTGAGAGTTCCACAGTATTCAAGAAAAATTGAAATATGAAGATTTGGGTCCTCCGTGGGAGAACCAGAAAATTGGTTTTGTTGTACCATCGAAAGCAGAGATGTTTTGAGTTCAAAATTATTTGCTTCCACATTTGGATGTACAATGGCAGCCGATGGCTCTGCTGAAGGTGTTGCGTACTCTTTGAGAGCACGATTTTCATTAGCCGCCATTTGGTTATCGGGAATTTCTCTCCTCCTTCTATGTAAGAACCTTTCGATTTCGGGAATTTGTTGAACAGTTTCTCCGAAACTTCTGGTTCTTCGCATTCGAGGGACAAGAGAAGAAAAAGTAAAAATAAAGAAAATAAAATTTCAGTCTAACCGGTTTCGAAAAACTTAATCAATATCACTGCCTCCCCGGCAACGGCGCCAAAAACTTGATAGCCCCGCAAGTGCACGGGTCGTATCGCGTAATAAAAGAGTATCGGTCCACAGGGAGAGCCTAAGTGAATACCAATTTAATTTTTCAAAGTTTGATTAACTGAAAAGAAAGTGTTTTTAGAAAGATGGAATGTTTTAGTAAAGTCTACTCACTAATGATCATTGTAGACAAAAAGAGGAGAAAAGAAAATAAAAGAAGAAAACATAAAGTTAAATAGCGAGAAATAAAAGAAAGCGGTAAAGTGCAAAATCATAAATAGCGGAATTGTAAATGACAAGAAAGTAAATTGCTTGAAAAGTAAATTGCCAGTAATTTACTTGACTTGCCAGTAATTTACTTGACTTGCCAGTAGTTTACTTGACTTGGAAATTTAAAGGGCAAAAAAGTAAATAACAAGGAAAATAAAGGAGCGAAAAAGTAAAGAGCGAAAAGTAAAGAGCGAGAAATTAAATAGCAATAAAAGTAAATGACTTGGAAAATAAATAGCAAGAATTTAAAGGGCAAGAAAGTAAATAAACAAGACTCATAAAAAGCATGAAGAGTAAATTGAAGTCATGAATAATTAGAGAGCCTTTGTCAATGATTTTCTAACAAAATTCAAGCTTAGGTACAAGTGAGGATCAAGCCTCTATTTATAGGAAAATATGAGGGGCAAAATGGTCCAAAAGAGGAAAAAGTGGCAAATCAAGTTGGCCAAGGTAGTCATCAAAGAGCCATCCTCAAGTGGACAATGCACATGAGCAAGTGGTCAAAGCACATGGTCATCAAAAAGTGGGCAAAAATATCCAACAACAAGTGGGCAAGGTAATTTCGACTGATGCAGCAGAAATCTGGATAGCAGAAGCAGGCACAGTCGAAATTTGGATAGCAGAAGCAGTCGAAATCTGGAAGACAGATGCAGTCGAATTCTGACAGATGCAGTCGAAATCTGGAAGACAGATGCTGTCGAATTCTGGCCTGCTGAGACAGATGCTGTCGAATTCTGAGAGATCTAGTCGAATTCTGGGAGATCCAGTCGAAATCTGGAAGATGCAGTCGAATTCTGACCTGCTGAGACTTAGGCAGCCCAAATTGCTTCCAAATAAAACCTGAAGATAAAAAGTAAACATTTGCAGTAAAATAGAACAAAAATATAATTAAAATACTAAAAAGACTTAATAAAATAACTATTAAAAAGACTCTAAAAATAGACTTATCAATACCAAAACGGAATCTTCTTCCCCGAAGCTAACAGACTTGCTGCGACAGTTGATATGGACGTGATTATTCTCTAACCAGTCCATGCCTAAGATTACATCCAGACCTCTCAACGGCAAGCAAACAAAATTCACAATAAAGTCCCTGCCGAAGATCGACACGGGACACTGAGAACACACCTGGGACGTAATCACCGACCCCTTCGCAGGAGTATCGACAACCATATCCCCACACATAGCAGATAAAAGAAGACCCAATCTTTTACAACAATCAACAGATATAAAACAATGGGTAGCACCAGTATCAATAAGAGATTTCAGAGAAGTACCATTAATAAAACACGTACCTCTAATCAGACCATCCTTATCATCAGGCTCCTCTCCTGCCAATGCAAATACCTTCCCAGTAAACCTTTCCTTCTTCGGCTTTGTACACTTTGTACTGATATGCCCAGACTCACCACAGTTGAAACACACCACATCCTTGACCTTACACTCGGCTGCCATATGACCCTTTTTACCACAACGGTAGCAAACCCTCTCATCAGACCTGCATGTAGTACTCTTGTGGCCAGGCTTGCCACACTTATAACAGACAATGCTAGCAGGGGCATCTCCCCCACTAGAACTCTTACCTACAGCAGCCTTCTGATAACTCTTACCCGCAGGAACCTCATACGGCTTGCTTCGACTCTGAAACTTACCCTTTTTCTCAGAAGTAGCTTTGTAATGAGCAGTACTGTCCTCCTCAAAGATTCTGCAACTGTCAACCAGATCAGCGAACACCTGAATCTTCTGATAGCCAATGGCCTTTTTAATATCAGGCCTCAACCCATTCTCGAATTTTATGCATTTAGAAAATTCAGCTGTAGCCTCACTGTAGTGTGGATAAAATTTTGCTAATTCCACAAATTTCGCCGCATAGGCAGTCACAGACATACCACCCTGCTTCAGCTCCAAAAACTCTATCTCTTTCTTCCCTCGGACGTCTTCAGGAAAATATTTTCTCAGAAATTCTCTGCTGAATACCTCCCAAGTAATCTCTTCCTGCACAGCCTCTAACCTCCGCCTAGTAGCCAACCACCAGTCGTCGGCCTCCTCGGCTAACATGTGGGTACCAAAACGGACCTTCTGCTCAACAGTACAGTCCATCACCCTGAAAATCCTGTCGATCTCCTTCAACCAAGCCATAGCACCATCTGGATCATATTTGCCCTTAAAGGTGGGCGGATTCTCTCTCTGGAAAGTAGTCAGACTCCGAAAACCAGCGTTATCTCCAGCATTCTGCTGACCCTGCACAGCCTGAGCCATAGCTTGCAATGCAGCAGCAAGAGCAGCGTCGTTTCTCCCAGCCATTCTGAACTATCACTGCAGCACAAACCAAAAATTCAGAACTAATCTATTGTCATAAGACACTATGACAGGACAACATTAGCCGGACAGACCGAACTGCTCTGATACCACTAATGTAACACCCCCTTTCTACCCTTTTATTTTAATTAAGAAAATCAGAGTTCAAAAATCATTTTCGATTCCACCACGAGGGTGTCACACATACGTCAAAATAAAACCTCAAGTCTCAAATAAAATAGTACGTCGTCAAAGGTGCAATACATAGCACTCCACAATAGGGAGACCTCAAAACATCGAAACTACGTCATAAAATCCAACATCAACGCAGCGGAAAAGTTAATCAACACATCAACAGTATAAAAAAAAATCTAAGCACATCAGCAAAGCATCAAATACATCCCCCCAGGTGCTACGTATCAGAGCATGACGACTCGACCCAAGAAGTGAGGCTAAGGCCTTCACTGGGAATCACCTGCACGTTACCAACACGGGGGTAACATTCAAACAGGAAAGGGTGAGCATCATTTCAATCCATATAATAGAAAATATGATAAGTACATAAGTCAAGTCACAGCTCTAAATTATTCACATCACAATCATCATTCACATCACTTACAATAACTCATCTCATGTCATGTAGGCATATGAAATGCAACCCACTCGCGGGCATATGCATGAGGTACCTTTTCACAAACGTCGCTTAGCCCTTAAGGCCTCATCGTCACTTAGCCACATGGGCCTCAAAAACGTCACTGGGTTTATGCATATGGCATGAGACACTATGACATGCACCACTCACAAACACACAAATACACAAATACCCAAATCATAGTCAACTATGTGACCCGTCACTTACCGGTTTGCTCACAAGAAACACAGCACCTGTCAAATTCACAATCAACACACAACGTCACTTGGCCCTTTAGACCTTAACATCACTTAGCCTTTCGGGCCTCAAACACTGGGTTTTCATCGTCACTTATACATAAATATCATCAGCTCAAACAATAGCCACTGAGGGCAAAAAACGTCATTTACTAGCCACCAAGGGCAAAACAGTCATTTAACTAGCCACTAGGGGCATCATCGTCAAAATCATCATTTTTGACATTACTTCGTTAAAAACCACTGGTCGTACGCAAAAGAGAATTTTTAAAGGCACCAAACGCGTTTTCAATATGACAGCAACAACCACAGGGGACATCCACTTGGGCGCCCAGCAAGCTTCTGAAATTATAAGTTTTTATTTTTAAAAATGGAACACACAGATAGACAACTGAAAATGCTTCACAACTCTTTTTGAATCGTTCAAAACGGATATTCGAGTCAAAAGATATAGCGAAAACAGTTTTCGAAAATATTTTGGAACATCCTGAAAACTGGCGCCCTGGGCACCCAGCGCCCAGGCACCTGGCGCCCAGCGCCTAGCAAGAAGCAACACACGCACGCACACACCCGGGCGCTCAGCACACAGCACACACACACGCACACTGGCGCTCAGCGCCCAGCGCTGGAAACTTGGCGCCCAGGCGCCCTATGCGCCTATCCAGCAACCAACATCACGCGACACAACACACAAAATTTGGCAACACCCAGGCGCCTTAGGCGCCCTTACAGCAACAAAATCCAGAATTTCCCAGCAACTTTTTCAACACTAAAAATTGATTCCTAACAATTTTAAAGTACCAAAATTCATATTTTTTAGCATCCAAAAATACACTTATTTTATTCAAGATCACCAAAACTCATTGAAAAACATCACCAACATCATCATGGCGCCCAAGGCGCCCAAGCATCCACAATCACCTATGCGACATCATCACCACCAAGCCAAACACATAGATCAATAATTTAGGCTCCCAACACATGCGCATATCACCATCAATAAGGCAAAGTCATAGATCATGTTCGAGTAATGGATCAAATTCGCATATACATATATGAATATATAAGAATTAACATCAAGAACATCAAGATCATCAAGAACATCAAGAAACAACATTAGGAGCATCAAGGATCTAGTCAAAAACCCTAGATCTAGGACCTATCATGAGATCTATTAGATGGAAGGATAGAGCTCCCCTAACCTTTTAAGAAGAAGAACTCGAGCCTTAGGATGCAGTCACCAACAGAGCCTCAGCAACAATGGAGATCTCCTTCCTCCTTGATCTTCGAACTCTCTCCTCTCTTGGCCGCCCTTGCTCTCTCTTTCTCACGCTCCTCTCTTTCTCTCTTGCTAATTTGAAGAACACAAGTGAAACCTTAGGCAAGACTCCTCACCAAATTGCGCCCAGGTCAAGCCATTGGGCCATGGGCTTCACTTAAGCCCAATCCATTCGAATGCACCTCCTCCTCCTAGCATCACACCACCCCTCAATTAAAACAATTCCAATAAATAATTAAAACCCAATTAAATAAAAGAAATACCTAAATACTTAATTAAATAAATTAATTAAATATTTAGGGTGTTACAGAGCCCAAGGCGTCAAACGGGCACCGCTTCATCCTAGTTGCAATTGATTACTTCACCAAATGGGTTGAAGCTGCTTCATATTCCAGCATAACCAGTTCTGTGGTTGCCAAGTTTGTAAAGAAGGACCTGGTGTGTCGCTATGGTCTCCCGGATAAAATCATCACGGACAATGGTAGCAATCTGAATAGTAAAATGATGAAAGAATTGTGCACAGAGTTTAAGATCAAACATCGCAATTCCTCTCCCTACCGTCCGAAGATGAATGGGGCAGTTGAAGCAGCCAATAAGAATATCAAGAGAATCGTGCAGAAGATGGTAGTAACCTATAAAGACTGGCACGAAATGCTCCCCTTTGCTTTGCACGGGTATCGCACCTCAGTACGCACTTCGACCGGGGCAACCCCCTTCTCTCTAGTGTATGGGTCAGAAGCAGTTCTTCCCATTGAAGTTGAGATACCCTCTCTCCGAGTGCTCATGGAAACCAAGTTAGAAGAGGCTGAATGGGTTCAAACCCGTTTAGATCAATTGAATCTCATAGAGGAAAAGAGAATTGCAGCTTTGTGTCATGGTCAGATATACCAACAAAGGATTAAGACAGCTTTTGACAAGAAGGTTCGTCCCCGAGAATTCAGCGAGGGAGACCTTGTGCTCAAGAAAATGCTGCCTATCCAGAGTGACCCCCGTGGGAAATGGGCTCCTAATGCAATCAACGCTTCTTATTTGATCGGACCAGCAAAAAAAAAAACATTTGAAAAAGCAAAAGAGCAAAAAACAAATAAAGTCATGCACTACATACACCAAGCATAAAACCATGCACTCATCAGACATAATAATAATAATAAAGTAAAGAAAAGAGAAATTCAGAAATTTGCAGCCCAGAGAGATCATCGCTCCTTTCTGCCCAGGTCTCACATCGTGTACGAGCAACGCGATGGATCGCAGCCCCATGTGAGGTTCAACGGAATAGTTGTATCAGCCTAAGATACAGTGGACGCCGTGCATTGATCAGTATATCAGTTCCGGAGCTGATAACGATCCCCCCGGTCGCTCGAAAAGGCCAACAGGAAGCGTGCTCCTCAAAGCCACGTGCAAACTCGGATTCGTCAAGAGTTCGTTTAAGGATTACAGGTTTTAGGTAGCCTGGGCATTTTACCGCTTTCTGCACGCAAGTGCCCATTTTACTTTTTCTGTCCGCACGCAAGTGCCCATTTTACCTTTTCTGTCCGCACGTCAGTGTTCATTTACTGTTTTCGCATCGACACGAAAGTGTCTCTCTTTCCGAAAAAAGGAAAGGAGAAGAGAAAAATAGAAAAAAATAAAAAAAAATTCGGGTTTTTCCAAGGAGACAAAATTGGTATAATTTCTGAATTCTTTATTTCTATTTTGCCTCGAAATATGTCTCGGCCAATTCATATTTCTTGCCAAAATCTAAATAAAGAGGGGCAGCTGTCATACCCCAATTTTGTCCGCCCAAGTCAAAAACATTTTTTTCAGAAAAAATAGAACAATAAGGTAATTCATAATGTGTGGAAAATAGTGGATTTGTGCATTTATGTGTATTCATCCCCTATTTCACATTTTTATTTGAATTATGCGCGCGCGTCAGTCGTAACTGTGTGAGCTGCCCTGTGCCCTTGTCATTTGGCACGTGTTTTTATTTTCAAAAAGGCCATTATTAATTTTTGGCACCCAAAAACATTTTTCTTAATTTTCAGGAATTTTAGAAAATAAAATAGTTCATATTTTTGCATTTTTGGGCATTTAAATAAAAGCAAATTAATTATTTTTGGACCAAGACCAGCTCAAGGACGTGGCATACATGTTACTCTACTAAGGGTAATTTTTGTATAATTTTTGGAAAGAAAATCCTAGTCTAAAATAATTAAAAATGCATTTTCCCTATTTTTAGTGCATAAAAAAACCAAAAAAGCCCATTAAATATTCCCCAATTATTAAATGACAATTTTTATTGTCTAGAATAATTAAAGGGAATATTTTATGGTTCTCAAGTATATATGACACATTTTTAATAGGTGCACTTTCACTTCCATGCCCAAAAATTCAAAATTCTAAATTCAAAAGAAGGAAGTGTCCTCAATAAGACAAAAGACCAAAAACGAGTTCTTTTTTCTCCTCCTCTCCCTTGCTTAATACGAATTCCCTCTCTCTCTCTCTCTCACAAAATTCTTCCACACTCTTCTATTCCTTATCCCCTAAGAATATGCTTTGTACTATTCTTAACTTTTCTCTTTTTGGTGACCATCACTCATTCTCACATAGATTCATGCCCTCTTTTGTAAATTACCCCACCCATTTATACTCACCTCTTCACAAGAAAATACAAAATTACCTCTTTGGTAACATTCCATCTCAATTATACCCTTAACCCTATTTTTACCTCACATCACATATGAGCCTCCATTCCCAAAAAAGGACAAGTTTTTTTCACACAAACTCTCTTCTCTTCTCTCCTCACGCCATTCTCCCTCTCTCCCTCACTCTCATTTTGTGTTTTCTCACTACCCACAATCCAAGTGATCTCCAATCCTAGCCCTTCATTCAAATTCAAAACCCAATCCTAGAGCACCTAGTAAAGAACAATGACCTAATTACCCCTAGACCTAAAACAACTCTATAAATACCCTCTCATTTACACACATTACCATCTTTTGTTTCTCATTCTCCTACACTAAAACCCTAGCACACAAAAACCTCTCCCTTTTCCTCTCCTAAAACCGTAGCCCTTAACCCTCCTCCCTCAACCATTTTTGATTTTCTCTTCACCCAAACACCACCATCTCACTTCATTCTCATCCCTCTTTCACATATCTCCTCCACTTTCCATTCAAGTTCAAAAATCATCATCAAAGAAGGTTTTCACCAAGCTTTTGTGGGTTAGAGTTGAAGAACCTTGGAGTCTTGTTGATTTGTGTCTAGTTTCATATTCGCATCTCATTTCCTAGCTTGGAGTTAAGGTAAAATCCTTAAAACCTTGCATCACATTTTAGTTCTTGCCTCAAAAAATGTAAAATCATTCATCCTATCATCTTCATATTCTCATATTGTTGATTGTTATTGGTGAGAAGTGTCATAAGCACTTTGACAAGCACTTAGGGAGGCTTGGGGTGCTTATGGTGCTTCTCACCCTAGAATGATTGTTGATTTTTGTGTTGATTTGATCTTGATCGATCCTTGCATTTCATGAAATAAAATGTTGTTTTATGGCATATTATGTTTCGCATACTTGTAGAAAAATAGTGTTTATGTTAAGTTTTGTGCATTTCTTTGCCTAATCACATGAACCTTTACCAAAAATGCGATTCAACATGCTTTGTTGCATTGATTGCTAAGATGATTTGCTTGATTATGGTTTGCCAATGATCATGCTTGAGGCTACTCTTTTGAATTCGCTTGTGCTTTGTAATCTCCTTGTTTACTCACATATTGTATCATCAATACTTAGATAGGTCCATTACATCTTCCACTAGATGTGCATTTAGATTCCCTTGCGTTTTGTAGAAATATTTGAGTATGGTCCTCGCCTAGCATCTTCCATTAGATGTGCATTTAGGTTCAATCTTGCCTACTCTTGCATTTTTGCTTACTGCCCAATTCAAGTTCCTTTTTTGCCTATCTATGTGTTGTGGTCTAATATGTGTAGTCTAGGCTAATATTCGCTCAAGAATTCAAATGAGATTAGTTGTAAAGTTATGTCCATGTTGTTGTTTGCCTAAGGATTCGATTTCAATGATTGTGCCATGCTTGAATCTCCAAAACTTCTTGCATTCATTGTTTTCTTTTCTAAATAGCTTAGCATGAAAATGGTGACTAGTGACAACTACCCATAACCTTTGTTAGTTTGGTTGTCCTAAGAGCCTAAATTTCAAAAAAAAAAGATGTTTTCATATGCATAAGCTACTAGTGATAATCACCCATAACCTTTGTTAGTTTGATTATCATGAACGCTTTCAATTTCAAAAGATATTTTCCTAAGTATCAAAAGTCATAGCAAGTGTTAGTGTTGACCACCCATAACCTTTGTTAGTTTGGTCATCATGAAGGCTTTCATCTTTCAAAAGAGATTTTTACATGCACTTAAGTGGGTTTTAGTAGTGATCACCCATAATTTTTGTTAGTTTGATCATCATGAACGCCCTTCACTTTTCAAAACCAAAGCGAAAAGACTTTCACTTTCAAGGCTCGTTAGAACTACGTCGCTTTGATTCCCATTTGGGATACGTAGGAGCGAGCCACAATCTCGTCAAGCGCAACCATAAAAATTAGCATTTGCATAACAAAAAGAAAAGAGTTATTTTCATAACACAAAAAAAGAACCACTTTTGCAAACCAAGATCATTTTCAGAACAAAAACATTCTCCTTTCAAGAATCATTTTCAAACCCATTGTCGCTAGTGGCTAATCAGAACCTTTGTTCGTCTAGCCATTGGTAGCAAGCGATGATCACTCATAACCTTTGTTAGTTTGATCATTCGTGCCAATCAATCTCTTTCGAAAACCACTTTCAAAAGAGTAAATAAAAAACGAGTTGCTACTAATAGTCAATCAGAACCTTTGTTCGTCTGACTGGCGGTGGTGACTCTCATTTTCAAGAGTACTTAGCGGTGATTACCCATGACCTTGGTTAGTTTAATCATTCACTAAATGCTCGTCCTATTTCGAAAATTCACTAAAAAGATAAAAGACAAAAACCTTTTCAAAGGAAAAGACAAACAAGAACTACGTAGCTTTGAATTCTCCATCGCACCGGGAGATACGTAGGAGCGAGAGGCTAACTCTCGTCAAGCGCCAAAAATAAAAATTTTCATTAAGTCTTCTCATTCCCTTTTCAATAAAGAAGCAAATTTAAGTATTTTCCGAATCAACACTTAAAACCACACGTTTAATTAAAGGTTCCCTTTCGGTAGAAAGGAGGTGTGGGGTGCTAATACCTTCCCCATGCCTAACCGACTCCCGAACCCAAATTTTCCGGTTTCCAAAAGGCCATTCGCTTTCCAAAAAGGTTTTTCTTCAATATTTTCCTTATAAAAAATATTGGTGGCGACTTCATTGTTTTAAAAAGTTGTAAACGAAGAAAGATCTCCTCAGGGACTTTTTCGGGTGCAACAAAAAGCAACCTCTCCACAGCCAAAACTCCCCTATGTGCGTTACTGTGGTCCCCGCCAATATCACTACTCTCCGTATCCATAACCATGCCACCAACCTCCCCACCATCAGCCGACACAATCAGATTTGGAATAAAATTGGGAAGAACCACCAATAAATCCAACCCATCAGAATCGGCCTCCACCAACGGAGTAGTGGCAATAGACGAAGCCACTCTACCACGCCTACCACCCCCTCTATCCTTTAAACCACCACGAGCAAGGGAGAGAAACCTCGCCGGAGTAGATAAGATTCCGGGGCCACTACCCCTTCCCCGGCGGAATCCACGCATTCCACGACGTGGCAACTGCCCCTTCTTGCTAGGGCCTCTACACACCATCAAATTCCGTTTTGACAAACGAGAGTGAGGAACCTTCGGAGAGGGGTGAGTAGAAACAAAAGAGGATGGTTCTGACATTAATTCGGTGAACCCGAAACCATAACAGGCCCCAACGCATCAAGCCCCGTCCAAACCATCCACACCACTCGGACTACCGAAACAGCGTGTTTGGTCTTCGACACCTTCCAAACCCAACTCCACACATGCCTCCCCATAACCTACGGGCCCAATAACCCCATAGTCCGCAAGCAACTCTTAAAGCCCAGAACCACAATTAAGGCCCACTTGCTCCAAGTCAGCTACAAGCGGAGGCGCGGCTGCATCCTCCCTCACGCCAGCCTTCTCTCTCTCATGACTCCTGCTAGTCCTCACCCCAAGACTTGAAAGTGACCTCACACTAGAACACAGCTAATCATCTCCACCTACACGACTCTCTCTCTCTCCAAGACCGTATGATAGACAGTTGTCTTTCACCAAGACTGAGTTAGGGACACAGACACCAACGTCACCACCAAACCCCTTTCTCGCATCGGACAAACAAGCTTCACCGACCACCGTCTCCTCGTCGGAGCCCCAATAGGAGCAACCACAGAACTCTCCCAAACCATAACTACACTCGTCCGAGCCCGACGAGTACACTGGCGCAGAGCGTTGAGGTTGAACTAACGACCCACCATCTAACAACCCAAAGCGCTCCGGCATCACCACCACCGGGAGAGTGATGCCACCAACCGATAGCATAACCCTTTGATCAATAAGCTGAAATCCTGAAACCAAAACTCTTATTCTCGCAACATCATAACGCGTCCTCTTCGCTGTCTCTGTGTCCATCTCCCAAAATTTGCCAAACTTATTTCCCAGACTTGCGAAGAACTCAGGTTCCCACACATGAAGTACTGGCACACCCATACACCTAAGCCAAACCCTCCATTTGTTCGAGACAGAATCAGGCCTCCACCCAGCGATTGACCGTAACCAAACATCCCACCATTTCTTATTAGAATTAATTGCGTCCAGATTCGCCCCTTAAATGGAGCTAGAGAGAAGAATAAACTCACCTCCCATTGAAGTTGCAGTGATGGCGTGGAACCCTTCTAAGAGAAGGCTCAGGTGAAAATCCTCCACCGACGCCGACACTGACTCCGCAAGCACTCCAACGAATCACTCCTTGAGCTCCTGAACCCTCTTCTCATCCACCTCAAACTCCATATTGAAACCCCCTTGTGGAGAGAAATCGCTCTTCACCCAAGAGTTTGATCCGTTCTTCTTCAACTCCGGCCAAGCATCAACCCCCTGCTGGACCACCCCCACTGATTTCCCTTTCACTTTCTCATGCCGAACATCCTCTGCTACCTTTGACGTAGCGAAAGGTAAGTTAATATGAAGCTTATAACTCCCCAACCACACACCTTCCATCTTCTTCTCCAAACGCCCCTTATCCCTATCTTTGAACCGGACAAAGCCAAAACGCCTCCCTAATTTATCCACCTTTGTCGGGATTAACACATCCGCAACCATCCCCACCTGGGAAAACACCTTCCAGAGATCTTCACGCTTTGCTTCATCCGGGATGTTCGTAAAGAAGAAGCTTCTAGTAGACTTACGAATATTGTCCACAAAGCCCCTTCGCTTGCGAGGCCCATCCCTGAGATTCCCTTTCCCAAACCGAGCCTCCACCCCCTTCCTGGCGCCCCTTTCCTACGACCCTCCACCACACTCCACTCTTCTCCGCCAGCATTCATCTCTCAGTTCAAAATTTAACTAAGAACAGTATTGAACCAATACAATCGAACGAACCAAGAACCCAACCAAGATCAGCGAGAACAAAGAAGACGCGAGCAGCAAAAATCGTGTTAGCAGGGATCGCAAACAAGAACCAACCAGAGAAGATGAAGAGCTCCGCAAGAGCAAGATCCTCGAACGAAAATGCACCTGGATCTAGATGCAACAAGGAGCAAGATCGATGAACAAAATCAGAGAACGAACCAAGAACGAACTAGGAGAAAACCCAGAGAGATCCTCAACCGAAATCGCGAAGTTCAAATGAGACTCGGAGAGACAAGCAGGGATATGGAGGTTTAATCGTGATATGGTGGAAGGGATGAGAAGCCATGGATGTGGGTAGAAAGGAAGGAGCGGCGCTGTTGAAGGAGCGACGCTATTGGCGGCTAGGTTTTTTTTCCAATAGTCTAGCTATTGTATATTCATAATAACTAAAACAAGGGAATTGAGAATGATGAACCCAAGGGGAAAGAACCAAGGGTGTCAAAACAGGACACACGATATTGTTTACGCAGTTCGGCCAAACTTTGCCTACGCCTGCGACTACAGAGTAGCTATAGTTTCGTTTTATTGAGTGTGTCTCAATGCCTTGAGTACAAACACTAAAGCGTTTAAATAGGCTTTTCTTTGAGAAAACCTAACGGGCCTGGGCCAAATACATATAAATAAATCTACAAATCTACTATTTACAACTTCCTTATTTCCTTATTCACATCCCCCCTCAAATTGATGCGGGTCATCAAGGAGTATCAATTTCCTGACAAGAAACTGATGGCGTGGACAAGGAACAGCTTTGGTGAGAATATCTGCAACTTGAAATTGAGTATTGATATGAGGGATGGATATAACATGATTATCATAGGCTTCACGAATATCGACATGCTTAGTACGCTCATGAAAAACTGGATTTGCAACAATCGGAATAGCACTTGTATTGTCAGCATAGAGAGATGTCAGTTCGGTTTGAGGAAATCCAAGTTCACCCAAAAGACCACGAAGCCAAAGTATTTCGGAGCATGCCATAAACATAGCACGATACTCCGATTCGGTTGAGGACTTAGAGACTCTCTCTTGCTTCTTAATTTTCCATGAGATCAACGAAGAACCGACGAGTGTCAGGACACCCAGCCCAATCAGCATCACTGTAGGCACTCAACTTAAGAGGGGTTCCACTAGGAAAGCATAAACCCCGTTGAGAGGTACCTTTCAAGTAGCGAATTATACGACGAACCGCTACCAAGAGAAGATGACGAGGAGAACGCTTGAATTGACTTACCTGCTGAACAGCAAATGAAATGTCGGGCCGTGTAATGGTCAAGTAGTTAAGACTACCCACGAGCTGTCGA
Source organism: Astragalus membranaceus (assembly GCA_039519185.1). Lineage (NCBI taxonomy): Eukaryota > Viridiplantae > Streptophyta > Magnoliopsida > Fabales > Fabaceae > Astragalus > Astragalus membranaceus. The sequence continues at coordinate 151,690,639 of CM076848.1, forward strand.
TACAATAGAGAATCAGTCAAAAGTTCACCCTCGTCACGGTGGTATTTAACATTAACTTCAAGAGGAGTATTCTCAGGATTAGCAGATTGGAGACCAGCCATAGCAATAAGGTCAGTGGCATACTTATGCTGACGGGGAAATATACCCTTAAAGGTAGAATGAACCTCGAGTCCAACAAAATAATGTAAAAGACCAAGGCCTTTCAGTTGAAATGAGGCTTGAAGCTTTTGTTTAACTTCCTGTATGGATGCTGCATCAGAACCAGTAATGATCATATCATCAACATAAAGAAGGAGCAAAACAATGCCCGTAGATGTGCGGTGAAGGAACAAAGAAGAATCATACAGACTTTGAGTAAAAGAGAACCCAAGTAGAGTGGAACGGAATTTCACATACCAAGCTCTAGGTGCCTGTTTCAAACAATATAGAGAGCGTTTGAGCTTGCACACCCCCTTAAATGAAGAGAATAGGCCCTGAGGGGGAGTCATATAAATATCTTCAGTCTGGTCGCATGAAGAAATGCATTCTTCACATCCATTTGGTGGAGAGACCACCCATGAGAAGCAGCTATAGAGAGCACCATTCTAACAGTAGTCATTTTAGCAACTGGTGCAAATGTCTCATCATAATCAATACCATATTCCTGCTTGTTGCCGAAAGCAACCAATCGAGCCTTGTACCGATTGAGAGATCCATCAGAATTCAATTTCACAGAATAAACCCATTTACAACCTATGGGTTTGATACCCGGAGGGCAAGGAACAATATCCCAAGTGAAATTGTCCTGGAGGGCTTGAAGTTCATCATTCATGGCATTTACCCAACAGACATCTTTAACAGCCTACGAATAACAAGTAGGAATAGATGTGCCAGATAGAGAAGCAGTTAAAGCAGTATGTGAGGAATCAAACCTGTCTGGGGAATATCTATCAGGTGCTCGAGACGTTCTACTAGAACACCGTGGTGCAGGCGGTACAGGAACAGGATCAGGTGGCGGATCAGCGTCGGAAGGGGAAGTGGGAACGAGTCCTGGTTGGAAACGTTCTATAGGTGAACACGGGGTAGAAAATTGGGGAAGTATAGCAATTTCATTCAATCCAGGAGAAGAGCAAGAAAACATAAACTGATTATCAAAAAATGTCACATTCCTAGAAATGCGAAAACGATGGTTAGTGACATCATAACACACAAAAACCTTATGAGACTTATTATACCCCATAAATGCACATTGAACAGGTTGTGCTCCAAGCTTATGTCTTTCAGTGGATGGGAGGTGAACAAAACATACACACCCAAAAGTATGTAAACTACTGTAATCAGGCTGAGTTTTACAAAGGCGAAAGTAAGGAGAATCAAACCCAATCACCGTGGAAGGAAGACGGTTGATCAAAAAGACAGCTGTGGAAAGAGCCTCCACCCAAAACTTGGATGGAACAGAGGCCTGGAGAAGTAAGGTACGCGTCACATCCAACAAGTGAGGATTCTTACGTTCTGCAACACCATTTTGCTGAGGGGTATTGGGACAAGATCGTTGAGACAGTATACCTTTTTGCTGTAAGAACTCCTGAAACTCATGAGACATATACTCACCACCAGAATCAGATCGAAGAATTCTAATACTGGTTTGAAATTGATTTTCAACATACATCAGAAATTTCTTAAACATAGAAAACAATTCAGATTTAGATTTAAGAAAATAAATCAAAGTAAAATGGCTATAATCACCAATAAAGGTGACAAAATATTTATAGTGAGCATGAGAAGCGGCAGGAGTGATTCCCCAACCATCACTATGAATCAACTCAAAACAAGTAGAAGCACGATGAGCACCAGACGGAAAAGGAAGTGTTTTACTTTTAGCTAATTTGCAAACAGAACATGAAATAGAGGTACTAGAATCCATCAGTTTAGTACCTAACAAGCCAGTCTTAAATAAGTGAGACAAAACAACAGAGTTTGGATGGCCCAATTTCCTATGCCATTCCTCACATGCAATCAAAACACTATTACAAGCAAGAGATAAATGATTTGAAATAAACTAGAGTGGAAACACTCTTCCAACTTTAGGCCCCTTCGCGATCACCTTCCCCGACACCCGATCCTGCACAAGACAACCATCCGGAGTAAGATTAACATCACAACCTTCATCTGCTAATTGACCAGCAGACAATAAATTTGAGGCAAGCCCAGGTGCTACCAGCACATTTCGAAAATTAGAATTTATGTCACCAACATTAGTTATAGGAAGGGTACTGCCATTAGCAATTTTAATTTTCTGATTACCAATATAAGAACGTAAATTGTGCAGGAGTTCAGAGGAACCCGTCATGTGATTCGATGCACCAGAGTCAAGTAACCAAGATATGAAATAAGACATACCAATAATGCCCATGGCAGAAAGAGCAGATAGTACCATTTGTTGAATTAATTCAGGCTGTAGAGCACCACCATCAGATGCACCAGTGGTGGAAGGACCAGCTGTAGAGCTAGTAGTGGCATGGAATGCCTGTACCGGACGCTTAGTCGGCCGAGGAGGATGCGTAGGACATGCAGAGATGATATGACCCTACTGCTTGCAGTAATTGTAAAATTTCTTAGGACAACTACGAGCAACATGTCCAAATTGTTTACAAGAGAAGCATTGAGTTTGTCGAATATCACGGCCCACGCCTCTATTTTGCGCCGCATATGCAACTGTCGCCAGTTCAGAATGGACGGGATCATTAAACATGGTGCCTTGAGTATTAAGACGTTGTTCTTCCCTGAGCAGTTCACCATCACAGATATCCAAGGAAGGAACAGGGTTCCTATTCAGCAAAGCACCTCGAACGGCCTCAAATTCCGGACGAAGTTTCATGAGAAATTGATCCCGTTTACTAGTATCATAAACATCAGGAACGGCCGATAGTGACGGCTTGGGAACAGCACCATAGATAATAGCAGAGTGTTCTGTCCATAAATTCAGAAAGCCGGAATAATATTCTTGAATTGACAAATTACCTTGTTTGTAATTGCCGATTTCTAACTCCAATTGAAAACGCTTGGTTGTATTGTCCTGGTTGTACATATGCTGCAAATAATTCCACATTTCTTGAGCAGTTGAAAATGCTCGTAAATTATTGATCATCTGAGGATCAATAGTACCGAGGATCCAAGAAATAATTTGAGCATCTTTTACTTCCCACGCATCTAAAGCAGGTTTATCTTCCGGCGCCTTAGAAATCCCATCAAGGTGCTCCATAAACCTTTCCCTATGACATACATTTTAAATTAAAATTCCCAAGCAACATAGTTCTTACCGGTAAAGCGAACACAAAAATTATCCCTTTCTTTTTCAGCCGCCATTAATTAACAATTAATAGGAACCGTATGAACAGCCCGAAGCAAAAAACCAAAGAGTACCAAACGAACAGCACAATGGCAAAAAATAGAAACAAAAAAGTGGCACACAAATCAGAACGAATGAAGAAAACCTCACAAGTCAGCAAGCCACTAATAAGCTGCGAACAACGAACAGAAAAAAATCAAGCAACAGCAGCAGAGTTTCACGAACGGCGACAGCAGCCGAGGGTGCCAATGAAGCCAAGCCACGAATATCGAGCAGAGATCGAAACGAAGACGCGAGCATGGGACGTGACCGGAATCACGAACAGAACCCAAGCACGACCGGTGTAACGCCCCAAAATAATTCAAGTATTTAATTAATTTAATCAGGTGCTATAGTGGTTGGTTATATTAAAATAATAATAGGGTATTTAATTTAACTAAGAGGTGGTGGTTAGTAAATAAGGGAGTGGTGTGTTAATTATGTTAGGGAGTAGTGGAAGTAATTAAGGGAGTGTAAATAAGGCCCGTTATTGTTAAGTAGCCCAATTAAGCTAATAAAAACCCTTAGGGTTTTAGGAAACCCTTACTTGAGCATGAAATCGAAAGTTAGAAAGTGAGGAGAGTGAGAGAGAAGAGGCGCGATTCGGCTAGAGGGAAAAAGGAGGGAGTTGCGCAAGTTCAAGAGAGAAAAGGCTTGGATTGTTGGTGTCTTGCTGAAATTGCAAGGAGCTTGTAAATTCTTCCATTAACAAAAGGTTAGGGGGCTCTCTTTTCATCCTTAATAACTTATAGGATTAGAATCACATGAGTTAGGTTTTAGGGGGGGTTTGATTGATTGAAGTGAATTGTTGTTTTTGGATGTTTTTGTTATGATAAATGTAAATTGTTAAATCCATGTTGTTGATGATGAACTTATGTTATTTTTGGTAGAATCCATAATTGATTAGTATTGAGATGTACATGATATTAGTCATGCAAGTTAGGTGTATGTTGTAATGACTAAATAAAATCGAGAATGGAAACGATTTGGGTAGAGGTTCAGTATTTCGGTAACTGGGAACGTTGTGTTGACTGAAAAATTATGTGGTTTACTGTTCTGGAAAATAGACTTAATGCTTGTTAATTTGGCATTTTAAGATTTGGTGATTATTTCGCTGCGATGACTATTATGATTTACTTTGGTGTAGGCTAACAGATTATTTGCGGTGCTATGTATCGTACCTTATGACTTTATGAATTAAATTTTGGAGACTATTATGCGTTGTTGTTTTGAAATGTGGCACCCTCTTGTGGATGCATTAAAACGTTTTTGGAAACTCTAATCTTAAATGAATTAAATAGTAGCGTAGTAGAAGGGGGTGTTACAACCGGTGGGAAGAGGCCACGCACGGTGGGAAAAAAAACGAAGCGTGAATCGTGGGTTCACAACAGATCTCGCGCACGGAGAAGATGAACAGGAACCGGGAAGAAGCGCGAACAAGAACCAAGAGGAACCAGACCAAGAATCAACCGCAGGTGAGCAAGACGCAAGAGAATAGAGTAACTAAGACGGCACAAATTTGAGTAAACTGGCTGATACCATGTCAAATCAGGACACACGATATTGTTTACGCAGTTCGGCCAAACTTTGCCTACGTCTGCGACTACAGAGTAGCTGTAGTTCCGTTTTATTGATTGTGCCTCGATGCCTTGAGTACAAACACTAAAGCGTTTAAATAGGCTTTTCTCTGAGAAAACCTAACGGGCCTGGGCCAAATACATATAAATAAATCTACAAATCTACTATTTACAACTTCCTTATTTCCTTATTCACAAAGGGGATATGGAGGTTTAATCTATTATCGACGGAAAGACCACAGTGAAATTTGACCAAATTAGAGAAACATTTTACGGATAATAACAACCTTGTTGTTAAGATGTTTCCTCACAGCTGCCACCTCAGCTATTTTGCAAAACTCCCTGTCTGTACATAACCCCAAGAAAAGATTCTTCTGAATAACTATCTAAATTTTTTGACCAATGTCGGAAAACCAAACAATGCATGAATGACAATTCTTTTAGCTTGATGCATCAATATAGTAGTATACAAATAGATAAATAAATAAAGGAACTGAAAACAATTCGTTCACGCTACTAGTCACATCCTTTTTTGGAAATGAAAAGTTATTTTATTAATAAGAAATAATATTTGAGTAATAAAGGAACTCAAAATCCTTTCATGAAATGCTCCCTACACGAACCCAAAGAAAAAAACTCTAGTCCCATTGAAATGGTGGAAGAACCCATATTGGAGGTGGCATTCGTTTGAACGAATGTTTATACGGGTAATGTTGACTAAATCATCCATCCTTTACATTATATATACCCATATCAAAAGGCCCGTTAGGGTAAGGAAATGGCGGGTCGTCGTAAAAATCATCGGTGAAGTAAATGCAATTCTTTTGTAGACAGCTAGAATAATATGAAGCCGGAAGAGATATGGAATCACTATCACCAACAAATAAAACATTATCTCCCAAGCTATCGAGTCTTAACATCTGTATTAGTTTCCCACTTCGAGTATCCAACTCCAACTTATACACTTCGAAACCTATAGTACCGCTGCTGAAGGCGCCGTCTTCGTCGGGATAACCAACAAATTTTTTCACTAACCACAAGTCTCCTTCCAATGATTTCACCAGATAAGCTCGGTCAGCATAACCATCACTATCATCGTACGAATTTCTTGGTAAAACAACATTTGGAATGATCTTCTCAGTACCAGAAGAGTCCTTTGAATAAGTAAGATCAAAAGAAACAATGTTATTCCATCTACCAACGGCAAATACTTGGTCTCTATAGAATGTAACATCAGTGAAACAAAAATGATCATCATCATGAATGTAAGTCCAAAATTTTTGTCCCGCTTTCATAAAAGCAAGGCAGTTACGCTGACTATGGATTGCCACAACCACATAATGAAAAAGATTTGTCATAGGATTAGTTGATAAAACAACCTTTGGCATATTCAATTCATATAACTTGTTGTTCGAGTGTGACAATCCACGGTTGATAGGTGGTAGAACAATGGGAGCCACATTATTCTTAAAAGGATTCAATAGAGTAATAACATAGTAAGGATCTACGGTAGCAATCCAACCATGACTAGCCCACAAGTCCTCCTGCGACAAGGCACTTCAAGTTGGAAGCGATAGACTCTCTTAGAGGGAATTCCATATAAACTTTTCTTTGTTCTGTTTCTTCTATTCATGGGGATCATTAGCATTGGCATTACATTATTTCTGAATTTGCTATCTTGATGGTTAAGTTTTGCAATTGAACACCAATTCTTGCATACTAAGCTGAACCAAACGTGATCTATACCCTCCGATAACTTGTCCAGAATCAAACTGAGAGGAACTGCTGCTAGATTTGACCAATCTGCCTCGGCATCCATTGATGAGGTTTTTTTAACGAGAGAAGAAATCTTGTGAAGCAAAGAAAGAAATGAGAGAAGTGAAAAGTTGTAAACCGATAAAAGGTAAAAAGTCAAGGTTTGTATATAATGGTTGCATTTGATAAGTATTTATTATCTTTTCGATTTTTAATTTGAATTGAAATCAAATTTGTTTAGATTTTTATCACTGAACTCAAATTTTCAAATTGATACCAAACTTTATCTTTAAAGTTGTTACGAAATTATCTTCCGAAAAAAAAGTTGTTTTGAAACTAACTAAAAAAGAAATCTATAGTTTTAAAAGTTAAAGTTGTTATTTAAAAAAAAAATATCTTACCATTTATATACGACTTTAGAGAATCTAAACTTTTTTCTTGTGAAAAAAAAAAATTGAACTCCGCCTTTAGAGATCCATCTCAAAAAATTTAATAATAATAATAATAATAATAATAATAATAATAATAATAATAATAATAATAATAATAATAATAAAAAGAGTAACTAATTTTTTTGGCAGAATATTAAAAGGAATAAGTGACTAACAATTCAGATTTTCCAAAAAACAGTCTTAGATAGAGTAGTATACCAAAAAAAACGATTCAGATTTTCCTATCAAAAGAAAAAACTATCAATTCGGATCTCGTTTGTCACAAAAAAAAAAAAACAAAGTTTCAAATTTAAATATAACAATATTGGCATCATGATAGTTAAATTTGTTTATGTTCCTATATTTCTATTTCCGTTGATAGAGTAGTAATAGAAACAAGACAAGATTGCTTACAAGGCTATCAAAGTTTCATTCATTATACTATAAAACCGACTACAAACGTATTGAAAATTATTACCTGGTCTTCCACCATTGTTGTTGAAGTTTGAGTATCAAACACTTATTGTTTTGCAGTCGTAAATGGAGTTGAACCTGTTTTGTGTTGTTGATGGAGTTGAACGCTTTTTGTTTTTGAGAAAGATGGAGTATAACGCAAGTATCTCCTATGTAAAAATACTTCCTTCAAGATATCATTGACTATATATAAAACACCGAATCTGAACGTTATAGTTATAGAGGTGCTATTTAAGTGGGAAATACTACCGTTGTCCAACAAATTCCTCCGATTTTACCTCCTGATATTGTTTCTTCAATTGTACCTGATAGGGGTCCATTTAGCTTAATTCTAGAATGTGGGCCTTATGCCACCATGTACTTGAATAAGAACATATTATATTATTTAACGTTGCATGGGTTCTTTTGGATGAAGATCCTTCTAAGATCAAGAAAAGGAAGCTATGGGTCTAAGTATTACATGTAAAACTTAATGTTCAGAACGGGATGCAGGTTTCAGTTAAGATGTTGGTCCAAGATGCTCACCATGCTAAGAAGCAAGAGAATTCTGAGGTAGCTCTGAGATGCATTCCTTTACGTTGATCTGACTGGGGGTGTATGTGCACACACTCTAATGCTTAAGTCAGCAAAAGAAAAAGTTGACAGGCTATATTCAATGCGTACCTGACATATTGATGGGACAACGTATTTATAGGGAATAGTGCCAGAAACGTGACATGATTCTATTGGCTTTGCACCGTACGATAGAAGAGGACAAATCCTAGCCATCCAATCATTGTGGATCATGGGTCTGGCTTATTAGATAAAGTCGAAGGGCCGAGACTAGCCCAGAATAGTTTCCCCCCAAGTCGGGGTCGTTCTGACGTAACGACCTCGACTTAAAAGTCTGATGAGTCGTTCATTGAGTTTTAGTGCGATTCGGACTCATCTCTTTACAGGTACTCGGAAGTCCTCATCACCGTGGTTGGCAATCTGAGAGGAAGGTTTGGTATCTCAGACAAGTGTGAGGGTTCGTTGGTACTGTTCTCTGTAGACTGGATAGAGCGTGTGTAGCTTTCTGGTCATTAGATCCTGATGTAACAGTTGATGATGAATCGTTGGTGTGACATATGGCGTTTGGTTTTTCTGCTTTAACCCAAAGTAAAGAGGGGAGTAGTTCTCCCTGACTTTATGGGATATAATCTCGAGGCAAGCTTATGGAGATTAGGCTTTGTCTTGTTGGAATCTTTGTCGACGCGACTTGAAAGTGATTAGTGAATTTTACTGAAGTAAACTCCCTCCGTGTAGGTTGCGTAATGGTGAAATCCAAATCGGCGCTGAGTAGGGTATCCATTGTCCAGTCGACTCAGGAGGATGAAAACGACGCCCGAACTTGGTCGGATGCCTCGGTTGGTGACAATCCGTCCACTCGAGGCACTCCGAAGGCATTCAAAAGCCGTGTTGATGAGGTCGGCGAGCGGAGTTTTGAGAAACCGTAGATGATACGACAGACAAATCTGATAGTCGAGCTTATGGAGGTAGTGCTTCTGAGGCGTCAAGCGAAGTTCCCGAGTCAGAAGTGTGTACTCCTCTTGATTATGTATGGGGCTGCGAGTAGGCCTAGGATCGGCTTAGCTAAATTGTTCCGGGGTCTTATTTGTTAGTTGAGCACTTCCATAATATTGAGAGTTTGGTGGGTGAGAAGTGGCTATAATTCGGGGTGTACCTGTAACACCCCAAAATAATAGATTAAATTATTTAATTAATTAAATTAGATTTAGGTGGTAGAAATAATAATATAATTACTATTTATTATTTATTAAAATATGGGGACTTATTGTTGGGGCTAGGAATAGTAAAATGAGGAGTGGTAGAGTAAAGGGCCACGACTAAGTCGAATTGGACTAATAGAAAGCCCATGATTTTAGTGAGTAAGTCGAATAGGGGTTTAGGTTGGGGTTTGGCATTTGCGAATTTTTGAGAGAAAGAAAGAGAGAGTGAGAAGAGAGGGAGAGGCGCGGCGCACAATCCAAGGAGAATGGGGGAGAAGCTGTGTTGCTGTGTTCTGTTGGTGACTTTCTCTCCAGGGTCTTCTAATCCAAATAGTTAAGGTAAGGGTGAGACCTCTCTTTCACTATAATGGTGGGTATGATGGGTATTAGGGTGGGCGCTTAGACCTATGATGCCTATATTCGATTTTTATGTTAAATTGATGATAGATATAACATGAATTTGTTAATTGAAATGTTGGCTTGATTTGGTGATTGTTGCAACCCTAGGAATTTAGTGTTCATATGTGTTGATATGAATTGCATGCTAGGTGTTTGACAAATTGTATTTTTATGTTGTGATTGACAATTCATGGTGATTGGTATTGGTGGTTGGAATATTGGTGATTTGAGTTGGTGAGAAATCGAAAATAATGACCCTAGGGCGCCATGGGCGCCATTTGTCTTAGTGTTGTTTTTGGCGCCCTATGCCTGGGCGCCGTGCCTGTCCATATTACCTGGTGTTTCAGTTGCTGTTTTTGGCGCCCAGTGCATGGGCGCTGTGTCTGGGTGTGTCTCGTGCGCCAATGTGCAATGTTGGGTGTTCCTGTGTTTGGCGCCCCGGGTGTGGGCGCCGTGTGCCAAGTTGTTGTGTTTCTGTTTTTGGCGCCCTGGGTGTGGGAGCCGTGTGCCAGGGTGTGTGGGTGTGTGGCTGTGCGTGGGTGTGTGTGTTGCTGTGTCTTGGCGCAGGGGCGCCTTGGCGCCTTGTGCATGGGCGCCAGAATTCTGCTGTGTTGCGTGTTGCTGGCGCAGAGGGGCGCCAAGGGCGCCAATGTTGCTGCCCGCGCCAGTTTTGGTGTTGCTCCCTGTTGCTGACGCAGAGGGGCGCCAAGGGCGCCAATGTTGCTGCCCGCGCCAGTTTTCTGTGTTGCTTGTTACTGCTGGGCGCCATTTTCAGGATGTTCCTCAAATTTTTCCCGGTTTTGTTTTTGACATATCTTTTGACTCGGTGTCCGTTTTAAGTGTTTCAAAGTGCGTTGTGAAGCTTATTCCGTTTCCTACTGTTGTATTCTATTTTAAAGTAAAAATTATCATTTTTCAGATAGTTTCTGGGCGCCTCAAGTGGCTGTCCCCGGTGGTCGTTATTGTTGGCGTTGTAAAACTATTTCGATGTTTAAAACCCTTTTTGGTGTACTATTTGGTGTCGTGAGCTGAAGTAAAACCTTTTGACGTAATCGGTAATATTAGTGTCCCGGTGTCAATAAATATGGGTTGGAGTTTTTTGACGATAATGCCCCTAGTGGCTATTACTTTGATTGACGATGGTAATGATGATGAATAAAAGCTGTGGTTTTATAAGTGACGATGATGCCATAAAGGCTATTAGCGACGATGATGTTAATGACGATGAATGTTAGTGGCAAATGTATGTGTGACGATAACTTGACAGGTGATGTGCCTCTCATTGGCAAATTGGTAAGTGATGGGTCGTTAAGTTGACTATGCTTGTATGGGACTGTCTCTGGTGCATGTGATGGTGTCTCATACATCTCATGTGCATAAACAAGTGACGATGATGCCATAAAGGCTATTTAGTGACGATGATGCCATAAAGGCTATTTAGTGACGATGATGACAGGTACCACATGCATACGCCCGTTGCGATGGGTTGCATTTCATACATGTTCATGACATTGTGATGACTTGCTGTGATGACTGATTTGATGTGCGATGTGGTTTATATAGCGTTGTAGCTCTAGCATAATACTTATCATATGCACTATTATGTTGTTAGATGAACTCACCCCTTCTGTTTGAATGTTACCCCGATGCGGTAACGTGCAGGTGATCTCGAGTGAAGGCTTCGGTACCTTTGCTAGCTGAGTCTGGTCGTCTGCTCTGATACGTAGCACTCAGTGGGGAGGGAATGAATCTTAGTTTTTATAATCATTTGATTGTTGTACTTGCTGTTTTATGACTTTCCGCTGCGTAGTTGCTGAGTTTTTATTATGTTGGTTGAATTGAGCGTTTTGAGCTCACCCCAGTTGTGATGTGCTATGTATCTCATTGCTATTGACGATGAGAACTATTTTATATCGATGCATGATTTTGTGTGGATTTATGTGTGACATCCCATGTGGTGAAATATGACTTTTAAAGAAAAAAAAAAGAAACTCTGATTTTTAGTAATTAAATTACCGGGTAGAAACGGGGTGTTACATTAGTGGTATCAGAGCAATGGTTGGTCCGTCCGGCCAAGTCGTCGAGTCGTTGTGTCGGTTAACGACCAACTGTTGTCTTTTAGTCCTAACCATTGTTTGTGTTGTAGTGATGCTCCTGCAGGTACAGGTAAACAGAAAGCTGCTGATGGTAAGAGAACTAGTGGGGGAGATGCCCCAACTAGTATTGTGTGTTGTATTATGTTATGATGTGTGAACTCTGTGTCTTTTGTTTCGACTTTTTATTTTTAACCCTCTTGTTGTGCTTATATGCTTCTAGCAATTTGCTCTGTTGCTTGTTACTCGCATATGTTTGATGATTGATGTGTTCATATAAATTCATATGTCATGTTGATTTTGGGGCCCTAGGTGCCCTGTCCCTCTATTTTCCGTGTTGTTGTCTGATTGCTGATTCAGGCGCCCTGCTCCTGGGCGCCGTGCCTTGTGCATGTTCCTGTGTGTGTGGTTGCTGTTGAAGGCGCCCTGCTCCTGGGCGCCATGCTTGTTTTGTTGCTGATTGTTGTAGGCGCCCTACTCCTGGGTGCAGAAAACTATTTCCGAAAATTGTTGCTGTTTTTGAAAACTGTCTCCGAAAACTGTTGCTGTTTCTGAAAACTGTTTTAATTGAACGACACTAAGTCTTATACAAACTCTTTTGTAGTGTGTTTTGACATTTGAAAACTAAATGCATGGTGAAAAATTGTTTGGGGATTATTTTAAGTCGTTACTTTACTGTTAACTGTCGTAGTGTTTTAATCACTACGAGTGAAAATGTATTCGTTCGAATGTTATACTTTTGTTCTCAATTTTTAGAAAATTGCAGTTAGATGAAACGATTTTAGCCGAGGGCTACCATCTCATGTGATTACTACTTTCATTATATTCCCTATTTGCTTAATTTTTCTCAAGGTGTTATCTTGTACGCTTGAGTCTTATGACATGATTTTGGCTGTTACCTCTTAATTTGTGCTATGTGAATTTGTAGTCTGAAAAATAAAGTGATCCCTGAAAATTGCTTTTGAACATCTATTAAACAATTTTATGGTTGAATACCAACATTAGTATTAAGAATTTATTTTAATAGCTGAACACTGATCCTGTATAAAGTTTTTACTATGGTATGCTTTCAATTGCACATTGACGCTGTATACTAAGTTTTCATGATTTGATTTTGGCTGTTATATTCTTTATGGATTGTACTACGTGATTTCGAAAACCTTAGATTGTGCATTGGCACTATTGGTGCACTTCTAATGGATTAGCTTTTATTGCCATATGTTCTGAATGGTGTCTTACTCAAATTGTTTAAGCTGACGTTCAGTCTTGTAGAGAAAATCAGTTTCTATAACGTGTTTTATTTCTTGTGTCGAAAACTCTAAACAAAGTGTTTTGAGCATGTATTTGACTGTACCTTTCGTATATGTGCCTTTGACTGTGAATTGATGTTTTCATGGATTGGCCTTTCTAGATATTTTAATGCTTTGACTACTGTGTCCATTAGTTAAATTATTTTCCCTATACCAAACCATATTGATGGTTGTCGTTAACTCTAAAAAGCTATTATTTCGTTTGTGATCGATGACTAGCATCACCGAACTTGATTTTGATTTCTCCGCTTGTTTGGAAAATGCTTAGTTTTCGAAGAATGCAGTAGTTACTTCTTTAGAACCCGAAGAAAAATGTTTTTGAGGTTCCTTTAATTTTCTTAAACTGGTTTGAAGATTAGGTGCTCTAATTTTGTGACATCGGGTTTGGGCTGCGTTTTCAATATCGTGTTTCAGGTCACTCTAGTTACTGTATCAAAAGAAGTTTTTACCGCCCTAGGCTTTATTGTTCTCACAAGTAATTATTATGTGATTTGAAGGACTAATGACGTCTTTTACTTGCGAAAACTATTTCCAGAAATAAATTGTTGATTTTGTTTGAAAAGCAATTACACTCGTTTTTCGTACTCCCGCTCATAAATATCTTTGGGGTAAAATGGGGTATCGCAATTTGTGGTGTGTCAATTGTGTGATCTAGAATTAAGATGTGTAAAACCTTTTAGTTTATTTGATTAAATTTTGGCTGTAAGATCCTTAAGGTTCGTGCTGCGTGGTTTCGAGTCTAATAATAATAATGTGTATTGAGAATGCTCGTACCCTTGTACTAAATGAACTGTTTTTACTACTGTTAAACTTGTTAAGTTGTTGAACTGTTAGCTCGATGTTGTTTTATCAATGATGTTGATTTGTCGTTGCTGTTTGTTGATGATGTTGACTTGTTGCTGCCTTGTTGATGATGCTGACTTGTTGTTGTTTTGTTGTTGATGTTGTGTTGTTGATTTGGGCGTTGGCCCGGAGCTTGTCTCCAACAGTCGTTGATGTTGTTAATTTTTGTGTTGTGGGTACCGCCGATATGGCCCACATTGTTGTGTCGTGGGTAGCGCCGATATGGCCCACGTTGTTTTGTTGAGGGTACCGCTGAATGGCCCGAAATGTTTTGATGGATTTTGTGCTGTAGGTCTATGGCCGATGTTGTGGTTTTGTCGTTGTTAATGTCGCCTGAGTGGCAAATTTAGTCGTTGATGTCGCCTGAGTGGCAAAGTTAGTTGTTGATGTTATCGTTGTTTGTTGATGTTGTTGTCGTTGTTGTCGTGTTGTTGATTATGTGGCTTGTTTTGCAACTGTTATGCACTCTGTGAACCTTGTCGTGACGTGGTAGTGAAACTATGAGGCACCGTAGAGATAGATGAGTGAGGTAGAACGCAAGTAATGCTTATATCTACAAGTCGGTTTATCAGAGTAGCGCAGCAGGTTAGATCGCTAATTGTTGAGGCGACGTTAATTGGATAGTGGAAGAGCGTTCGCGTCGGTAGTAAAAATTTCGAGGACGAAATTCCTTTAAGTGGGGGAGAGTTGTAACACCCCAAAATAATAGATTAAATTATTTAAATAATTAAATTAGATTTAGGTGGTAGAAATAATAATATAATTACTATTTATTATTTATTAAAATATGGGGACTTATTGTTGGGGCTAGGAATAGTAAAATGAGGAGTGGTAGAGTAAAGGGCCACGATTAAGTCGAATTGGACTAATAGAAAGCCCATGATTTTAGTGAGTAAGCCGAATAGGGGTTTAGGTTGGGGTTTGGCATTTGCGAATTTTTGAGAGAAAGAAAGAGAGAGTGAGAAGAGAGGGAGAGGCGCGGCGCACAATCCAAGGAGAAGAGTGAGACCTCTCTTTCACTATAATGGTGGGTATGACTGGTATTAGGGTGGGGGCTTAGACCTACGATGCCTATATTCGATTTTTATGTTAAATTGATGATAGATATAACATGACTTTGTTAATTGAAATGTTGGCTTGATTTGGTGATTGTTGCAACCCTAGGAATTTAGTGTTCATAGGTGTTGATATGAATTGCATGCTAGGTGTTTGACAAATTGTATTTTTATGTTGTGATTGACAATTCATGGTGATTGGTATTGGTGGTTGGAAAATTGGTAATTTGGGTTGGTGAGAAATCGAAAATAATGACCCTAGGGCGCCATGGGCGCCATTTGTCTTAGTGCTGTTTTTGGCGCCCTATGCCTGGGCGCCATGCCTGTCCATATTACCTGGTGTTTCGGTTGCTCTTTTTGGCGCCCAGTGCATGGGCGCCGTTTCTGGGTGTGTCTCGTGTGCCAATGTGCAATGTTGGGTGTTCCTGTGTTTGGCGCCCCGGGTGTGGGCGCCGTGTGCCAAGTTGTTGCGTTGCTGTTTTTGGCACCCTGGGTGTGGGCGCCGTGTGCCAGGGTGTGTGGGTGTGTGGCTGTGCGTGGGTGTGTGAGTTGCTGTGTCTTGGCGCAGGGGCGCCTTGGCGCCTTGTGCCTGAGCGCCAGAATCCTGCTGTGTTGCCTGTTGCTGGCGCAGAGGGGCGCCAAGGGCGCCAATGTTGCTGCCCGCGCCAGTTTTGGTGTTGCGCCCTGTTGTTGGCGCAGAGGGGCGCCAAGGGCGCCAATGTTGCTGCCCGCGCCAGTTTTCTGCGTTGCTTGTTACTGCTAGGCGCCCAGCGCCTGGGCGCCATTTTCAGGATGTTCCTCAAATTTTTCCCGGTTTTGTTTTTGACATATCTTTTGACTCGGGTGTCCGTTTTAAGTGTTTCAAAGTGCGTTGTGAAGCTTATTCCGTTTCCTACTGGTGTATTCTATTTTAAAGTAAAAATTATCATTTTTCAGATAGTTTCTGGGCGCCTCAAGTGGCTGTCCCCGGTGGTCGTTGTTGTTGGCGTTGTAAAACTATTTCGGTGTTTAAAACCCTTTTTGGTGTCCTATTTGGTGTCGTGAGCTGAAGTAAAACCTTTTGATGTAATCGGTAATATTAGTGTCCCGGTGTCAATAAATATGGGTTGGAGTTTTTTGACGATAATGCCCCTAGTGGCTATTACTTTGATTGACGATGGTAATGATGATGAATAAAAGCTGTGGTTTTATAAGTGACGATGATGCCATAAAGGCTATTAGTGACGATGATGTTAATGACGATGAATGTTAGTGGCAAATGTATGTGTGACGATAACTTGACAGGTGATGTGCCTCTCATTGGCAAATTGGTAAGTGATGGGTCGTTAAGTTGACTATGCTTGTATGGGACTGTCTCTGGTGCATGTCATTGTGTCTCATACATCTCATGTGCATAAACAAGTGACGATGATGCCATAAAGGCTATTTAGTGACGATGATGCCATAAAGGCTATTTAGTGACGATGATGACAGGTACCACATGCATACGCCCGTTGCGATGGGTTGCATTTCATACATGTTCATGACATTGTGATGACTTGCTGTGATGACTGATTTGATGTGCGATGTGGTTTATATAGCGTTGTAGCTCTAGCATAATACTTATCATATGCACTATTATGTTGTTAGATGAACTCACCCCTTCTGTTTGAATGTTACCCCTATGCGGTAACGTGCAGGTGATCTCGAGCGAAGGCTTGGGTACCTTTGCTAGCTGAGTCTGGTCGTCTGCTCTGATACGTAGCACTCAGTGGGGAGGGAATGAATCTTAGTTTTTATAATCATTTGATTGTTGTACTTGCTGTTTTATGACTTTCCGCTGCGTAGTTGCTGAGTTTTTATTATATTGGTTGAATTGAGCGTTTTGAGCTCACCGCAGTTGTGATGTGCTATGTATCTCATTGCTATTGACGATGAGAACTATTTTATATCGATGCATGATTTTGTGTGGATTTATGTGTGACATCCCATGTGGTGAAATATGACTTTTAAAGAAAAAAAAAGAAACTATGATTTTTGTAACACCCCAAAAATGATTAGACATTTATTTAGTCATTTGTTTAATTAATTTATTAATGGATTTAATTAATTGGGGAATAAGTGTAGAAAATAATATTGGAATGAAAATATATTATTTTATGGACCTATCCTAATGATGGAATTAATAGGAATAATAATATTAGAGAGGGGTGTGGAGAATAGTAATAGGGCTTAAGTTGGAGGAGAGCCCATGACCCATGTCCATGGGTTAGGCGCCTAGACTAGATGGGAGTTAAGGTTTGGCTTGTCATTAGCACAAACCCTAAGGCAAAAATAGAAAGGAGTTGCGAATAGAGATAAGAGAAAAGAGGGAAGAATTCAGCGCCTCCCAAGAGGAAAAAGAGAAGAAGGTTCGCGAGTTCAAGAGGAGGGAGGAGCCTTGTTGCTGAATTTTGTTGGTGACTTGCTCAAGGGGGTGTTGGCGTTCATCAAAATTTAAGGTAAGGTTGGGTTTTAACACTAATAATGGGTTATGATGAGGGTATATGGGTAGTTAGGGTTTGGTTGGATTATTTGTGATGTTGGATTGAAATTGATGATGGTGCGATGTTGCTAGTGTTGTTATTTCGAATGATGTGTTGTTATTGAGTCTTCAATGGTGTTTGTCTTTATGTGATGATTGATTTTGATGATATATGATGTTGATGATGATTCTTGATAATGGCGGGTGGGTTGTGGTTTTCGATCATATCGTGATGTGGATTCGTTAAAAACCTGGTTTCTAGTGGTTGTTGTGCAAAGAGGGAATTGATGTGCTGAAATTTCGTTTTGAAGCCGTTTTGATAGGTGTCCAGTATTTCTGTGATTGTGACTTCATTATTGGCCCGAATTGCATGGGGTTTGTTTCATTGGAAAGTAGACACGATTTCCTTCACTTTAGGCACTGGTTTCACTAAAGTTGAGTCAGTATAACTGGAGAAAACATTTTTACAAAATGGGTAAAAGAATATGAAAAACTGCATGAAACCGTATGGGTATAGGTTCAATGTTCTGTCCATAACTCTTTCCACCGAACTCGGTTTTGGATGATTTTTGTCTCATTGTAAACCAGACTCACGGGGCTTCAATTTAGACACGGATTTCTTTTCATTTGGTTGAGAATTCAAAGAGAAAACTGGGTTACAATTTAGCTAACAGAAGCTGTCGAACTTCTGTACCTTGAGAGGTATTTTGCAAAACTGTACTATTTAGGTACCTAAACAAATAAATAAAAATTATTTCTAGAAACTAGACATCTCAAGCTTTCCAGAGGATATTCGTTTGTAAAATTCCGACATCGTTTGATATGCTAAATTAATTGTCGGAGTTCGTGCACAGTTGCTGAGAAATACTGCTGCTTAGCTGTTTAGTAAAATGGTCGAACGAATAGGACGTTGTGCTGGTTATTGTCGCTGCCTTGTGTCCTGTGTGTGGGCGCGCCTAGTGCGTAAGTTCAAGCCTTGTCTAGTGGTGCTGTGCACCAATTTGTGGTGTTGCGTGTGTCTGTCGTGCTGGTGTTGTCTGGTGGTGCTGTGCGCCAATTTCTGTGCTGGGTGTGTGTGTTTTGGTTGTGCGCGCTGTTTGGCGTGATGTGTACAGGTGATATGTGGCAGCTGTGATGCTGTAAACTGGTGAGAGTTACGAGGTAGCTGTGATGCTACGACACGTGGTATTTCTGTGTGATAATAATTTTGGTGGTATGGTATTTATTAATTAAATGCTCTGAGTATGTGTATCTATGCATGAATCATGAGTCGCATTGTCATATGCATCTTCGAGGTAGCTGTGATGTGACAACACGTGATTATTTTGGTGGTATGCCCGTCGTGGCCTTTTACGAGATCGGTACCGCATGCATATGCCCAGAGGGGTTGCATTGTTGCATAGTCCATATATATATATATATATATATATATATATATATATATATATATATATATATATATATATATATATATATATATATGTAACGTGTTTTGGTGTTCCGTTCTGATGGAATTTGTGTCTTGTGTGGTGCTATGATGTATTGATTTTCGAGGTAGCTGTGATGCTACAACACGTGGTATGTTTATGAAATGATTTGTAACGAGATATGATGGTATAGCTATGATGTGTTGACTTTCTGTGTTCCCGTGATTTACCCGCTGCTTATATACTGCTATCATTAACTTATTATTTCTGTTAGGCTCACCCCTTCTGCTTGGAATGTTGCTCTTATGTGGTAACGCTGCAGGTGATCGGTAGCACTCGTGGAGGATTGCTAGGTGTAGCTTCCTTCTCGTTGGGTCTGAGTCAGCTCTGATGCGTAGCACCGGGGAGGGTCTTAGTTACCGTTGTCGAACTATTATTATTTATTTTTGGAGTCTGGTTAATGTTCAATTATTTTTGAAGATGTTAAATGAGTTTATGATTCCGCTGCTTAGAGATTAATTGATTATATTTTGACGATTTAATTTAAATCACTTTGGAGTTTTTATGTGGTGAAAAATGTAGCACCCTCGTGGTGACTCTGATAATTGCGTGTTTATTTATAATTAGTAAAAGGGGGTGTTACAATTTTTAGTAATTAAATTACCGGGTAGAAACGGGGTGTTACAGTACCTCTTGAAGAACGAGTCTAACAGCGTACTCTTACAGAGTTTGAATAAATAGTTTTGAATAGGCTACGCCTGGCACTAACTCAGTTCAACCCCAACAACTAGGCCTTCCTTAGGGCCTTTTAATTGATGATGTTAGCTCTGGACTACACTAACTCTATTCTTCTTTTAATCACCCTCTTCAGTGTTGTTCGTTACATGTCAAATGGCTAGGTGTCATTTCGAGTTGCAGATAAGAAGTGTTATTTTATCACTTACTCAGACTTAGTCAAGAAAAGATTAATTATCTTTGTGTGGCCCCAACGCATAAGGTGGAAAAGAAGAGAGTTGGCGAGTTCCAAGGCAGAGAGGCAATAGGTGCCAAGATTCCCTTGCCTTAGCGTCAGGACCACTATGTGAATTCGGTTTCCTGGTATTCCCAGTCTTCGGACAAGTTAGACGTGGACGACAGGGAGACTCTGGGATTGCCTGAAGACCCAGTCACTGCGATTCCTAGCAAGCTGACAAATACCATGGCATTGGTTCTTGCCCGTTGTTTGTCACTTAACCAATTTAATATTATCTCGATCTGTTGTTTGTTTTGTTTTCGCAGATGATATGGCTCCGAGGTCCAAGTTTGTTGCGTTGTTAGTGAAGAAGAACCTTACTTTCAGTGTTGTTGCTAGGGGCCCTCTTGCCGACATTGATGGAGGTCAGGCTGCATTGTTGGAGGTCAGGCCGGCGTCCCTCCACACATTATCCAAGAAACCAAAGAACATGGTGAGCCGAAGAGGAATTATACCGTCAATGTGCGCACATTGTCTCAACTGGTGAATTCTCTGCTTCGTCTCCAGCCTCCTCCTTCAGATTTTCGTGATGACCAAAAGGGAAAACGCCAATCTGTGGGCGGGGAAGAGCAAGGCCACTAGAACAAGAAAAAGAAAAATAAGAGTAGGAGTCAAAAAAACAATGTCCCAGAGGGTGCGGTTACCGAGTTTGATTCCGTTGGCTTCAACACTTTCCATAAGAACCCATTTGCCTTTCTGCCCAAAATCGTTGAACTGGGGATGACCTTGTTGGAAACGGAGGTGGAGAAAATTGATCTTAGATGTTTTTGCCACTTGGCTTCTGTAACAGCCCAGGTCCAACGCATTGGCCCCCCAGCACTGTTACATCACGGTCTTCTCTACCCCCCTTGTAGAATTTTTGCCTTCCGTGGGAATCGAACCTTGCACCTGAGGCATAAGTGCAAGTTAAACACACCTCCCACTACCAATTGAGCGCGCGCTCAATTGGTAGTGGGAGGTGTGTTTAACTTGCACTTATGCCTCAGGTGCAAGGTTCGATTCCCACGGAAGGCAAAAATTCTACAAGGGGGGTAGAGAAGACCGTGATGTAACAGTGCTGGGGGGCCAATGCGTTGGACCTGGGCTGTTACAATAAAAAAAAGCGCCTTTTTATGTAACAGCCCAGGTCCACCGCAGGGGCCACCCCGGTCCCACTGTTACCTCACGATCTTTTCTACCCCTCCTGTAGAATTTTTGCCTTCCGTGGGAATCGAACCTTGCACCTGAGGCATAAGGATCTAGCTTGTTGTAACACCCTAAATATTTAATTAATTTATTTAATTAAGTATATAGGTATTTAATTTATTTAGTTGATATAATTAGATTATTGAGAAATTATATTAATTAATTAAGTGGAGGTGTGGTATTAGGAAATTGGTGGCACCAACTAATTAAATTAGGGCTTAAGTGGAGAGAAAGCCCATGACCCATGACCCAACAAACATAAGCGCATATATAAACCAAGTTTTTGGGTTTTTAGCTCATTTGGTGAAAAACAAGGAAGAGAGCCGTGAGGGCTTAAGCTATGAGCGCCGCACCCATGAGAGAAGACAAGAAGGATTTCGCAAGTTCCATAGGGGAAGGGGAGGGATCTAGCTTGTTGCGGTGGTTCTTGGTGGTTCCAGTCAAGAGGGTTTTGTCTTCGGTAAATTAAGGTAAGGGGAGTTCTATCTTTCTATATAATAGATATTCATGATAGGTTGTAAGGGTGGGGTTCCTTTATCTAATGGGTTTATATGAAGGGGGTTATGTGGGAGTAGGAATTATAGTGCCATAAATCTGAAATTGATGTCGTGTTATGATGATTGGAATAAGCCCTTGCCATATGATGTCTTGTTGTTGAAGATTTGTGATTTGTATGCCAAGTGTTTGATTAATGTTTTGATGGTATTGTGATTGGTGATAATTGGAGATGACCGTGGTAATTTGATGTTCATATTGGTAAGTGAATTTTGGTGTTGAATTAGTAATTTAATTGACGAGAAATAAGATTTTGTAACCCCTAGGCGCCTTGGGCGCCATATGTGTGCATTCTGGACACTGTTCGGTTTTTCTAAAACTGGTATTGTTTTGTTGATCCAAAAATTATGTGGCTGATTGTTTTTGAAAATAGACTTAAAGCCGGTCGTTTTGGCACTGGTTTCGTTCGATTTGGAGTTGTGTAGCTCAAGTTATGAGTCTTCAAAGTTGAGTCAAATTTCTGGAATCAAACTTGTTTAAGCTGCGCCAGTTCTGGGCGCCGGATCCCCTCTCCTGGGCGCTGTGTTGCGCGCCAGTGCGTGTGTTGCTGCCCTGGGCGCATGGCGCCCGTGTGCGCGCCTGTTGCCTGTGTTGCCAAATTCTGTGTTGCTGGGCGCCGGATCCCTGTGCCTGGGCGCCATTTCCAGGATGTTCCCAATTTTTTTAATAAAACTGTTTTCGCTATATCTTTTGACTCGGGCATCCGTTTTAAAACGTTTCAAAAAGCGTTGGGAAGCTTTTTCGGTCGTCTACCTGTGTGTCATAATTTTAGAATAAAAATTTATTATTTGCTGGTGTTTTCTGGGCGCCCAAGAGGCTGTCCCCGGTGGTCCTCCCAGGACGTTGTGAAGCCCTGTTGAGTTCTTTAAAAATTCTTTTTTTCGCACATCCAACAGTTTTAACGTTTTAGTATCAAAATGGATGATTATGACAATGATGCCCTTAGTGGTTAGTTAAATGACGCTTTTGCCCTTAGTGGCCAATATTTTGATGAAGATGAGATTATGGATGATTATGACGATGATGCCCTTAGTGGCTAGTTAATTTACGCTTTTGCCCTTAGTGGCCAATAATTTTGATGATGATGTGATGGTGATGATTAGGACGAGGATGCCCTTAGTGGCTAATTAAATGACGTTGTTGCCCTTAGTGGTCAATATTTTGATGATGATGATGATGATGAGTACTCCAGGTGAGTGTTTTGATGAAATGCACATGTGTATATAGAGTCTCATGGCATGTGCATAATGTGAAGAATAGGCTTCGGCCTCTTGTGAAGAATAGGCTTCGGCCTCCTGTGAAGAATAGGCTTCGGCCTCTTAATTGTGACGAATATGGTACCATCATGCATATGCCCTGGTGGGGGTTGCATCTCATATAGTAGCATGACATTGTGATGAATTATTGTAACGACGTGATTGATGATTTGCGATGTGGTTGCTTTAATGCTGTGATTTGACTTATTGCTTATCATGTGATTTATTATATGGATTGAATTGAGCTCACCCTTCTGCTTGGAATGTTGCTCTATTGTGGCAACGCTGCAGGTAACCGCGAGTGAAGGTCCTGCTGCCTTCCTTATTAGCTGTGGGATGTCTGTCGAGTCGCTCTCTGATACTGTAGCACCTAGGGGGCGTGGTTGGAATGCGTTAATTTATTAATTAACTGTTTAACGATTTTGTTGACGATGTACGGTGTGTTTGAGTGCAAACGATGAGTTTCTTTATGACGATGTGACATTTCCTTTCTATCCGTTGAATTAATATTTTGAAAACAATTTTATTTTACTCTGATAATGACGTGTAAACTAAGGGGTAGAAAAGGGGTGTTACAATATTGGTATCAGAGCAGTTGGTCCGTCCGGTCGAGTCGTTGTGTCGGTGTACGACCAACTGTTGTCTTTTGAATCTAACAGTTGTTTGTGTTGTACTAACGTTTCTGCAGGTGAAGGTAAAACAAAAATTGCTAATGGTAAGAGTACTAGTGGGGGGAGATGTCCCTACTAGCGTCATGTGCTGGTATTGTGTGTTTGACGTGATTCTGTGTGTGGACCCTGTTTCTTCTGTTTTTGGTTCTCATTGTTAACTTTCTGGTTGTGTGAATCTTGACTTCATTAGTGTGGTTCCCAATGATTTACACCGTGATTTGGCGACCCAAGTTTTGAATGTGTAATTGATGTGCTTGTGTGCTTCCAACGATGTGATTGTTGTTGATACTCACGTGTGTTTGATTTGCTTAAACTATTTTAATTAATCAACACTAAGCCTTACGTGAAACTCATTGTGGTATGTCTTGATGTTAAGGTTGATTGTTTTGTAAAATGGTTTTGCTGATTATTTAAGTTGTTACTACGTTGATAACATGCAGTGATTGTGAGTTTAGAGTCCTCATGAAATATTTTCTAATTCCCATGCTTCGTGAAGTCGACATTGAGCGCTTGAATTTTTAAACAAAATCTTTTTGGTTATTGCCTCTTGATTTACACTGTGTGGTTTTGTAATCTGGAAAGTAAAGAGATTTCTGAAAATTGCTTTTGACATCTATTAAAGAAATTTTATAGTTGGATACTCGTGATGGTATTAAAATTATTTTAATAAATGGACACTGGTCTTGTTTTTACTACGGTGTGCTTTTGATTGCACAATGATGCTACATGCTAAGTGCCTTGTGAATTGGTCTTGCCAATTACGTTACGATGTTTCGCTACCTTGACTGCTGCAAGTGATAAAATTTTTGGTTTGAACACCCTAACTATTGTGTTGCCCTCTTTTTCAAGCCACGTGAAAAGATTTTAAAACGAGTTATAGTTATGATTATTATTATCCCACGTATTCTGTCCCAATCTTTCTTAATTGCTATTTTGGTGCATTTGGGTGGACCATCCTAGTATGGCATAACATGTAGTACACCGGGAAGGGTCAAAAAATTTATTTTTATCAAGTTAATTCGGATTATAACCGGTACGAATGTAATAACCTTATTTCTGTTTTCATAACTGGGTGGAAAGTTTCTTTGGTAAAATAATAAGTATGACTTGTAATTTCCAACACTGGGTTTCCCTTGATTTTGTTTGCTGTTGCACTCTTTATAAGTTGTGCTAAATAGTTTGGGAACCTTGAAATTTAAAATGTGCACTATGTTGAATAAAATGTTAGTGTTAAATGTTAGTGTAACTGTCCGTTTTGAGCTGACCAGTGGTAATAAGGTTTTAAATGTTAACTGTATTCTTATGTACTTAGTGACCTTGCTTCGTGGATTATTTTGAGTTATTGCTGTTTTAAAGTGTTATTGTTGTGGCTGTTTTAAATGGTAATGTTATTGCTGTTTTGAATTGCCATTGTTGTTGTTTTCAGAGAAAAAAAAAATTGTTACTGTTTTCAGAAAAATTGTTGTCGTCGTTTTCAGAAAATTATTGTTGCGGTCTGTTGAAAGTTGTTGTTGCTGTTTCCAAAAATAACTGTCACTGTTCCTACTTTTGTACGCTACTACTATTTCTGGGTTGTGCCTGTTTTGATTGCTGACCGTCCCTATTTTTATGAGTGATCCTATTTGGTGGTTTGTGGTTTAAAAATGTTAAGAGATTTTGAAAATCGCTTTTGAACAACTCATAAACAATTCTGTGGTTGTATACTGATAGTAGCATTGAAAATTATTTTTTCTATAAAAGGGCACTATTGTGAGCTTCTTTGAGTTAGCTTTTATTGGCATGTGTTCTTAAGAATATTTTATTCGAACTGTTTAAGCTGACGTTTAGTCTGGTGGTGGAAAAAATCAATTTCTAGGACATGTTTTAATTCTCGTGTTGAAAAATCTAAACGAAATGTTTTGTACGTGAATGTTTGTACTATTGAAATCGTGTGGTGTGATCTAGGGTTCTGATAATTACCATATGTATGCTATGATGCCCTGTTAGACAATTTTGCTACATGTCTTAAAAACTAGTTGTGGAGGCTGCCTTGACTCCTTGATTGTTTCGGTGATAATTGCTTATGGTGTTAAGTTGTTGAATGTTGATTCGTTAAGGTGAGACATGTTGTGTGCTATTGTTGATTTGTTGTCTTAGGCCATTAGCCATTGCTGATTTGTTGTTGCTGTAGTCTAGTGGTGAAGGCGCCCTGCCCATAGGCGCCATGTGCCATTTTGTTAGTGTTGTTGGAGGCGCCCTAACCGTGGGTGCCATGCCTATTTCGCTGTCATTGGTTGTTGGCGCCTTAGCGCCCATTGTTGTGATCATGTTGTGGTCCTGTGCTGTTGTTGTTAATAATGTTGATGTTGATGTTCTTGATGATGTTGTTGACGATTGTATTGATATGAATGATGTTGATGTTGGTGTGGTTATTGATGTTGTCTTGGGTACCGCCGAATGGCCCAAGTTATGTTGTCATTGTTGGTTGTTGTCTTGGGTACCGCCGAATGGCCCAAGTTATGTTGTTGTTTTGTTGTTGCCTTGGGTACCGCCGAATGGCCCAAGTTATTATGTTGTTATTGTTGTGGGTATCGCCGAATGGCCCACATTCTCTTGTTGAGGGTACCGCTGGATGGCCCGAATTGTTTGATTAATGTTGTGGGCCTATGGCCATTGTTTTAAAAGGGATATTTGGTCCCGGAGTCTGACTGTGTTGATGAATATGTGTTGTTGTGATATGTTGATTGTGTGGCTTGTTTTGCAATCGTTACGCACTCTGTGAACTTGTTGTGATTATTAGTGTGCTTTGATATGTTTTGCTGTCCGGAAGGGTAGATGAGTGAGTTGGAATGTAAGTTAGTTTATCAGAGTAGCGCAGCGGGATCCTTGCGGGATCACTAGAGAGTGAGCCTGATTGTTATTACTTGAGTTACCTGGCTGAACAAGTAGGAGGGACGGCCGCCCAATCACTTACCGCCGGTGATCAAAGCGATAATGATCAGCATGATAGATAGCACTAGTTGCCTAGGTGCCGTAGTCGGTTAATGGAGGAGTGTTAGCATGGGCAGAGAAATTTCGAGGACGAAATTATTCTAAGTGGGGGAGAGTTGTAACACCCTAAATATTTAATTAATTTATTTAATTAAGTATTTAGGTATTTAATTTATTTAGTTGATATAATTAGATTATTGAGAAATTATATTAATTAATTAAGTGGAGGTGTGGTATTAGGAAATTGGTGGCACCAACTAATTAAATTAGGGCTTAAGTGGAGAGAAAGCCCATGACCCATGACCCAACAAACATAAGCGCATATATAAACCAAGTTTTTGGGTTTTTAGCTCATTTGGTGAAAAACAAGGAAGAGAGCCGTGAGGGCTTAAGCTATGAGCGCCGCACCCATGAGAGAAGACAAGAAGGATTTCGCAAGTTCCATAGGGGAAGGGGAGGGATCTAGCTTGTTGCGGTGGTTCTTGGTGGTTCCAGTCAAGAGGGTTTTGTCTTCGGTAAATTAAGGTAAGGGGAGTTCTATCTTTCTATATAATAGATATTCATGATAGGTTGTAAGGGTGGGGTTCCTTTATCTAATGGGTTTATATGAAGGGGGTTATGTGGGAGTAGGAATTATAGTGCCATAAATCTGAAATTGATGTCGTGTTATGATGATTGGAATAAGCCCTTGCCATATGATGTCTTGTTGTTGAAGATTTGTGATTTGTATGCCAAGTGTTTGATTAATGTTTTGATGGTATTGTGATTGGTGATAATTGGAGATGACCGTGGTAATTTGATGTTCATATTGGTAAGTGAATTTTGGTGTTGAATTAGTAATTTAATTGACGAGAAATAAGATTTTGTAACCCCTAGGCGCCTTGGGCGCCATATGTGTGCATTCTGGACACTGTTCGGTTTTTCTAAAACTGGTATTGTTTTGTTGATCCAAAAATTATGTGGCTGATTGTTTTTGAAAATAGACTTAAAGCCGGTCGTTTTGGCACTGGTTTCGTTCGATTTGGAGTTGTGTAGCTCAAGTTATGAGTCTTCAAAGTTGAGTCAAATTTCTGGAATCAAACTTGTTTAAGCTGCGCCAGTTCTGGGCGCCGGATCCCCTCTCCTGGGCGCTGTGTTGCGCGCCAGTGCGTGTGTTGCTGCCCTGGGCGCATGGCGCCCGTGTGCGCGCCTGTTGCCTGTGTTGCCAAATTCTGTGTTGCTGGGCGCCGGATCCCTGTGCCTGGGCGCCATTTCCAGGATGTTCCCAATTTTTTTAATAAAACTGTTTTCGCTATATCTTTTGACTCGGGCATCCGTTTTAAACGTTTCAAAAAGCGTTGGGAAGCTTTTTCGGTCGTCTACCTGTGTGTCATAATTTTAGAATAAAAATTTATTATTTGCTGGTGTTTTCTGGGCGCCCAAGAGGCTGTCCCCGGTGGTCCTCCCAGGACGTTGTGAAGCCCTGTTGAGTTCTTTAAAAATTCTTTTTTTCGCACATCCAACAGTTTTAACGTTTTAGTATCAAAATGGATGATTATGACAATGATGCCCTTAGTGGTTAGTTAAATGACGCTTTTGCCCTTAGTGGCCAATATTTTGATGAAGATGAGATTATGGATGATTATGACGATGATGCCCTTAGTGGCTAGTTAATTTACGCTTTTGCCCTTAGTGGCCAATAATTTTGATGATGATGTGATGGTGATGATTAGGACGAGGATGCCCTTAGTGGCTAATTAAATGACGTTGTTGCCCTTAGTGGTCAATATTTTGATGATGATGATGATGATGAGTACTCCAGGTGAGTGTTTTGATGAAATGCACATGTGTATATAGAGTCTCATGGCATGTGCATAATGTGAAGAATAGGCTTCGGCCTCTTGTGAAGAATAGGCTTCGGCCTCCTGTGAAGAATAGGCTTCGGCCTCTTAATTGTGACGAATATGGTACCATCATGCATATGCCCTGGTGGGGGTTGCATCTCATATAGTAGCATGACATTGTGATGAATTATTGTAACGACGTGATTGATGATTTGCGATGTGGTTGCTTTAATGCTGTGATTTGACTTATTGCTTATCATGTGATTTATTATATGGATTGAATTGAGCTCACCCTTCTGCTTGGAATGTTGCTCTATTGTGGCAACGCTGCAGGTAACCGCGAGTGAAGGTCCTGCTGCCTTCCTTATTAGCTGTGGGATGTCTGTCGAGTCGCTCTCTGATACTGTAGCACCTAGGGGGCGTGGTTGGAATGCGTTAATTTATTAATTAACTGTTTAACGATTTTGTTGACGATGTACGGTGTGTTTGAGTGCAAACGATGAGTTTCTTTATGACGATGTGACATTTCCTTTCTATCCGTTGAATTAATATTTTGAAAACAATTTTATTTTACTCTGATAATGACGTGTAAACTAAGGGGTAGAAAAGGGGTGTTACAGCTTCAGCCCGAGCGTTCAGATGATTGTCCTGATTTTATCATGTAGGACCAGAATTCTGCAGCGCATAATAACTTAAAGAAGGAGCGAGACGAGACTTTGGCAGAGCTTAGCAAGCTGTGGACTTCCTTGTCTTCTATGGAGGTGACTAACAATAAGTTGACCGAGGAGGCTAGGGCATCGGTACGAGATCTGAATATGTCTCGTGGGAAAATTGCTAGTCTTACTTCAACCCAGGAGAAGTCTGATTCATTGATGCTTAGCAAAATTGTTCCGGGGTCTGATTTGTTAGTTGAGCACTTCCATCATATAGATAGTTTGGTGTGTGAGAATTGGCTAATTCAGGGTGTACCTCTTGAAGGGCGGGTCTACTAGCGCACTCTGGAGAAATTTGGTTTTTATGTCTATTCATTGATGCTTTCGAAAATCGGGGTCCGACCTTCGTTTATAGAATTTGAACAAATAGTTTTGAATAGGCTACGCCTAGCACTGTCTCAGTTGAACCCCAACAACTGGGCCAGATATGAACACGTCTTGTGGGAAAATTGCCAGACTTACTTCATTGCAGGAGAAGTCTTCTCAAAAGCTCACACAACTTGATGAGGAGAAGAACAGTGCCGAGAAAAAGGCTGGTGAAGTTACTGCAACCATTGAAGAGTCCAAGGGGAAGAGAGGGTAACTTGAAAAGGATATCTTTGAGCAGAAGACTGAGGTTGCCAGATTGGAGAATGAGAGGGATGCTGCCATTACTGACAGGGATGAGGCGGCGACTTATGGGGTCGATGTCGGTAAAGAGTTCTTTCTTAGTGTCGTAGAACAGATAGAAGTTCTGAACCCCAGCCTTGAGCTCTTTACTGAGGGCATGGACGTTGGCCTCATAGTCGAAGACGATCAGTTGGTTGAACCCTAGGTTATTAATGAAGAGACTCAAGCTCCGCTTGGTGATGGTGGGGAGGCTTAAGTTTTAGATGCCCCCCATTTTTTTTTTAATTTAGTCTTGATATGTAAATGGTCCCGGCCTATCCGGGTTTGAAAATGTTCTTCAACTTTTGGTACTTTTCTTTTGAGTAATCGGTCTTTTCAATATTTCTTTCCTTCCGTTTTTTAATCTTGTTACTATCGGGCTTTGCGTACCTCGTCTTCATTGTTTGTAATCTCTTAGTGGGAGAAATCCTTGTTGATCGGGTCTTCAGATTTTCTTGCCTTGATTGAGGGGTTTTCTTGCGAAGGCGAGTTGAGTTAAGACATCGGTTTCGCCAACCCGATCTGCTATATTACTAGAATAACTCTGGAGGCGTGCTCATTTTAAATCCTAAAAAGGAAAAAGAGAGCGTGACATTTATCTCCTCTAGCCTAGTTTGCCAAGAGCTTGGCTTTGATCTACCTAGGACGGGAGAGTTCATCTCAGTTAAGTCTAAAAAAGGAAATAGAACGTGACATTGAACTCCTCCGACCCAGTCTAAAAAAGGAAATAGAACGTGACATTGAACTCCTCCGACGGGAGAGTTCATCGCCGTTTAGATCTTACTCGGACTAGAGAGTTCGTCTTCGTTAAGGCTTAAAGTTGAAATCCCATTGTGTTGATGGGTGACCTTAGATGAGGGTTTTTGTATAGCTATTCAGAATGGTAAATATAAACATCATTATTCATAGTTTTTGAGGTATACAACTCCTAGATGATCTAAGCACTTTGTAGACTGTACTCGCTCTTCAAATATTCTTTGGTTAGTGACTTGCTCAAGCCTTGATTCATTGGTGATTGTTCTTCTATTTTTCATATTAATTAGATGATGGTATAGTGGTTGATCACTGGAGCTCCACTGATTATAGGACAACCGACTATGGGGGCCAATATTATTTTCTGCTGTTCACTAGTTGCGTTGGGGGTGGCTTTCCTTCAGTATCAGTCTTACCACTTGGACTTTGAGAGATTTTCAGTGAGTCTTTATATTTGGGGGGGGGGGGGGTCTTGCCACTTGGCTGCTCCTGATTTTGGTGTCTTGAGAGTGTTATCATCAAGATCCTCTTTAGGAGAGAAAAAATGGCACCTCCATGCTGAGCCTAAGTCGGCGTTCACTGCGATAATTTCATCCTTCTAAGAGTAAGGTGGCCAGTGGAGGCTACAACTTCTAGTCGACCCGATGTTGGTCTTCCGATGGTGCAATTGTAGACTGAAGAGCATGAGAGTACCAGAAAAGGTGTTTTGATTGTCCGAGTCAGGGGTTCACAATCGTATGTGACCATCCGTTCGATGTAACCAAGGGGTCTTGTCTTGTCTTCATTAGAGATTCCCAAAATGGACATGAGGCCAACGGACATGCTGTCGGTTGAACTCCCCTGAACGACCAAGATCCTTGTTACCTCAAAATTTTCCACGGCAACTTGATAATCAGAAGAATGGACTGGTTGGGATTTCCATCGACTAGATCTTTATCCTCGAAAATCAAATGAGGTCTGACAATGGTATTCTCAGTAGCTGAGATGGATGTGACGTTCAGTATTTCTTCCCACTTTGTCTTCATTGTTTTTCTAGTCTCTCTGCCTTCGATAGGATACACGTAAAAGATCACCATGGCCACAAGTCGGCTGCTGGATCTTGGGTTGCCGTCATCTATTTTTGAGTCACTACTTTCTTTCGTTGCGTGCCCAAATGACGCTTTTCCCGTCCCTAGCGAGGACAAGTTGGTGGATAATGCCTTAGGTTTCCAACTTCTATCTTTCATGGACGCTTACTCGGGATATAAGTCAGGAGAAGACAAATTTCATGACTGACAAAGGGAACTTCTGTTATCGAGTGATGCCTTTTGGCGTTAAAAATGTCGGGGCGATCTATCGGCGCATGATGAACAAAGTTTTCCAAAACTAGCTGAGACGAGTTGCAGAGATTTACCTGGACGACATGACCTTTCCTTTCCACGTTGGCACCAGCACGCCTACGCACTGCATTGATTTTAGATTAGTGAAGGTTCCGTTCGTCTCAGAATAATTCCATTAGTTCCATTTCCAACGATATCAATATGAATTCCAGTCACCTTCCATTTTAATTTTGAGATTGAGTTTAAAACAATATCTAGATTTGAATTTGGGTACATGGATGATGAAGATGAACCCTAGTTCATCTCAAATTAGGGGGTATTTAATTTTAATAAAAAGTTATTTAAAAGTGACTTGGATTGTTATTTTTACAACCACATCAGCACTTAATTGCCACATAGGGATTTTTTTAACAGTGTTAGTTGGGAATTTAACGAAAAGGTCTACGGTGAAAACGTTATGTAACTTAAAGGACTTAGTTGGTACGAGACCTCTGGTGTGTTTTTGCCTTATTATTATTATTATTAACTCGACACTATCCGAGAAACTTTCTGGCTCGCACGCCGAAAGTACACTTCTCCAAATTCAGCCTCAATTTATTCTTGCGGGTCCAGGCTTGCCAAGTGATCCTAGTCCGTCTTACTTTTCACGATCGTGTAGTCCACGCAAATCTCTGCAACTCGCCCAACTGGATTTGGAAAACTTTGTTCATTATGCGCTAGTAGGTCTCCCCGGATATTTTAAGGCCAAAAGACATCACTCGGTAACAGAAGTTCCCTTTGTCAGTCACAAAAGTCGTCTTCTCTTTGTCCGGCGGGAATCCCGAAGCATTATCCACCAAGTTGCCCACGCTAGGGACAAAAAAAGTGTCTTTTGGGCATCCTCTGTTGAGATCGGTATAGTCCACACACATTTGCCATTTCTCGTTGCTTTTCTTAAACACGACGACATTCAAGAGCCAAATCGTGTAAACTATCTCCTTCGTGAAGCCTGCTTCTATCAGATCATCTACAACCTTGGTAGCCACCTTGGTCGTGGTAACAAGCGACCTCGGGTAGTATGCAGGGCATGTCCGCTGCGGACTAGGCAAAGAGGTCGGCGTAGTCCTTTACGCATCTGTCAGATCCTACTTGCGTCGTCGGGCAAGTCGGCCTGATTTTTACTGTATTTAGGGGATCTTCCCCCAATTGAATGGCGACGAATTGCTATATATGCGCCAGGGAGCCTAGTCACTGCAAAATCTTCCCCCTCACTCTCGAAAATTCTGCACTAGAGTGGTTTCAAGAGCTAAGGCAGAACTCCATCTCCTCATGTGGGTAGCTGGCGAGAATGTTCACAACTTCTTTCACTGCCTCCCGGTTGAGACCCAAATCTGAAGAGGTTCTTAGGGCAATCAGGCAGGGAGAGAAAGAAACACATAGAGAATACCTTGAAAGGTTCAACAAGGAGGCTGCCAACGTCAGGAACCTTGAAGACAAGAGGAGGCTCTTTTGGATGAAGGATGGCCTCAAGAAGGGAAGCCTGTTTCAAAGCGACATGGGGGATAACAAACCCCGAAGCTTGTACGAGTTCCTTCGGAAGGCACAAAAGTACATGGACTTTGAAGAAGACAACATGGCTTACCAAGAGGAGGCCAAGGTTGGCAGCATGAAGGCTGATCTGACTTGTTATAGGCACAGTACCAGCAAATGCAACACCCTAAGGGATGACATTGAAGAGCTGATCCACGAACGGAAGCTCGCCCAATACGTAAATGAAGAAGAGGATGAAACTCGTGACTCCGAATAGGGAGCAGGGCATCAGGACATGAGCCTAGGGCTAGGCCTAGTTAGGAATTTTGTTGTTTAAGCACAAAGGCAGAATGTAAAATATGAATGATTAACAAAAATTCATTTTGCAATTACAGGTTTTGCTTTAGCTCCCTAGCATTAACGCTTGTTCCAATGAAAAAATCCTTAAGATCAAGAAAGAAAAAAGGGTCCAACTCCATAGTTAGGAGTGGAGCAAGCCAAGTTTGAGACCCAACATCCCATGCAGGAAGGGGCCGCCTGGATCGCGGGGGCAACCTCAACATTAGATCAAAGCCAAGTCCATCTCTCCAAGTAGGGGAGTCAAGGGTGTCATGGCGGGCTCATCTTCCTAAAGCAAAGCAACCAAGGTCATGGCACCCACCCAGCGGGGATCCAAGGCATGGCACCATAGAGGATGCCTAGCACTTGGCACCCAGACGCCCAGCACCAAGGCACAAAAAAGAAAACAAGGCTTGGCACCATAGAAGGCGCCCAGCACCATAGAAGGCGCCCATCACCATAGAAGGCACCATAGAATGCTCCCAGCAACCAGGCGCCTATGAGGGCGCCACCAACGACAAGGCACCCAGGAGGGCGCTATCAACAGAAGATGGAAAACCATGGCCACGTGCCCCGCAACCTCTGATGCGCGAGTTATTATCAGACCAAGTTCTGATAAACTGCCCCCATAGCAAACTTTGCCACAAGGCACGAAGCGACTTTAAACTTGTCGCAACCACTGATGGACGAGTTAAATTCAGACCGACTTCTGATAAACTGCCCCCGGAGTTAACATTGCCACAAGGCACGAAGCGACTTTAAACTTGTCACAACCTCTGATGGGCGAGTTATATTAAGACCGAGTTCTGATAAACTGCCCCCGGAGTTAACATTGCCACGAGGCACGAAGCGGCTTTAAACTTGTCGCAACCTCTGATGGGCGAGTTAAATTCAGACCGAGTTCTGATAAACTTCCCCCGGAGTTAACATTGCCACGAGGCATGAAGCGACTTTAAACTTGTCGCAACCTCTGATGGGCGAGTTAAATTCAGACCGAGTTCTGATAAACTTCCCCCAGAGTTAACATTGCCACGAGGCACGAAGCGACTTTAAACTTGTCGCAACCTCTGATGGGGAAGTTAAATTCAGACCGAGTTCTGATAAACTGTCCCCAGAGTTAACTATTGCCATGGAGCACAATGCGACATATCGCAACCTCTGATGAGCAAGTTAGATTCAGACCCCTCTGACAAACTGCCTCCAGAATAAACCTGCCACGAGGAGATATGACATCATACATACAGATGTGCAAGGCAACGACTTGCGCCTGAGTCCAGGAAGGCGCCTAAGAGGGCGCCAACATCAGGACTTTTCACCTTGACACAAGACGCCCAGGAAGGCGCCAACTTCAAAACACAACCCTTTGCCACGAGGCGATATGAAAATGTATATTCAGGTGCGCAAGGCAAGAACGTGTGTCGAAGGCCATCCAACGCGTGCCAATTATAAACATAAGAAAAAAGCTAGATAAAGAGGAAGCCTGGATGTTCCAAAATGTGACATAAAAAATCAAGGGGCAATGACATCGAAGTCAACCCCGTTGGGGTGGTGTTTGACAATCCTCCCGTCTGGAACCTCATGGTCAAATGAAAAGATCATGGAAATATCAAACAGATAATGGTATGGACAGAAGAAGCAATTCCCCTCGGCACTAAGCGAGCCCTGAAATTTCATCAAGAAGAAAAACAGGCTAAGAGACAGGATGAGCAACAAAAAAGCAGAGTGCTGAGCACACGTCCACACAAGCCGGCACCCATGAGGGCGCCTGGCAGGGCGCCAAATCAAGAAGCAGCCAGCGCCCAAGAGGGCACCTGGCAGGGCGCCAAGTCAAGAAGCTGCCAGCGCCCAAGAGGGCGCCTGACAGGGCGCCAAGTCAAGAAGCAGCCAGCACCCATGAGGGCGCCTAGCAGAGTGCCAAGTCAAGAAGCATCCAGCGCCCATGAGGGCGCCTGGCAGGGCGCTAAGTCAAGAAGCAGCCAGCGCCCATGAGGGCGCCTGGCAGGGCCCCAAGTCAAGAAGCAGCCAGCGCCCATGAGGGCGCCTGGCAGTGCACCACTGAAGAAGCAGGCAGCGCCCATGAGGGCGCCTGGCTGGAGGGCACCTGGCAGGAGGTGGTCTGGAAACAAGTCTTTCGCAAGGGGGCAGACAGCACTGTGCAACAAGGCGCCCAAGGCACCCATGAGGGCACCAAACCTTGTCTCACAAATCCTGCTCCACGAGGAGACACCCAGCGCATGCACGCAGGGAACAACACCAAAGGCACACAGACAAGTATCCAGCAAGGCGCCCAGGAGGGCGCCAACAGCAGAACGTAGCTCGGTAGCTTTGTGCCTGGCACAAGGATTACGCCAAGGGAGGTGTGAGTCACTGTAGCAACGAAGTGATCTTGTACGACCCGACAAGACCGACTGAGTAACGCATTACGGCAAAGAAAAAATTTCTCTTTTTTACTCTAGAGAGTAAAAACCTAAAGACACGGTCGTTACAAGGACAATATCCCACACGACTTCACAAATCTGGAAAATCGACGAAAATCCTTCAAGCCAAGACCATCCTCCGGAATAATCTTGGCTTGGGGGGCAACTGTTCTGGACTGGACCAAGATGTCCATTTAGCAATTCCAGGAGGTGCGTTTAGCAACTGATAGGGATTGGCCCAATCACTTTGGCCCTTATCCACAACATACAAGCCCAGTCACGCTTGGACGGTCAAGATCAATTCCGCTGATCCGACGACCCACAAACGGGCACGATTTCCTATAAATACAGGCTCCCATAGCCATTTACACGGTACACACTCTTCCCTTGCAAATTCACTAGCTTATTCTCATACTGACTTGAGTGTCGGAGTAGCTTTGCAGGTACCCCCCCGGGCGCTCACTGACCTCCTGCCAGGGCAGCAAGAGACCTACCAACAGCAGCCGACCAAAATACTGCTAGGTACAGAACAATATATATATATATATATATATATATATATATATATAATTGGAAACTGAGACCCTGCGGAGTAGGGGTATAATCCCTATCCTATTCCTCACCATGCCTTTAGGGGAATTAGTCATCTGTCCCCATCTCCACGGGGAATAATATTTACTTTTAAGTCTTCTAACTGGGCAGTTCTCAGGAGTATTTCTATGTATAAGGAGAAATTGACATCTCCAAGTAAAAAAACACCAACATAAATAAATCTTTTGCATGAAAAAAAATTAAAATCTAAACATAAATTAACAAACAAAGTATAAAAAAAATTCAACAATTTTCAATAGGATAAATATACTTGTGCATAGCACGGGTCAAATACTCTAGTTTCTTTAATTCAAAATGTGAGCGACAATGTAAATGAATGGGTAATGATGATGATAAATTAATTCCTTATTTATCCAGATAGTAGGCGTATTAATGAGATAAAGGTCTTTATCAATTTTTAATTAATTTTTTTATAATACCATGAATTTTGAGTTTTTTTTTTACAATACCATGAATTTTTGAAGAAGGTTTTGTTTGAGCTGGCAGGATGCTTAGTACACGTACGATTATTTTAATTAGGTGGACCAATAAGATTTCATTGTTTATGTAATTCCAAAAATAGTATATTCGTAAATATTTTATATATAGAATAGAATATAGAATATAGAATATAGAATAGATATAGATATAGATATAAATATAGATAGATATAGATTAAGTTTGGCAATCCTGATTTCCACAAGCATAAAAAGTAAAAACTCTTTACATAACCAAACAAGATTAGGCCATTAAAAAGTCAAATTTGAAAATAAAGGATTTCTCCAATATGTGCAATGATTGCAAACGATAAGCCTCGTTAATTTTTTATTTTTTATTTATTATTCATTTTTTTAAAATCAAGGCATTTCATTAAAAAATCTAGATTTAACATCCTAGAGTTCAAACCACACCTACCTTCTATGAGGGTTGTAGAGAATATTCACACTTATCTATTTTGGTGTATATGTTTATTAATTACTTGGTTGTCTACTCTTCTGAAAACCCGGTTAAAGACTTTATTGTTGATCGTGCTTGGAACATACCTCCACGGTTAATCGCAGCTTGTCCCTCTGTCTTGACTGATATTCAACAGATTATGATCCCTTTTGATCTAGGGGAGGATACTCTTGTCAAGAAGAATTCTACCGATGGTTCTCTGAGTCTGAAAGATGCTTTCCTCTACCTCAACCCCCTGGCTCCACGGTTAGATGGGGAACTTTATTTGGAATCAGACCATTCCCCCCTCCATGTCTTTTATTCTTTGGAGACTCACTCATAAAAAATGCCTACAGATGAAAATCTAAGATCTCGAGGTTGCACGGTTGTCTCAGTGTGTAGCATGTGTGGAAAAACTAGTGAGAGTGTTGATCACCTTTTCTTACACTGCGAGTTTGCGACTAAATTTTGGCGCTAGTTAGGGGATCTTCTCCATCTGTCAATAGATGTTCGTAGTATATATACAATGCTTAACTTATGCAACAACTCTTCGAGCTGCCAGATCCTAGACATGGTTCTCTCTGCCACTGCTCACATAATTTGGGTCATTTGGTATGCAGGAATCAGGTCGGCTTTAATAACGTTTCTATCCCTTTTGAAAGATACCTTCATCTCATCTCTGCTGCAGTTTCTTTATCCGATCACATCTCTAAAGGGGTAAATTCTAATTCCACGGATGAGTTTCGCTTCCTTCAGCACCTCTCTCTGTTGGGCCACCCTCCTAAGGCACCGTCTATTATTGAAGTCATTTGGCATAAGACTTTGTCCGGTTGGGTTAAATGCAATTCTGATGGGGCCTCCCGTGGTAACCCTATTCCTACAGCTTATGGTGGCTTGTTCCGTGACTCAAGTGGGGAAATCATGGGATGTTTCTCTGATTATGTAGGCATTGCTACTGCTTTTCAAGTAGCGAATTATACGACGAACCGCTGCCAAGTGAAGATGACGAGGAGAATGCATGAATTGACTTACTTGCTGAACAGCAAATGAAATGTCGGGTCGTGTAATGGTCAAGTAGTTAAGACTACCCACGAGCTGTCGATACAATAAAGGATCAGTCAAAAGTTCACCCTCGTCACGGTGGTATTTAACATTAACTTCAAGAGGAGTATTCACGGGATTAGCAGATTAGAGGCCAGCCATAGCAATAAGGTCATTGGCATACTTATGCTGATGGAGAAATATACCCTTAGAGGTAGAATGAACCTCGAGTCCAAGAAAATAATGTAAAAGACCAAGGTCTTTCATTTGAAATGAGGCTTGAAGCTTTTGTTTAACTTCCTGTATGGATGCTGCATCAGAACCAGTAATGATCATATCATCAACATAAAGAAGGAGCGGAACAATGCCCGTAGATGTGCGGTGAATGAACAAACAAGAATCATACTGACTTTGAGTAAAAGAGAACCCAAGTAGAGTGGAACGAAATTTCGCATACCAAGTTCTAGGCGCCTGTTTCAAACCATATAGAGAGTTTTTGAGCTTGCACACCCCCTAAAATGAAGAGAATAGGCCCTGAGGGGGAGTCATATAAATATCTTCAGTCAGGTCGCCATGAAGAAATGCATTCTTCACATCCATTTGGTGGAGAGACCACCCATGAGAAGCAGCTATAGAGAGCACCATTCTAACAGTAGTCATTTTAGCAACTGGTGCAAATGTCTCATCATAATCAATACCAGATTCCTGCTTGTTGCCTAAAACAACCAATCGAGCCTTGTACCGATTGAGAGATCCATCAGAATTCAAATTCACAGAATAAACCCAGTTACTGTAACAGCCCAAAAATATTTGATTAGTTATTTTAATTAATTAAATAGAGACTATGGGGTGGGAATGATAAATATTAATTTATAAGGGTTTATTTTAATATTAGAAATAATTAATTATGGGTGTAATTAAATTAGAATTATGATATGGTGTTTTAAGTAAATAGGAGGTGTTTGAGTGATTGAGGAGGTGCAAATGAAGGCCCATGACCCATTAGTTGGCCATAGGTTTCGAAATAACCTTAGGGGTTTGAGGGTTAGTTTTCCATTCCACCCAAAATCAAAAAGAAAGAAAGAAAAGAGTAGAGAGTGAGAGAGAGCCGTGAGCTAGAGAGAGGAAAAGAAAAGAAGAGGAGTGCGCCTCCAAGAGAGAGAAGAGGAGGACTTCGTGAAGGTTTAAGGAAGGAGGAGACTTGGGGTGATTCCTAGGGGCTTGGCTTGGTGTCTTCAAATTTCTAAGGTTAGGGGGCTCTCCTTTGCATCTTTAATAGTGTATGTGATGAGTGTTGTCTAGATTTAGGTTCTAGGGTGATTTCCATGAATGGTTGGTGTGTTTTAATGTTGTTATCATGCTGAAAATGTGTTTGTGCAAAGACTTGCTTGATTGGTGTTGAGTAGGACACAATATGAATGATGCATGCTAGGTGTTTGATGTTATGACTAAATGGTATTATTTTTTTGGTGGAAAACGTGATGGTTAGCATTCATAGTGATAATTGGTGTGGGGTTTTATTCAATTCGATGAAATTGTGATGTTGGTGATTGAGTATGATGAGTCTATTCACTTAGGGTTTTTGGTGCATTCTGATACTGTTTCGGTTTTCTGAAAACTTGTACTGTTTGGTTAATCCAAAAATTATGTGGCTGATTGTTTTCGAAAATAGACTTAAAGCCGGTCGTTTTGGCACTAGTTTCGTTCAATTTGAAGCTGTGTAGCTCAAGTTATGAGTCTCCAGAGTTGGGTCAAATTTCTGGAATCAATCTGTGTAGAGGTTCGGTCTTGGCAAGTTTTGTGTCCTCATTCGAACTCCGTTTTTAATGATTCTTGCTTAGTTGGAAAGTAGACTCAATTCCCTTCAAAATGAGCACTGGTTTCATCAAATTTCATTAAGAAATGAGAGAGAAAATTTGGTTGCAAGTTGAGCAAAAATTCTGTTCCTAGGCGCCTTAGCCATGGGCGCCAAGGCTTGCTGTTCCTGTTGCTGTGTCTGGTGCTAGGCGACTTGTGCCTGGGCGCCATGTTCCCCCTGCGCCGGTTTTGCTGGGCGCCATGTTCCCCCTGCGCCAGTTTTGCTGGGCGCCAAAACCAGGATGTTGCCTAAAATGTTCCAAACTTGTTTTCGACGTAACTTTTTACTCGGTTGTCCAAATTGGGTGGTTCAAAATGCGTTTCGAAGCTAATTTCAGTGTCTATCCAAATGTTCTTGTTTTATGCAAGAATGGATTATTTTACTGGTGGTTCTGGGCTGAGGTGTTCATGTGTCTAAATTTCAATTTTTACTCACTTTCCCTATGCTGTGTTAAATCCTAAATTGGCCTAATTGAAATTGGTGTTGATGTGAGTGGTGGGTTGATTTGGTGAGTGTATTATGGTGTGATTGGTGGGTGAATTAATAGTTCCGGTGGGCCTATTGATTATTTGGTGTGATGAATTCCATTAATTATTTGGTGTGATGAATTTCATTAATCATTGGTGTGATACTGGTGTGTGACGGTGCATATTACGACGAGCAGAGGCTTCGGCCTATCATGAGTTATTGGTGTCGGTGCTATGGTATCACTGAGTTGACCTTGGTTGTTGATTATTTTCTGGTGCATTGTGCATAGTGTTGCATAACTCATGTGCATATTATGACGAGCAGAGGCTTCGGCCTATTATGACGAGCAGAGGCTTCGGCCTAATTATATTTGGTGAGCAGAGGCTTCGGCCTATGGATCCACATGCATATGCCCTTGGTGTTGGGTTGCATTCATGCATATACTCATGCATTTGGTGATGTTGGTGTGGTTGTGCCTATTGTTGTTGTTGGTGTTGTTCGGTGATGTTTCTCGATGATGTAAAGTAGTGGTGTGTGTTAATATTGTTGTGAATTGGTGTGTCTAGTTGTCTTTCCTAGTTGACGCTTATTCCGTATGCTATTGCTTATGTAAAGAGACTCACCCTACTGCCTTTTATGTTGCTTCTTATGTCGGCAACGTGCAGGTGATAGCGAGTGAAGGTTGCCCTTATGCCTTCTTCTAGTAGGAGTCATGCTCTGATACGTAGCACCGGGGGGAGGGGCGTCCTAGTTTAGCTGTTAATTCATTTGATGTCCTTAGACTGTTTTGGTGATGTATTTGAGATTTATTTTTATTTCCGCCGTGATGATGACTGTATTTCACATTCGTGGGCTAGCCCCTTTGACTTGGATTTGGTGCTATGTATCTGGTGGCTTTTTAGCCGAACTATGCTATTTTGATGTTGATTTATTTCGGTGAAGTAAATGTAGCACTCTCTAGTATTTGTTTAAAAAAAAAAGAGAACTCTGATTTTATTAAATAATAGATAATTAGAAGGGGGTGTTCCAATAGTGGTATCAGAGCAATGGTTGGTCCGTCCGGCCAAGTCGTCGAGTCGTTGTGTCGGTTAACGACCAACTGTTGTCTTTTTAGTGCTGACCATTGTTGTGTTGCAGGTACACCAAAGGTTGCCAATGGTAGGTGAACTAGTGGGGGAGATGTCCCTACTAGCGTTATGCGTTTTGTTGTGTTCCTAGGTGTGAATCATGTGTTGTTGTTTTGATTTGTTTTTTTTAACCTTCTTGTTGTGAGAACTCTGTGATTTTATTTATTGTGGGTTGTATCGTATTTCTGTGTGTGAACCTTGTTTCTCCTGTTTTTGGTTCTTATTGTTAACTTTTTGGTTGTGTGAATCTTGACTTCATTAGTGTGGTCCCCAAGGAATTACACCGTGATTTGGCGACCCAAGTTTTGAATGTGTAATTGATGTGCTTGTGTGTTTCCAACGATGTGATTGTTGTTGATACTCACATGTGTTTTGATTTGCTTAAACTATTTTAATTAATCAACACTAAGCCTTACGTGAAACTCTTTGTGGTGTGTCTTGATGTTAATGCTAATTGTATTGTAAAATGGTTTTGCTGATTATTTAAGTTGTTACTATGTTGATAACCTGCAATAATGTTTCGATCACTCTGCGTAATGACGTCCCCGCTTAAATATGTTAAGTTTCCATTCCCTTGACTTATAACTGTTTTCTATTGAAGGGCTAAATTTGCTATATTGCTACCAATCAACTTATGCATGTTAGTCGGCTAATCTTTCTTTACTCTGTATTCCTGAATTATTTTTGACATGCAGTGATTGTGAGTTTAGAGTCCTCATGAATTATTTTCTAATTCCCATGCTTCGTGAAGTTGACATTGAGCGCTTGAATTTTTAGACAAAATCTTTTTGGTTATTGTCTCTTGATTTACACTGTGTGGTTTTGTAACCTGGAAAGTAAAGAGATTTCTGAAAATTGCTTTTGACATCTATTAAAACAATTTTATATTTGGATACTAGTGATGGTATTAAAATTTTTTTAATAAATGGACACTGGTCTTGTTTTTACTACGGTGTGCTTTTGATTGCACAATGATGCTACACGTTAAGTGCCTTGTGAATTGGTCTTGCCAATTACGTTACGATGTTTCGCTACCTTGACTGCTGCAAGTGACAAAAATTTTGGTTTGAACGCCCTAACTATTGTGTTGTCCTCTTTTTCAAGCCACGTGAAAAGATTTTAAAATGAGTTATAATTTATGTTATTATTATCCCACGTATTCTGTCCCAATCTTTCTAATTGCTATTTTGGTGTATTTGGGTGGACCCTCCTAGTATGACATAACAAGTAGTGCACCGGAGAGGGGTCAAAATTTTATTTTATCAATTTAACACTGATAATAATTGGTACAGAATAATAGCATTGTTTCGATTTTCATAATTGGGTGGAAAATTCTTTTGGCAAAATGATAAATATGACCTATAGCTGTCTACACTGAGTCTTCCTGATTTTGTTTTGGCGGTTGCGCTCTTTATAGTTACGCTACGTGATTTTGAAGAACCTTAGGATTTAAAATGTGCATTGGCACTGTTTGTGCCCTTCTTTGAGTTAGCTTTTGTTACTGTATTCTGAAGCCTACTGTTACAGTCCCTAATTTTATGCACTGCTCCTATTTTTATGAGTTGTGCCTATTTTTGGTTATTGTCGTGTTGTGTGGTCGTTATGATGACGATGTTTTCGTTGTCGTCGTTGTTGTGCCTGAGTGGCAAGTTCAGTTGATTGTTGATTTGTTGTTGCCGTTGTTGGTTGTTGGCGCATTAGCGCCCATTGTCGTGATTATGTTGTTGTTCATGATGATTATGTTGATGTTGATGGTTGTTAATGATGTGTTGACGATTATGTTGGTATTAATGATGTTGATGTTTATGTTGTTGTCTTGGGTACCGCCGAATGGCCCAAGTTATGTTGTTGTTTTGTTGTTGTCTTGGGTACCGCCGAATGGCCCAAGTTATTGTGTTGTTGTTGTTGTGGGTATCGCCGAATGGCCCACGTTGTTGTTATGTCGTGGGTAACGCCGAATGGCCCACATTGTCTTGTTGAGGGTACCGCTGGATGGCCCGAATTGTTTGATTTATTCCATGCTGTTGTAGGCCTATGGCCATTATTGAGTTGTTGTTGCGACATGCTGTATGATGTCCGTTGTAATGATGCTGACTGTTGTGAGGAAAACTATGAGACTTGTTGTGGATCCTATATGCATTATGGACTGCTGTTAATGTTGCTGTTGTCATTCGATGTTGCGATTATGTTGGGAAATGTTATGATGGGAAGGAACTTTAATGGGGCTTGGGGGTGGTCACATGGTACCGATGTGATTACGCCCAAAACTCTATCGAAGACCCATGGGGAACCGTTAGAGAGGGGACCTGATTGTTGTTTCTTGAAGTTATCTGGCTGGACAAGTAGGAGGGACGGTCGCCCGATCACTTATCGCCGGTAATCAAAGAAATAATGATCAGTGTATTAGATAGCACTGGTTGTCTAGATACCGCAGTTGGTTAGTGAAGGAGTGTTAGCATTGGCAGGAGGAAATTTCGAGGACGAAATTCTTTTAAGTGGGGGAGAGTTGTAACAGCCCAAAAATATTTGATTAGTTATTTTAATTAATTAAATAGAGACTATGGGGTGGGAATGATAAATATTAATTTATAAGGGTTTATTTTAATATTAGAAATAATTAATTATGGGTGTAATTAAATTAGAATTACGATATGGTGTTTTAAGTAAATAGGAGGTGTTTGAGTGATTGAG
Organism: Astragalus membranaceus; assembly: GCA_039519185.1. Taxonomy (NCBI): domain Eukaryota; kingdom Viridiplantae; phylum Streptophyta; class Magnoliopsida; order Fabales; family Fabaceae; genus Astragalus; species Astragalus membranaceus. The sequence goes on from CM076848.1 coordinate 151,735,506, forward strand.
GAGGTGCAAATGAAGGCCCATGACCCATTAGTTGGCCATAGGTTTCGAAATAACCTTAGGGGTTTGAGGGTTAGTTTTCCATTCCACCCAAAATCAAAAAGAAAGAAAGAAAAGAGTAGAGAGTGAGAGAGAGCCGTGAGCTAGAGAGAGGAAAAGAAAAGAAGAGGAGTGCGCCTCCAAGAGAGAGAAGAGGAGGACTTCGTGAAGGTTTAAGGAAGGAGGAGACTTGGGGTGATTCCTAGGGGCTTGGCTTGGTGTCTTCAAATTTCTAAGGTTAGGGGGCTCTCCTTTGCATCTTTAATAGTGTATGTGATGAGTGTTGTCTAGATTTAGGTTCTAGGGTGATTTCCATGAATGGTTGGTGTGTTTTAATGTTGTTATCATGCTGAAAATGTGTTTGTGCAAAGACTTGCTTGATTGGTGTTGAGTAGGACACAATATGAATGATGCATGCTAGGTGTTTGATGTTATGACTAAATGGTATTATTTTTTTGGTGGAAAACGTGATGGTTAGCATTCATAGTGATAATTGGTGTGGGGTTTTATTCAATTCGATGAAATTGTGATGCTGGTGATTGAGTATGATGAGTCTATTCACTTAGGGTTTTTGGTGCATTCTGATACTGTTTCGGTTTTCTGAAAACTTGTACTGTTTGGTTAATCCAAAAATTATGTGGCTGATTGTTTTCGAAAATAGACTTAAAGCCGGTCGTTTTGGCACTAGTTTCGTTCAATTTGAAGCTGTGTAGCTCAAGTTATGAGTCTCCAGAGTTGGGTCAAATTTCTGGAATCAATCTGTGTAGAGGTTCGGTCTTGGCAAGTTTTGTGTCCTCATTTGAACTCCGTTTTTAATGATTCTTGCTTAGTTGGAAAGTAGACTCAATTCCCTTCAAAATGAGCACTGGTTTCATCCAATTTCATTAATAAATGAGAGAGAAAATTTGGTTGCAAGTTGAGCAAAAATTCTGTTCCTAGGCGCCTTAGCCATGGGCGCCAAGGCTTGCTGTTCCTGTTGCTGTGTCTGGTGCTAGGCGCCTTGTGCCTGGGCGCCATGTTCCCCCTGCGCCAGTTTTGCTGGGCGCCAAAACCAGGATGTTGCCTAAAATGTTCCAAACTTGTTTTCGACGTAACTTTTTACTCGGTTGTCCAAATTGGGTGGTTCAAAATGCGTTTCGAAGCTAATTTCAGTGTCTATCCAAATGTTCTGGTTTTATGCAAGAATGGATTATTTTACTGGTGGTTCTGGGCTGAGGTGTTCAAGTGTCTAAATTTCAATTTTTACTTACTTTCCCTATGCTGTGTTAAATCCTAAATTGGCCTAATTGAAATTGGTGTTGATGTGAGTGGTGGGTTGATTTGGTGAGTGTATTATGGTGTGATTGGTGGGTGAATTAATAGTTCCGGTGGGCCTATTGATTATTTGGTGTGATGAATTCCATTAATTATTTGGTGTGATGAATTTCATTAATCATTGGTGTGATACTGGTGTGTGACGGTGCATATTACGACGAGCAGAGGCTTCGGCCTATCATGAGTTATTGGTGTCGGTGCTATGGTATCACTGAGTTGACCTTGGTTGTTGATTATTTTCTGGTGCATTGTGCATAGTGTTGCATAACTCATGTGCATATTATGACGAGCAGAGGCTTCGGCCTATTATGACGAGCAGAGGCTTCGGCCTAATTATATTTGGTGAGCAGAGGCTTCGGCCTATGGATCCACATGCATATGCCCTTGGTGTTGGGTTGCATTCATGCATATACTCATGCATTTGGTGATGTTGGTGTGGTTGTGCCTATTGTTGTTGTTGGTGTTGTTCGGTGATGTTTCTCGATGATGTAAAGTAGTGGTGTGTGTTAATATTGTTGTGAATTGGTGTGCCTAGTTGTCTTTCCTAGTTGACGCTTATTCCGTATGCTATTGCTTATGTAAAGAGACTCACCCTACTGCCTTTTATGTTGCTTCTTATGTCGGCAACGTGCAGGTGATAGCGAGTGAAGGTTGCCCTTATGCCTTCTTCTAGTAGGAGTCATGCTCTGATACGTAGCACCGGGGGGAGGGGCGTCCTAGTTTAGCTGTTAATTCATTTGATGTCCTTAGACTGTTTTGGTGATGTATTTGAGATTTATTTTTATTTCCGCCGTGATGATGACTGTATTTCACATTCGTGGGCTAGCCCCTTTGACTTGGATTTGGTGCTATGTATCTGGTGGCTTTTTAGCCGAACTATGCTATTTTGATGTTGATTTATTTCGGTGAAGTAAATGTAGCACTCTCTAGTATTTGTTTTAAAAAAAAAAAAAGAGAACTCTGATTTTATTAAATAATAGATAATTAGAAGGGGGTGTTCCAGTTACAGCCTATGGGTTTGATACCAGGAGGGCAAGGAACAATATCCCAAGTGAAATTGTCCTGAAGGGCCTGAAGTACCTCATTCCTGGCATTTACCCAAGAGACATCTTTAACAGCCTGCGAATGACAAGTAGGAATAGATGTGTCAGATAGAGAAGCAGTTAAAGCAGTATGCGAGGAATCAAGCCTGTCTGGGGAATATCTATCAGGTGCTCGAGCGTTCTACTAGAACGCCATGGTGCAGGCGGTACAGGATCAGGATCAGGTGGCGGATCAACGTCGGAAGGGGAAGTGGGAACGAGTCCTGGTTGGAAACGTTCTATAGGTGGACGCGGGGTAGAAATTGGGGAAGTATAGCAATTTCATTCAATCCAGGAGAAGAGCAAGGAAACATAAACTGATTATCAAAAAATGTCACGTTCCTAGAAATGCGAAAACGATGGTTAAAGACATCATAACACACAAAATCCTTATGAGAATGACTATACCCCATAAATGCACATTGGACAGATTGTGCTCCAAACTTATGTATTTCAGTGGACAGGAGGTGAACAAAACATACACACCCAAAAGTATGTAAACTACTGTAATCAGGCTGAGTTTTAAAAAGGCGGAAGTAAGGAGAATCAAACCCAATCACCGTGGAAGGAAGACGGTTGATCAAAAAGACAACTGTGGAAAGAGCCTCCACCCAAAATTTGGATGGAACAGAGGCCTGGAGAAGTAAGGTACGCGTCACATCCAACAAGTGACGATTCTTATGTTCTGCAACACCATTTTGCTGAGGGGTATTGGGACAAGATAATTGAGACAGTATACATTTTTGCTGTAAGAACTCCTGAAACTCATGAGACATATACTCACCACCAGAATCAGACCGAAGAATTCTAATACTGGTTTGAAATTGATTTTCAACATACATCAGAAATTTCTTAAACATAGAAAACACTTCAGATTTAGATTTAAGAATATAAAAATCCAAGTAAAACGGCTATAATCATCGATAAAAAGGTGACAAAATATTTATAATGAGCATGAGAAGCGACAGGAGAGATTCCCCAAACATCACTATGAATCAACTCAAAACAAGTAGAAGCACGATGAGCACCAGACGGAAAAGGAAGTGTTTTGCTTTTAGCTAATTTGCAAACAGAACATGAAATAGAGGTACTAGAATCCATCAGTTTAGAACCTAACACGCCAGTCTTAAATAAGTGAGACTGAACAACAGAGTTTGGATGGCCCAATTTCCTATGCCAATCCTCACATGCATTCAAAACACTATTACAAGCAAGAGATAAATGATTTGAAATAAACTAGAGTGGAAACACTCTTCCAACTTTAGGCCCCTTCGCGATCACCTTCCCCGACACCCGATCCTGCACAAGACAACCATCTGGAGTAAGATTAACATCACAACCTTCATCTACTTATTGACCAGCAGACAATAAAGTTGACGCAAGCCCAAGTGCTACCAGCACATTTCGAAAATTAGAATTTATGTCACCAACATTAGTTATAGGAAGGGTACTGCCATTAGCAATTTGAATTTTCTGATTACCAATATAAGAACGTAAATTGTGCAGGAGTTCAGAGGAACCCGTCATGTGATTCGATGCACCAGAGTCAAGTAACCAAGATATGAAAGAAGACATACCAGTAATGCCCAAGGAAGAAAGAGCAGATAGTTACATTTGTTGAATTAATTCAGGCTGTAGAGGACCACCATCAGATGCACCAGTGGTGGAAGGACCAGCTGTAGAGCTAGTAGCGACATGGAATGCCTACACCAGACGCTTAGTCGGTCGAGGAGGACGCGTAGGACATGCAGAGATGATATGACCCTGCTGCTTGCAGTAATTGCAAAATTCTTAGGACAACTACGAGCAACATGTCCAAATTGCTTACAAGAGAAGCATTGAGTTTGTCGTATATCACGGCCCACGCCTCTATTTTACGCAGCATATGCAACTGTCACAGGTTCAGAATGGACGGGATCATTAAACATGGTGCCTTGAGTATTAAGACATTGTTCTTCCCTGAGCAGTTCACCAACACAGATATCCAAGGAAGGAACAGGGTTCCTATTCAGCAAAGCACCTCGAACGGCCTCAAATTCCGGACGAAGTTTCATGAGAAATTGATCCCGTTTACTAGTATCATAAACATCACGAACGGCCGACAGTGACGGCTTGGGAACAGCAGCATAGATAATAGCAGAGTGTTCTGTCCATAAATTCAGAAGCCGGAATAATATTCTTGAATTGACAAATTACCTTGTTTGTAATTGGCGATCTCTAACTCCAATTGAAAACGCTTGGCTCTATTGTCCTGGTTGTAAATACGCTGCAAATAATTCCACATTTCTTCAGCAGTTGAAAATGCTCGCAAATTATTGATCATCTGAGGATCAATAGTACTGAGGATCCAAGAAATAATTTGAGCATCTTTTACTTCCCACGCATCTAAAGCAGATTTATCTTCCAGCGCCTTAGAAATCCCATCTAGGTGACTCCATAAACCTTTCCCTTTGACATACATTTTAAATTGAAATTCCCAAGCAGCATAGTTCTTACCGGTAAAGCGAACACAAAAATTATCCCTTTCTTTTTCAGCCGCCATTAATTAACAATTGATAGGAACCGTACGAACAGCCCGAAGCAAAAAACCAAAGAGTACCAAACGAACAGCACAATGGCAACAAATAGAAACGACCAAAGCAGCACACAAATCAGAACGAATGAAGAAAACCTCACAAGTCAGCAAGCCACTAATAAGCTGCGAACAACGAACAGAAAAAAATCAAGCAACAGCAGCAGAGTTTCACGAACGGCGACAGCAGCCGAGGGTGCGAATCAAGCCAAGCCACGAATATCGAGCAGAGATCGAAACGAAGACGCGAGCAAGGGATGTGACCGAAATCACGAACAGAACCCAAACACGAACGGTGGGAAGAGGCCGCGCACGGTGGGAACAAAAAACGAAGCGTGAACTGTGGGTTCACAACAGATCTCGCGCACGGAGAAGATGAACAGGAACCAGGAAAAAGCGCGAACAAGAACCAAGAGGAACCCAACCAAGAATCAACCGCAGGTGAGCAAGACGCAAGAGAATAGAGTAACTAAGATGGCACAGGTTTGAGTAAACTGGCTGATACTATGTCAAAACAGGACACACGATATTGTTTACGCAGTTCGGCCAAACTTTGCCTACGTCTGCGACTACAGAGTAGCTGTAGTTCCGTTTTATTGATTGTGCCTCGATGCCTTGAGTACAACCACTAAAGCGTTTAAATAGGATTTTCTCTGAGAAAACCTAACGGGCCTGGGCCAAATACATATAAATAAATCTACAAATCTACTATTTACAACTTCCTTATTTCCTTATTCACAAAGGGGATACGGAGGTTTAATCTATTATTGACGCAAAGACCACAGTCAAATTTGACCAAATTAGAGAAACATTTTACGGATAATAACAACCTTGTTGTTAAGATGTTTCCTCACAGCTGCCACGTCAGCTATTTTACAAAACTCCCTGTCTGTACATAACCCCAAGAAAAGATTCTTCTGAATAACTATCTAAATTTTTTGACCAAAAGTCGGAAAACCAAACAATGCATGAATGACAATTGTTTTAGCTTGATGCATCAATATAGTAGTATACAAATAGATAAATAAATAAAGGAACTGAAAACAATTCGTTCACGCTACTAGTGACATCCTTTTTTGGAAATGAAAAGATATTTTATTAATAAGAAGTAATATTTGAGTAATAAAGGAACTCAAAATCCTTTCATGAAATGCACCCTACACGAACCCAAAGAAAAAAACTCTAGTCCCATTGAAATGGTGGAAGAACCCATATTGAAGGTGGCATTCGTTTGAACGAATGTTTATATGGGTAATGTTGACTAAATCGTCCATCCTTTACATTATATATACCCATATCAAAAGGCCCGTTAGGGTAAGGAAATGGCGGGTCGTCGTAAAAATCATCGGTGAAGTAAATGCAATCCTTTTGTAGACAGCTAGAATAATATGAAGCCGGAAGAGATATGGAATCACTATCACCAACAAATAAAACATTATCTCCCAAGCTATCGAGTCTTAACATCTGTATTAGTTTCCCACTTCGAGTATCCAACTCCAACTTATACACTTCGAAACCTATAGTACCGCTGCTGAATGCGCCGTCTTCGTCGGGATAACCAACAAATTTTTTCACTAACCACAAGTCTCCCTCCAATGATTTCACCAGATAAGCTCGGTCAGCATAACCATCACTATTATCGTACGAATTTCTTGGTAAAACAACATTTGGAATGATCTTCTCAGTACCAGAGGAGTCCTTTGAATAAGTAAGATCAAAAGAAACAATGTTATTCCATCTACCAACGGCAAATACTTGGTCTCTATAGAATGTAACATCAGTGAAACAAAAATGATCATCATCATGAATGTAAGTCCAAAATTTTTGTCCCGCTTTCATAAAAGCAAGGCAGTTACGCTGACTATGGATTGCCACAACCACATAATGAAAAGGATTTGTCATAGGATTAGTTGATAAAACAACCTTTGGCATATTCAATTCATATAACTTGTTGTTCGAGTGGGACAATCCACGGTTGATAGGTGGTAGAACAATGGGAGCCACATTATTCTTAAAAGGATTCAATAGAGTTATAACATAGTAAGGATCTACGGTAGCAATCCAACCATGACTAGACCCACAAGTCCTCCTGCGACAAGGCACTTCAAGTTGGAAGCGATAGACTCTCTTAGAGGGAATTCCATATAAACTTTTCTTTGTTCTGTTTCTTCTATTCATGGGGATCATTAGCATTGGCATTACATTATTTCTGAATTTGCTATCTTGATGGTTAAGTTTTGCAATTGAACACCAATTCTTGCATACTAAGCTGAACCAAACGTGATCTATACCCTCCGATAACTTGTCCAGAATCAAACTGAGAGGAAGTGCGGCAAGATTTGACCAATCTGCCTCGGCATCCATTGATGAGGTTTTTTTAACGAGAGAAGAAATCTTGTGAAGCAAAGAAAGAAATGAGAGAAGTGAAAAGTTGTAAACCGATAAAAGGTAAAAAGTCAAGGTGTGTATATAATGGTTGCATTTGATAAGTATTTATTATCTTTTCTTAATTGGAGATTTTTAATTTGAATTGAAATCAAATTTGTTTAGATTTTTATCACTGAACTCAAATTTTCAAATTGATACCAAACTTTATCTTTAAAGTTGTTACGAAATTATCTTCCGAAAAAAAAGTTGTTTTGAAACTAACTAAAAAACAAATCTATAGTTTTAAAAGTTAAAGTTGTTACTTAAAAAAAAATATCTAACCATTTATATACGACTTTAGAGAATCTAAACTTTTTTCTTGTGAAAAAAAAAAATTGAACTCCGCCTTTAGAGATCCATCTCAAAAAATTGAATAATAATAATAATAATAATAATAATAATAATAATAATAAAAAGAGTAACTAATTTTTTTGGCAGAATATTAAAAGGAATAAGTGACTAACAATTCAGATTTTCCAAAAAACAGTCTTAGATAGAGTAGTATACCAAAAAAAACGATTCAGATTTTCCTATCAAAAGAAAAAAACTATCAATTCGGATCTCGTTTGTCACAAAAAAAAAAAACAAAGTTTCAAATTTAAATATAACAATATTGGCATCATGATAGTTAAATTTGTTTATGTTCCTATATTTCTATTTCCGTTGATAGAGTAGGAATAGAAACAAGACAAGATTGCTTACAAGGCTATCAAAGTTTCATTCATTATACTATAAAACCGACTACAAACGTATTGAAAATTATTACCTGGTCTTCCACCATTGTTGTTGAAGTTTGAGTATCAAACACTTATTGTTTTGCAGTCGTAAATGGAGTTGAACCTGTTTTGTGTTGTTGATGGAGTTGAACGCTTTTTGTTTTTGAGAAAGATGGAGTATAACGCAAGTATCTCCTATGTAAAAATACTTCCTTCAAGATATCATTGACTATATATAAAACACCGAATCTGAACGTTATAGTTATAGAGGTGCTATTTAAGTGGGAAATACTACCGTTGTCCAACAAATTCCTCCGATTTTACCTCCTGATATTGTTTCTTCAATTGTACCTGATAGGGGTCCATTTAGCTTAATTCTAGAATGTGGGCCTTATGCCACCATGTACTTGAATAAGAACATATTATATTATTTAACGTTGCATGGGTTCTTTTGGATGAAGATCCTTCTAAGATCAAGAAAAGGAAGCTATGGGTCTAAGTATTACATGTAAAACTTAATGTTCAGAACGGGATGCAGGTTTCAGTTAAGATGTTGGTCCAAGATGCTCACCATGCTAAGAAGCAAGAGAATTCTGAGGTAGCTCTGAGATGCATTCCTTTACGTTGATCTGACTGGGGGTGTATGTGCACACACTCTAATGCTTAAGTCAGCAAAAGAAAAAGTTGACAGGCTATATTCAATGCGTACCTGACATATTGATGGGACAACGTATTTATAGGGAATAGTGCCAGAAACGTGACATGATTCTATTGGCTTTGCACCGTACGATAGAAGAGGACAAATCCTAGCCATCCAATCATTGTGGATCATGGGTCTGGCTTATTAGATAAAGTCGAAGGGCCGAGACTAGCCCAGAATAGTTTCCCCCCAAGTCGGGGTCGTTCTGACGTAACGACCTCGACTTAAAAGTCTGATGAGTCGTTCATTGAGTTTTAGTGCGATTCGGACTCATCTCTTTACAGGTACTCGGAAGTCCTCATCACCGTGGTTGGCAATCTGAGAGGAAGGTTTGGTATCTCAGACAAGTGTGAGGGTTCGTTGGTACTGTTCTCTGTAGACTGGATAGAGCGTGTGTAGCTTTCTGGTCATTGGATCCTGATGTAACAGTTGATGATGAATCGTTGGTGTGACATATGGCGTTTGGTTTTTCTGCTTTAACCCAAAGTAAAGAGGGGAGTAGTTCTCCCTGACTTTATGGGATATAATCTCGAGGCAAGCTTATGGAGATTAGGCTTTGTCTTGTTGGAATCTTTGTCGACGCGACTTGAAAGTGATTAGTGAATTTTACTGAAGTAAACTCCCTCCGTGTAGGTTGCGTAATGGTGAAATCCAAATCGGCGCTGAGTAGGGTATCCATTGTCCAGTCGACTCAGGAGGATGAAAACGACGCCCGAACTTGGTCGGATGCCTCGGTTGGTGACAATCCGTCCACTCGAGGCACTCCGAAGGCATTCAAAAGCCGTGTTGATGAGGTCGGCGAGCGGAGTTTTGAGAAACCGTAGATGATACGACAGACGAATCTGATAGTCGAGCTTATGGAGGTAGTGCTTCTGAGGCGTCAAGCGAAGTTCCCGAGTCAGAAGTGTGTACTCCTCTTGATTATGTATGGGGCTGCGAGTAGGCCTAGGATCGGCTTAGCTAAATTGTTCCGGGGTCTTATTTGTTAGTTGAGCACTTCCATAATATTGAGAGTTTGGTGGGTGAGAAGTGGCTATAATTCGGGGTGTACCTGTAACACCCCAAAATAATAGATTAAATTATTTAATTAATTAAATTAGATTTAGGTGGTAGAAATAATAATATAATTACTATTTATTATTTATTAAAATATGGGGACTTATTGTTGGGGCTAGGAATAGTAAAATGAGGAGTGGTAGAGTAAAGGGCCACGACTAAGTCGAATTGGACTAATAGAAAGCCCATGATTTTAGTGAGTAAGTCGAATAGGGGTTTAGGTTGGGGTTTGGCATTTGCGAATTTTTGAGAGAAAGAAAGAGAGAGTGAGAAGAGAGGGAGAGGCGCGGCGCACAATCCAAGGAGAATGGGGGAGAAGCTGTGTTGCTGTGTTCTGTTGGTGACTTTCTCTCCAGGGTCTTCTAATCCAAATAGTTAAGGTAAGGGTGAGACCTCTCTTTCACTATAATGGTGGGTATGATGGGTATTAGGGTGGGCGCTTAGACCTATGATGCCTATATTCGATTTTTATGTTAAATTGATGATAGATATAGCATGAATTTGTTAATTGAAATGTTGGCTTGATTTGGTGATTGTTGCAACCCTAGGAATTTAGTGTTCATAGGTGTTGATATGAATTGCATGCTAGGTGTTTGACAAATTGTATTTTTATGTTGTGATTGACAAATCATGGTGATTGGTATTGGTGGTTGGAATATTGGTGATTTGAGTTGGTGAGAAATCGAAAATAATGACCCTAGGGCGCCATGGGCGCCATTTGTCTTAGTGTTGTTTTTGGCGCCCTATGCCTGGGCGCCGTGCCTGTCCATATTACCTGGTGTTTCAGTTGCTGTTTTTGGCGCCCAGTGCATGGGCGCTGTGTCTGGGTGTGTCTCGTGCGCCAATGTGCAATGTTGGGTGTTCCTGTGTTTGGCGCCCCGGGTGTGGGCGCCGTGTGCCAAGTTGTTGTGTTTCTGTTTTTGGCGCCCTGGGTGTGGGAGCCGTGTGCCAAGGTGTGTGGGTGTGTGGCTGTGCGTGGGTGTGTGTGTTGCTGTGTCTTGGCGCAGGGGCGCCTTGGCGCCTTGTGCATGGGCGCCAGAATCCTGCTGTGTTGCGTGTTGCTGGCGCAGAGGGGCGCCAAGGGAGCCAATGTTGCTGCCCGCGCCAGTTTTGGTGTTGCTCCCTGTTGCTGACGCAGAGGGGCGCCAAGGGCGCCAATGTTGCTGCCCGCGCCAGTTTTCTGTGTTGCTTGTTACTGCTAGGCGCCCAGCGCCTGGGCGCCATTTTCAGGATGTTCCTCAAATTTTTCCCGGTTTTGTTTTTGACATATCTTTTGACTCGGTGTCCGTTTTAAGTGTTTCAAAGTGCGTTGTGAAGCCGTTTCCTACTGTTGTATTCTATTTTAAAGTAAAAATTATCATTTTTCAGATAGTTTCTGGGCGCCTCAAGTGGCTGTCCCCGGTGGTCGTTATTGTTGGCGTTGTAAAACTATTTCGATGTTTAAAACCCTTTTTGGTGTACTATTTGGTGTCGTGAGCTGAAGTAAAACCTTTTGACGTAATCGGTAATATTAGTGTCCCGGTGTCAATAAATATGGGTTGGAGTTTTTTGACGATAATGCCCCTAGTGGCTATTACTTTGATTGACGATGGTAATGATGATGAATAAAAGCCGTGGTTTTATAAGTGACGATGATGCCATAAAGGCTATTAGCGACGATGATGTTAATGACGATGAATGTTAGTGGCAAATTTATGTGTGACGATAACTTGACAGGTGATGTGCCTCTCATTGGCAAATTGGTAAGTGATGGGTCGTTAAGTTGACTATGCTTGTATGGGACTGTCTCTGGTGCATGTGATGGTGTCTCATACATCTCATGTGCATAAACAAGTGACGATGATGCCATAAAGGCTATTTAGTGACGATGATGCCATAAAGGCTATTTAGTGACGATGATGACAGGTACCACATGCATACGCCCGTTGCGATGGGTTGCATTTCATACATGTTCATGACATTGTGATGACTTGCTGTGATGACTGATTTGATGTGCGATGTGGTTTATATAGCGTTGTAGCTCTAGCATAATACTTATCATATGCACTATTATGTTGTTAGATGAACTCACCCCTTCTGTTTGAATGTTACCCCGATGCGGTAACGTGCAGGTGATCTCGAGTGAAGGCTTCGGTACCTTTGCTAGCTGAGTCTGGTCGTCTGCTCTGATACGTAGCACTCAGTGGGGAGGGAATGAATCTTAGTTTTTATAATCATTTGATTGTTGTACTTGCTGTTTTATGACTTTCCGCTGCGTAGTTGCTGAGTTTTTATTATGTTGGTTGAATTGAGCGTTTTGAGCTCACCCCAGTTGTGATGTGCTATGTATCTCATTGCTATTGACGATGAGAACTATTTTATATCGATGCATGATTTTGTGTGGATTTATGTGTGACATCCCATGTGGTGAAATATGACTTTTAAAGAAAAAAAAAAGAAACTCTGATTTTTAGTAATTAAATTACCGGGTAGAAACGGGGTGTTACATTAGTGGTATCAGAGCAATGGTTGGTCCGTCCGGCCAAGTCGTCGAGTCGTTGTGTCGGTTAACGACCAACTGTTGTCTTTTAGTCCTAACCATTGTTTGTGTTGTAGTGATGCTCCTGCAGGTACAGGTAAACAGAAAGCTGCTGATGGTAAGAGAACTAGTGGGGGAGATGCCCCAACTAGTATTGTGTGTTGTATTATGTTATGATGTGTGAACTGTGTCTTTTGTTTCGACTTTTTATTTTTAACCCTCTTGTTGTGCTTATATGCTTCTAGCAATTTGCTCTGTTGCTTGTTACTCGCATATGTTTGATGATTGATGTGTTCATATAAATTCATATGTCATGTTGATTTTGGGGCCCTAGGTGCCCTGTCCCTCTATTTTCCGTGTTGTTGTCTGATTGCTGATTCAGGCGCCCTGCTCCTGGGCGCCGTGCCTTGTGCATGTTCCTGTGTGTGTGGTTGCTGTTGAAGGCGCCCTGCTCCTGGGCGCCATGCTTGTTTTGTTGCTGATTGTTGTAGGCGCCCTACTCCTGGGCACTGTGCTTGTTTTTTTGTGGTTTGAGGTAGGCGCCCTGCCCCTGGGTGCCTGTACCTGATTCTGTCCTATTGTTGCTGTTTTATTGTTACTGTTTTAAATTGCTGTTACTGTTTAATTATTTTTGCTGAAAATTAAGTTGTTGTTTTGCTGAAAAGCAGTGTTGCTGGTTGCAGAAAACTATTTCCGAAAATTGTTGCTGTTTTTGAAAACTGTCTCCGAAAACTGTTGCTGTTTCTGAAAACTGTTTTAATTGAACGACACTAAGTCTTATACAAACTCTTTTGTAGTGTGTTTTGACATTTGAAAACTAAATGCATGGTGAAAAATTGTTTGGGGATTATTTTAAGTCGTTACTTTACTGTTAACTGTCGTAGTGTTTTAATCACTACGAGTGAAAATGTATTCGTTCGAATGTTATACTTTTGTTCTCAATTTTTAGAAAGTTGCAGTTAGATGAAACGATTTTAGCCGAGGGATACCATCTCATGTGATTACTACTTTCATTATATTCCCTATTTGCTTAATTTTTCTCAAGGTGTTATCTTGTACGCTTGAGTCTTATGACATGATTTTGGCTGTTACCTCTTAATTTGTGCTATGTGAATTTGTAGTCTGAAAAATAAAGTGATCCCTGAAAATTGCTTTTGAACATCTATTAAACAATTTTATGGTTGAATACCAACATTAGTATTAAGAATTTATTTTAATAGCTGAACACTGATCCTGTATAAAGTTTTTACTATGGTATGCTTTCAATTGCACATTGACGCTGTATACTAAGTTTTCATGATTTGATTTTGGCTGTTATATTCTTTATGGATTGTACTACGTGATTTCGAAAACCTTAGATTGTGCATTGGCACTATTGGTGCACTTCTAATGGATTAGCTTTTATTGCCATATGTTCTGAATGGTGTGTTACTCAAATTGTTTAAGCTGACGTTCAGTCTTGTAGAGAAAATCAGTTTCTATAACGTGTTTTATTTCTTGTGTCGAAAACTCTAAACAAAGTGTTTTGAGCATGTATTTGACTGTACCTTTCGTATATGTGCCTTTGACTGTGAATTGATGTTTTCATGGATTGGCCTTTCTAGATATTTTAATGCTTTGACTACTGTGTCCATTAGTTAAATTATTTTCCCTATACCAAACCATATTGATGGTTGTCGTTAACTCTAAAAAGCTATTATTTCGTTTGTGATCGATGACTAGCATCACCGAACTTGATTTTGATTTCTCCGCTTGTTTGGAAAATGCTTAGTTTTCGAAGAATGCAGTAGTTACTTCTTTAGAACCCGAAGAAAAATGTTTTTGAGGTTCCTTTAATTTTCTTAAACTGGTTTGAAGATTAGGTGCTCTAATTTTGTGACATCGGGTTTGGGCTGCGTTTTCAATATCGTGTTTCAGGTCACTCTAGTTACTGTATCAAAAGAAGTTTTTACCGCCCTAGGCTTTATTGTTCTCACAAGTAATTATTATGTGATTTGAAGGACTAATGACGTCTTTTACTTGCGAAAACTATTTCCAGAAATAAATTGTTGATTTTGTTTGAAAAGCAATTACACTCGTTTTTCGCACTCCCGCTCATAAATATCTTTGGGGTAAAATGGGGTATCGCAATTTGTGGTGTGTCAATTGTGTGATCTAGAATTAAGATGTGTAAAACCTTTTAGTTTATTTGATTAAATTTTGGCTGTAAGATCCTTAAGGTTCGTGCTGCGTGGTTTCGAGTCTAATAATAATAATGTGTATTGAGAATGCTCGTACCCTTGTACTAAATGAACTGTTTTTACTACTGTTAAACTTGTTAAGTTGTTGAACTGTTAGCTCGATGTTGTTTTATCAATGATGTTGATTTGTCGTTGCTGTTTGTTGATGATGTTGACTTGTTGCTGCCTTGTTGATGATGCTGACTTGTTGTTGTTTTGTTGTTGATGTTGTGTTGTTGATTTGGGCGTTGGCCCGGAGCTTGTCTCCAACAGTCGTTGATGTTGTTAATTTTTGTGTTGTGGGTACCGCCGATATGGCCCACATTGTTATGTCGTGGGTAGCGCCGATATGGCCCACGTTGTTTTGTTGAGGGTACCGCTGAATGGCCCGAAATGTTTTGATGGATTTTGTGCTGTAGGCCTATGGCCGATGTTGTGGTTTTGTCGTTGTTAATGTCGCCTGAGTGGCAAATTTAGTCGTTGATGTCGCCTGAGTGGCAAAGTTAGTTGTTGATGTTATCGTTGTTTGTTGATGTTGTTGTCGTTGTTGTCGTGTTGTTGATTATGTGGCTTGTTTTGCAACTGTTATGCACTCTGTGAACCTTGTCGTGACGTGGTAGTGGAACTATGAGGCACCGTAGAGATAGATGAGTGAGGTAGAACGCAAGTAATGCTTATATCTACAAGTCGGTTTATCAGAGTAGCGCAGCAGGTTAGATCGCTAATTGTTGAGGCGACGTTAATTGGATAGTGGAAGAGCGTTCGCGTCGGTAGTAAAAATTTCGAGGACGAAATTCCTTTAAGTGGGGGAGAGTTGTAACACCCCAAAATAATAGATTAAATTATTTAAATAATTAAATTAGATTTAGGTGGTAGAAATAATAATATAATTACTATTTATTATTTATTAAAATATGGGGACTTATTGTTGGGGCTAGGAATAGTAAAATGAGGAGTGGTAGAGTAAAGGGCCACGATTAAGTCGAATTGGACTAATAGAAAGCCCATGATTTTAGTGAGTAAGCCGAATAGGGGTTTAGGTTGGGGTTTGGCATTTGCGAATTTTTGAGAGAAAGAAAGAGAGAGTGAGAAGAGAGGGAGAGGCGCGGCGCACAATCCAAGGAGAAGAGTGAGACCTCTCTTTCACTATAATGGTGGGTATGACTGGTATTAGGGTGGGGGCTTAGACCTACGATGCCTATATTCGATTTTTATGTTAAATTGATGATAGATATAACATGACTTTGTTAATTGAAATGTTGGCTTGATTTGGTGATTGTTGCAACCCTAGGAATTTAGTGTTCATAGGTGTTGATATGAATTGCATGCTAGGTGTTTGACAAATTGTATTTTTATGTTGTGATTGACAATTCATGGTGATTGGTATTGGTGGTTGGAAAATTGGTAATTTGGGTTGGTGAGAAATCGAAAATAATGACCCTAGGGCGCCATGGGCGCCATTTGTCTTAGTGCTGTTTTTGGCGCCCTATGCCTGGGCGCCATGCCTGTCCATATTACCTGGTGTTTCGGTTGCTCTTTTTGGCGCCCAGTGCATGGGCGCCGTTTCTGGGTGTGTCTCGTGTGCCAATGTGCAATGTTGGGTGTTCCTGTGTTTGGCGCCCCGGGTGTGGGCGCCGTGTGCCAAGTTGTTGCGTTGCTGTTTTTGGCACCCTGGGTGTGGGCGCCGTGTACCAGGGTGTGTGGGTGTGTGGCTGTGCGTGGGTGTGTGAGTTGCTGTGTCTTGGCGCAGGGGCGCCTTGGCGCCTTGTGCCTGAGCGCCAGAATCCTGCTGTGTTGCCTGTTGCTGGCGCAGAGGGGCGCCAAGGGCGCCAATGTTGCTGCCCGCGCCAGTTTTGGTGTTGCGCCCTGTTGTTGGCGCAGAGGGGCGCCAAGGGCGCCAATGTTGCTGTCCGCGCCAGTTTTCTGCGTTGCTTGTTACTGCTAGGCGCCCAGCGCCTGGGCGCCATTTTCAGGATGTTCCTCAAATTTTTCCCGGTTTTGTTTTTGACATATCTTTTGACTCGGGTGTCCGTTTTAAGTGTTTCAAAGTGCGTTGTGAAGCTTATTCCGTTTCCTACTGGTGTATTCTATTTTAAAGTAAAAATTATCATTTTTCAGATAGTTTCTGGGCGCCTCAAGTGGCTGTCCCCGGTGGTCGTTGTTGTTGGCGTTGTAAAACTATTTCGGTGTTTAAAACCCTTTTTGGTGTCCTATTTGGTGTCGTGAGCTGAAGTAAAACCTTTTGATGTAATCGGTAATATTAGTGTCCCGGTGTCAATAAATATGGGTTGGAGTTTTTTGACGATAATGCCCCTAGTGGCTATTACTTTGATTGACGATGGTAATGATGATGAATAAAAGCTGTGGTTTTATAAGTGACGATGATGCCATAAAGGCTATTAGTGACGATGATGTTAATGACAATGAATGTTAGTGGCAAATGTATGTGTGACGATAACTTGACAGGTGATGTGCCTCTCATTGGCAAATTGGTAAGTGATGGGTCGTTAAGTTGACTATGCTTGTATGGGACTGTCTCTGGTGCATGTCATTGTGTCTCATACATCTCATGTGCATAAACAAGTGACGATGATGCCATAAAGGCTATTTAGTGACGATGATGCCATAAAGGCTATTTAGTGACGATGATGACAGGTACCACATGCATACGCCCGTTGCGATGGGTTGCATTTCATACATGTTCATGACATTGTGATGACTTGCTGTGATGACTGATTTGATGTGCGATGTGGTTTATATAGCGTTGTAGCTCTAGCATAATACTTATCATAGGAACTATTATGTTGTTAGATGAACTCACCCCTTCTTTTTGAATGTTACCCCTATGCGGTAACGTGCAGGTGATCTCGAGCGAAGGCTTGGGTACCTTTGCTAGCTGAGTCTGGTCGTCTGCTCTGATACGTAGCACTCAGTGGGGAGGGAATGAATCTTAGTTTTTATAATCATTTGATTGTTGTACTTGCTGTTTTATGACTTTCCGCTGCGTAGTTGCTGAGTTTTTATTATATTGGTTGAATTGAGCGTTTTGAGCTCACCGCAGTTGTGATGTGCTATGTATCTCATTGCTATTGACGATGAGAACTATTTTATATCGATGCATGATTTTGTGTGGATTTATGTGTGACATCCCATGTGGTGAAATATGACTTTTAAAGAAAAAAAAAGAAACTATGATTTTTGTAACACCCCAAAAATGATTAGACATTTATTTAGTCATTTGTTTAATTAATTTATTAATGGATTTAATTAATTGGGGAATAAGTGTAGAAAATAATATTGGAATGAAAATATATTATTTTATGGACCTATCCTAATGATGGAATTAATAGGAATAATAATATTAGAGAGGGGTGTGGAGAATAGTAATAGGGCTTAAGTTGGAGGAGAGCCCATGACCCATGTCCATGGGTTAGGCGCCTAGACTAGATGGGAGTTAAGGTTTGGCTTGTCATTAGCACAAACCCTAAGGCAAAAATAGAAAGGAGTTGCGAATAGAGATAAGAGAAAAGAGGGAAGAATTCAGCGCCTCCCAAGAGGAAAAAGAGAAGAAGGTTCGCGAGTTCAAGAGGAGGGAGGAGCCTTGTTGCTGAATTTTGTTGGTGACTTGCTCAAGGGGGTGTTGGCGTTCATCAAAATTTAAGGTAAGGGTGGGTTTTAACACTAATAATGGGTTATGATGAGGGTATATGGGTAGTTAGGGTTTGGTTGGATTATTTGTGATGTTGGATTGAAATTGATGATGGTGCGATATTGCTAGTGTTGTTATTTCGAATGATGTGTTGTTATTGAGTCTTCAATGGTGTTTGTCTTTATGTGATGATTGATTTTGATGATATATGATGTTGATGATGATTCTTGATAATGGCGGGTGGGTTGTCGTTTTCGATCATATCATGATGTGGATTCGTTAAAAACCTGGTTTCTAGTGGTTGTTGTGCAAAGAGGGAATTGATGTGCTGAAATTTCGTTTTGAAGCCGTTTTGATAGGTGTCCAGTATTTCTGTGATTGTGACTTCATTATTGGCCCGAATTGCATGGGGTTTGTTTCATTGGAAAGTAGACACGATTTCCTTCACTTTAGGCACTGGTTTCACTAAAGTTGAGTCAGTATAACTGGAGAAAACATTTTTACAAAATGGGTAAAAGAATATGAAAAACTGCATGAAACCGTATGGGTATAGGTTCAATGTTCTGTTCATAACTCTTTCCACCGAACTCGGTTTCGGATGATTTTTGTCTCATTGTAAACCAGACTCACGGGGCTTCAATTTAGACACGGATTTATTTTCATTTGGTTGAGAATTCAAAGAGAAAACTGGGTTACAATTTAGCTAACAGAAGCTGTCGAACTTCTGTACCTTGAGAGGTATTTTGCAAAACTGTACTATTTAGGTACCTAAACAAATAAATAAAAATTATTTCTAGAAACTAGACATCTCAAGCTTTCCAGAGGATATTCGTTTGCAAAATTCCGACATCGTTTGATATGCTAAATTAATTGTCGGAGTTCGTGCACAGTTGCTGAGAAATACTGCTGCTTAGCTGTTTAGTAAAATGGTCGAACGAATAGGACGTTGTGCTGGTTATTGTCGCTGCCTTGTGTCCTGTGTGTGGGCGCGCCTAGTGCGTAAGTTCAAGCCTTGTCTAGTGGTGCTGTGCACCAATTTGTGGTGTTGCGTGTGTCTGTCGTGCTGGTGTTGTCTGGTGGTGCTGTGCGCCAATTTCTGTGCTGGGTGTGTGTGTTTTGGTTGTGCGCGCTGTTTGGCGTGATGTGTACAGGTGATATGTGGCAGCTGTGATGCTGTAAACTGGTGAGAGTTACGAGGTAGCTGTGATGCTACGACACGTGGTATTTCTGTGTGATAATAATTTTGGTGGTATGGTATTTATTAATTAAATGCTCTGAGTATGTGTATCTATGCATGAATCATGAGTCGCATTGTCATATGCATCTTCGAGGTAGCTGTGATGTGACAACACGTGATTATTTTGGTGGTATGCCCGTCGTGGCCTTTTACGAGATCGGTACCGCATGCATATGCCCAGAGGGGTTGCATTGTTGCATAGTCCATATATATATATATATATATATATATATATATATATGTAACGTGTTTTGGTGTTCCGTTCTGATGGAATTTGTGTCTTGTGTGGTGCTATGATGTATTGATTTTCGAGGTAGCTGTGATGCTACAACACGTGGTATGTTTATGAAATGATTTGTAACGAGATATGATGGTATAGCTATGATGTGTTGACTTTCTGTGTTCCCGTGATTTACCCGCTGCTTATATACTGCTATCATTAACTTATTATTTCTGTTAAGCTCACCCCTTCTGCTTGGAATGTTGCTCTTATGTGGTAACGCTGCAGGTGATCGGTAGCACTCGTGGAGGATTGCTAGGTGTAGCTTCCTTCTCGTTGGGTCTGAGTCAGCTCTGATGCGTAGCACCGGGGAGGGTCTTAGTTACCGTTGTCGAACTATTATTATTTATTTTTGGAGTCTGGTTAATGTTCAATTATTTTTGAAGATGTTAAATGAGTTTATGATTCCGCTGCTTAGAGATTAATTGATTATATTTTGACGATTTAATTTAAATCACTTTGGAGTTTTTATGTGGTGAAAAATGTAGCACCCTCGTGGTGACTCTGATAATTGCGTGTTTATTTATAATTAGTAAAAGGGGGTGTTACAATTTTTAGTAATTAAATTACCGGGTAGAAACGGGGTGTTACAGTACCTCTTGAAGAACGAGTCTAACAGCGTACTCTTACAGAGTTTGAATAAATAGTTTTGAATAGGCTACGCCTGGCACTAACTCAGTTCAACCCCAACAACTAGGCCTTCCTTAGGGCCTTTTAATTGATGATGTTAGCTCTGGACTACACTAACTCTATTCTTCTTTTAATCACCCTCTTCAGTGTTGTTCGTTACATGTCAAATGGCTAGGTGTCATTTCGAGTTGCAGATAAGAAGTGTTATTTTATCACTTACTCAGACTTAGTCAAGAAAAGATTAATTATCTTTGTGTGGCCCCAACGCATAAGGTGGAAAAGAAGAGAGTTGGCGAGTTCCAAGGCAGAGAGGCAATAGGTGCCAAGATTCCCTTGCCTTAGCGTCAGGACCACTATGTGAATTCGGTTTCCTGGTATTCCCAGTCTTCGGACAAGTTAGACGTGGACGACAGGGAGACTCTGGGATTGCCTGAAGACCCAGTCACTGCGATTCCTAGCAAGCTGACAAATACCATGGCATTGGTTCTTGCCCGTTGTTTGTCACTTAACCAATTTAATATTATCTCGATCTGTTGTTTGTTTTGTTTTCGCAGATGATATGGCTCCGAGGTCCAAGTTTGTTGCGTTGTTAGTGAAGAAGAACCTTACTTTCAGTGTTGTTGCTAGGGGCCCTCTTGCCGACATTGATGGAGGTCAGGCTGCATTGTTGGAGGTCAGGCCGGCGTCCCTCCACACATTATCCAAGAAACCAAAGAACATGGTGAGCCGAAGAGGAATTATACCGTCAATGTGCGCACATTGTCTCAACTGGTGAATTCTCTGCTTCGTCTCCAGCCTCCTCCTTCAGATTTTCGTGATGACCAAAAGGGAAAACGCCAATCTGTGGGCGGGGAAGAGCAAGGCCACTAGAACAAGAAAAAGAAAAATAAGAGTAGGAGTCAAAAAAACAATGTCCCAGAGGGTGCGGTTACCGAGTTTGATTCCGTTGGCTTCAACACTTTCCATAAGAACCCATTTGCCTTTCTGCCCAAAATCGTTGATCTGGGGATGACCTTGTTGGAAACGGAGGTGGAGAAAATTGATCTTAGATGTTTTTGCCACTTGGCTTCAGCCCGAGCGTTCAGATGATTGTCCTGATTTTATCATGTAGGACCAGAGTTCTGCAGCGCATAATAACTTAAAGAAGGAGCGAGACGAGACTTTGGCAGAGCTTAGCAAGCTGTGGACTTCCTTGTCTTCTATGGAGGTGACTAACAATAAGTTGACCGAGGACCGAGGAGGCTAGGGCATCGGTACGAGATCTGAATATGTCTCGTGGGAAAATTGCTAGTCTTACTTCAACCCAGGAGAAGTCTGATTCATTGATGCTTAGCAAAATTGTTCCGGGGTCTGATTTGTTAGTTGAGCACTTCCATCATATAGATAGTTTGGTGTGTGAGAATTGGCTAATTCAGGGTGTACCTCTTGAAGGGCGGGTCTACTAGCGCACTCTGGAGAAATTTGGTTTTTATGTCTATTCATTGATGCTTTCGAAAATCGGGGTCCGACCTTCGTTTATAGAATTTGAACAAATAGTTTTGAATAGGCTACGCCTAGCACTGTCTCAGTTGAACCCCAACAACTGGGCCAGATATGAACACATCTTGTGGGAAAATTGCCAGACTTACTTCATTGCAGGAGAAGTCTTCTCAAAAGCTCACACAACTTGATGAGGAGAAGAACAGTGCCGAGAAAAAGGCTGGTGAAGTTACTGCAACCATTGAAGAGTCCAAGGGGAAGAGAGGGTAACTTGAAAAGGATATCTCTGAGCAGAAGACTGAGGTTGCCAGATTGGAGAATGAGAGGGATGCTGCCATTACTGACAGGGATGAGGCGGCGACTTATGGGGTCGATGTCGGTAAAGAGTTCTTTCTTAGTGTCGTAGAACAGATAGAAGTTCTGAACCCCAGCCTTGAGCTCTTTACTGAGGGCATGGACGTTGGCCTCATAGTCGAAGACGATCAGTTGGTTGAACCCTAGGTTATTAATGAAGAGACTCAAGCTCCGCTTGGTGATGGTGGGGAGGCTTAAGTTTTAGATGCCCCCCATTTTTTTTTTAATTTAGTCTTGATATGTAAATGGTCCCGGCCTATCCGGGTTTGAAAATGTTCTTCAACTTTTGGTACTTTTCTTTTGAGTAATCGGTCTTTTCAATATTTCTTTCCTTCCGTTTTTTAATCTTGTTACTATCGGGCTTTGCGTACCTCGTCTTCATTGTTTGTAATCTCTTAGTGGGAGAAATCCTTGTTGATCGGGTCTTCAGATTTTCTTGCCTTGATTGAGGGGTTTTCTTGCGAAGGCGAGTTGAGTTAAGACATCGGTTTCGCCGACCCGATCTGCTATATTACTAGATTAACTCTGGAGGCGTGCTCATTTTAAATCCTAAAAAGGAAAAAGAGAGCGTGACATTTATCTCCTCTAGCCTAGTTTGCCAAGAGCTTGGCTTTGATCTACCTAGGACGGGAGAGTTCATCTCAGTTAAGTCTAAAAAAGGAAATAGAACGTGACATTGAACTCCTCCGACCCAGTCTAAAAAAGGAAATAGAACGTGACATTGAACTCCTCCGACGGGAGAGTTCATCGCCGTTTAGATCTTACTCGGACTAGAGAGTTCGTCTTCGTTAAGGCTTAAAGTTGAAATCCCATTGTGTTGATGGGTGACCTTAGATGAGGGTTTTTGTATAGCTATTCAGAATGGTAAATATAAACATCATTATTCATAGTTTTTGAGGTATACAACTCCTAGATGATCTAAGCACTTTGTAGACTGTACTCGCTCTTCAAATATTCTTTGGTTAGTGACTTGCTCAAGCCTTGATTCATTGGTGATTGTTCTTCTATTTTTCATATTAATTAGATGATGGTATAGTGGTTGATCACTGGAGCTCCACTGATTGTAGGACAACCGACTTTGGGGGCCAATATTATTTTCTGCTGTTCACTAGTTGCGTTGGGGGTGGCTTTCCTTCAGTATCAGTCTTACCACTTAGACTTTGAGAGATTTTCAGTGAGTCTTTATATTTGGGGGGGGGGGGGTCTTGCCACTTGGCTGCTCCTGATTTTGGTGTCTTGAGAGTGTTATCATCAAGATCCTCTTTAGGAGAGAAAAAATGGCACCTCCATGCTGAGCCTAAGTCGGCGTTCACTGCGATAATTTCATCCTTCTAAGAGTAAGGTGGCTAGTGGAGGCTACAACTTCTAGTCGACCCGATGTTGGTCTTCCGATGGTGCAATTGTAGACTGAAGAGCATGAGAGTACCAGAAAAGGTGTTTTGATTGTCCGAGTCAGGGGTTCACAATCGTATGTGACCATCCGTTCGATGTAACCAAGGGGTCTTGTCTTGTCTTCATTAGAGATTCCCAAAATGGACATGAGGCCAATGGACATGCTGTCGGTTGAACTCCCCTGAACGACCAAGATCCTTGTTACCTCAAAATTTTCCACGGCAACTTGATAATCAGAGGAATGGACTGGTTGGGATTTCCATCGACTAGATCTTTATCCTCGAAAATCAAATGAGGTCTGACAATGGTATTCTCAGTAGCTGAGATGGATGTGACGTTCAGTATTTCTTCCCACTTTGTCTTCATTGTTTTTCTAGTCTCTCTGCCTTCGATAGGATACACATAAAAGATCACCATGGCCACAAGTCGGCTGCTGGATCTTGGGTTGCCGTCATCTATTTTTGAGTCACTACTTTCTTTCGTTGCGTGCCCAAATGACGCTTTTCCCGTCCCTAGCGAGGACAAGTTGGTGGATAATGCCTTAGGTTTCCAACTTCTATCTTTCATGGACGCTTACTCGGGATATAAGTCAGGAGAAGACAAATTTCATGACTGACAAAGGGAACTTCTGTTATCGAGTGATGCCTTTTGGCGTTAAAAATGTCGGGGCGATCTATCGGCGCATGATGAACAAAGTTTTCCAAAACTAGCTGAGACGAGTTGCAGAGATTTACCTGGACGACATGACCTTTCCTTTCCACGTTGGCACCAGCACGCCTACGCACTGCATTGATTTTAGATTAGTGAAGGTTCCGTTCGTCTCAGAATAATTCCATTAGTTCCATTTCCAACGATATCAATATGAATTCCAGTCACCTTCCATTTTAATTTTGAGATTGAGTTTAAAACAATATCTAGATTTGAATTTGGGTACATGGATGATGAAGATGAACCCTAGTTCATCTCAAATTAGGGGGTATTTAATTTTAATAAAAAGTTATTTAAAAGTGACTTGGATTGTTATTTTTACAACCACATCAGCACTTAATTGCCACATAGGGATTTTTTTAACAGTGTTAGTTAGGAATTTAACGAAAAGGTCTACGGTGAAAATGTTATGTAACTTAAAGGACTTAGTTTGTACGAGACCTCTGGTGTAATTTTGCCTTATTATTATTATTATTAACTCGACACTATCCGAGAAACTTTCTGGCTCGCACGCCGAAAGTACACTTCTCCAAATTCAGCCTCAATTTATTCTTGCGGGTCCAGGCTTGCCAAGTGATCCTAGTCCGTCTTACTTTTCACGATCGTGTAGTCCACGCAAATCTCTGCAACTCGCCCAACTGGATTTGGAAAACTTTGTTCATTATGCGCTAGTAGGTCTCCCCGGATATTTTAAGGCCAAAAGACATCACTCGGTAACAGAAGTTCCCTTTGTCAGTCACAAAAGTCGTCTTCTCTTTGTCCGGCGGGAATCCCGAAGCATTATCCACCAAGTTGCCCACGCTAGGGACAAAAAAAGTGTCTTTTGGGCATCCTCTGTTGAGATCGGTATAGTCCACACACATTTGCCATTTCTCGTTGCTTTTCTTAAACACGACGACATTCAAGAGCCAAATCGTGTAAACTATCTCCTTCGTGAAGCCTGCTTCTATCAGATCATCTACAACCTTGGTAGCCACCTTGGTCGTGGTAACAAGCGACCTCGGGTAGTATGCAGGGCATGTCCGCTGCGGACTAGGCAAAGAGGTCGGCGTAGTCCTTTACGCATCTGTCAGATCCTACTTGCGTCGTCGGGCAAGTCGGCCTGATTTTTACTGTATTTAGGGGATCTTCCCCCAATTGAATGGCGACGAATTGCTATATATGCGCCAGGGAGCCTAGTCACTGCAAAATCTTCCCCCTCACTCTCGAAAATTCTGCACTAGAGTGGTTTCAAGAGCTAAGGCAGAACTCCATCTCCTCATGTGGGTAGCTGGCGAGAATGTTCACAACTCGTTTCACTGCCTCCCGGTTGAGACCCAAATCTGAAGAGGTTCTTAGGGCAATCAGGCAGGGAGAGAAAGAAACACATAGAGAATACCTTGAAAGGTTCAACAAGGAGGCTGCCAACGTCAGGAACCTTGAAGACAAGAGGAGGCTCTTTTGGATGAAGGATGGCCTCAAGAAAGGAAGCCTGTTTCAAAGCGACATGGGGGATAACAAACCCCGAAGCTTGTACGAGTTCCTTCGGAAGGCACAAAAGTACATGGGCTTTGAAGAAGACAACATGGCTTACCAAGAGGAGGCCAAGGTTGGCAGCATGAAGGCTGATCTGACTTGTTATAGGCACAGTACCAGCAAATGCAACACCCTAAGGGATGACATTGAAGAGCTGATCCACAAACGGAAGCTCGCCCAATACGTAAATGAAGAAGAGGATGAAACTCGTGACTCCGAATAGGGAGCAGGGCATCAGGACATGAGCCTAGGGCTAGGCCTAGTTAGGAATTTTGTTGTTTAAGCACAAAGGCAGAATGTAAAATATGAATGATTAACAAAAATTCATTTTGCAATTACAGGTTTTGCTTTAGCTCCCTAGCATTAACGCTTGTTCCAATGAAAAAATCCTTAAGATCAAGAAAGAAAAAAGGGTCCAACTCCATAGTTAGGAGTGGAGCAAGCCAAGTTTGAGACCCAACATCCCATGCAGGAAGGGGCCGCCTGGATCGCGGGGGCAACCTCAACATTAGATCAAAGCCAAGTCCATCTCTCCAAGTAGGGGAGTCAAGGGTGTCATGGCGGGCTCATCTTCCTAAAGCAAAGCAACCAAGGTCATGGCACCCACCCAGCGGGGATCCAAGGCATGGCACCATAGAGGATGCCTAGCACTTGGCACCCAGACGCCCAGCACCAAGGCACAAAAAAGAAAACAAGGCTTGGCACCATAGAAGGCGCCCAGCAGCATAGAAGGCGCCCATCACCATAGAAGGCACCATAGAATGCTCCCAGCAACCAGGCGCCTATGAGGGCGCCACCAACGACAAGGCACCCAGGAGGGCGCTATCAACAGAAGATGGAAAACCATGGCCACGTGCCCCGCAACCTCTGATGCGCGAGTTATTATCAGACCAAGTTCTGATACACTGCCCCCATAGCAAACTTTGCCACAAGGCACGAAGCGACTTTAAACTTGTCGCAACCACTGATGGACGAGTTAAATTCAGACCGACTTCTGATAAACTGCCCCCGGAGTTAACATTGCCACAAGGCACGAAGCGACTTTAAACTTGTCACAACCTCTGATGGGCGAGTTATATTAAGACCGAGTTCTGATAAACTGCCCCCCGGAGTTAACATTGCCACGAGGCACGAAGCGGCTTTAAACTTGTCGCAACCTCTGATGGGCGAGTTAAATTCAGACCGAGTTCTGATAAACTTCCCCCGGAGTTAACATTGCCACGAGGCATGAAGCGACTTTAAACTTGTCGCAACCTCTGATGGGCGAGTTAAATTCAGACCGAGTTCTGATAAACTTCCCCCAGAGTTAACATTGCCACGAGGCACGAAGCGACTTTAAACTTGTCGCAACCTCTGATGGGGAAGTTAAATTCAGACCGAGTTCTGATAAACTGTCCCCGGAGTTAACTATTGCCATGGAGCACGATGCGACATATCGCAACCTCTGATGAGCAAGTTAGATCCAGACCCCTCTGACAAACTGCCTCCAGAATAAACCTGCCACGAGGAGATATGACATCATACATACAGATGTGCAAGGCAACGACTTGCGCCTGAGTCCAGGAAGGCGCCTAAGAGGGCGCCAACATCAGGACTTTTCACCTTGACACAAGACGCCCAGGAAGGCGCCAACTTCAAAACACAACCCTTTGCCACGAGGCGATATGAAAATGTATATTCAGGTGCGCAAGGCAAGAACGTGTGTCGAAGGCCATCCAACGCGTGCCAATTATAAACATAAGAAAAAAGCTAGATAAAGAGGAAGCCTGGATGTTCCAAAATGGGACATAAAAAATCAAGGGGCAATGACATCGAAGTCAACCCCGTTGGGGTGGTGTTTGACAATCCTCCCGTCTGGAACCTCATGGTCAAATGAAAAGATCATGGAAATATCAAACAGATAATGGTATGGACAGAAGAAGCAATTCCCCTCGGCACTAAGCGAGCCCTGAAATTTCATCAAGAAGAAAAACAGGCTAAGAGACAGGATGAGCAACAAAAAAGCAGAGTGCTGAGCACACGTCCACACAAGCCGGCACCCATGAGGGCGCCTGGCAGGGCGCCAAATCAAGAAGCAGCCAGCGCCCAAGAGGGCACCTGGCAGGGCGCCAAGTCAAGAAGCTGCCAGCGCCCAAGAGGGCGCCTGACAGGGCGCCAAGTCAAGAAGCAGCCAGCACCCATGAGGGCGCCTAGCAGAGTGCCAAGTCAAGAAGCATCCAGCGCCCATGAGGGCGCCTGGCAGGGCGCTAAGTCAAGAAGCAGCCAGCGCCCATGAGGGCGCCTGGCAGGGCCCCAAGTCAAGAAGCAGCCAGCGCCCATGAGGGCGCCTGGCAGTGCACCACTGAAGAAGCAGGCAGCGCCCATGAGGGCGCCTGGCTGGAGGGCACCTGGCAGGAGGTGGTCTGGAAACAAGTCTTTCGCAAGGGGGCAGACAGCACTGTGCAACAAGGCGCCCAAGGCACCCATGAGGGCACCAAACCTTGTCTCACAAATCCTGCTCCACGAGGAGACACCCAGCGCATGCACGCAGGGAACAACACCAAAGGCACACAGACAAGTATCCAGCAAGGCGCCCAGGAGGGCGCCAACAGCAGAACGTAGCTCGGTAGCTTTGTGCCTGGCACAAGGATTACGCCAAGGGAGGTGTGAGTCACTGTAGCAACGAAGTGATCTTGTACGACCCGACAAGACCGACTGAGTAACGCATTACGGCAAAGAAAAAATTTCTCTTTTTTACTCTAGAGAGTAAAAACCTAAAGACACGGTCGTTACAAGGACAATATCCCACACGACTTCACAAATCTGGAAAATCGACGAAAATCCTTCAAGCCAAGACCATCCTTCGGAATAATCTTGGCTTGGGGGGCAACTGTTCTGGACTGGACCAAGATGTCCATTTAGCAATTCCAGGAGGTGCGTTTAGCAACTGATAGGGATTGGCCCAATCACTTTGGCCCTTATCCACAACATACAAGCCCAGTCACGCTTGGACGGTCAAGATCAATTCCGCTGATCCGACGACCCACAAACGGGCACGATTTCCTATAAATACAGGCTCCCATAGCCATTTACACGGTACACACTCTTCCCTTGCAAATTCACTAGCTTATTCTCATACTGACTTGAGTGTCGGAGTAGCTTTGCAGGTACCCCCCCGGGCGCTCAATGACCTCCTGCCAGGGCAGCAAGAGACCTACCAACAGCAGCCGACCAAAATACTGCTAGGTACAGAACAATATATATATATATATATATAATTGGAAACTGAGACCCTGCGGAGTAGGGGTATAATCCCTATCCTATTCCTCACCATGCCTTTAGGGGAATTAGTCATCTGTCCCCATCTCCACGGGGAATAATATTTACTTTTAAGTCTTTTAACTGGGCAGTTCTCAGGAGTATTTCTATGTATAAGGAGAAATTGACATCTCCAAGTAAAAAAACACCAACATAAATAAATCTTTTGCATGAAAAAAAATTAAAATCTAAACATAAATTAACAAACAAAGTATAAAAAAAATTCAACAATTTTCAATAGGATAAATATACTTGTGCATAGCACGGGTCAAATACTCTAGTTTCTTTAATTCAAAACGTGAGCGACAATGTAAATGAATGGGTAATGATGATGATAAATTAATTCCTTATTTATCCAGATAGTAGGCGTATTAATGAGATAAAGGTCTTTATCAATTTTTAATTAATTTTTTTATAATACCATGAATTTTGAGTTTTTTTTTTTACAATACCATGAATTTTGGAAGAAGGTTTTGTTTGAGCTGGCAGGATGCTTAGTACACGTACGATTATTTTAATTAGGTGGACCAATAAGATTTCATTGTTTATGTAATTCCAAAAATAGTATATTCGTAAATATTTTATATATAGAATAGAATATAGAATATAGAATATAGAATAGATATAGATATAGATATAAATATAGATAGATATAGATTAAGTTTGGCAATCCTGATTTCCACAAGCATAAAAAGTAAAAACTCTTTACATAACCAAACAAGATTAGGCCATTAAAAAGTCAAATTTGAAAATAAAGGATTTCTCCAATATGTGCAATGATTGCAAACGATAAGCCTCGTTAATTTTTTATTTTTTATTTATTATTCATTTTTTTAAAATCAAGGCATTTCATTAAAAAATCTAGATTTAACATCCTAGAGTTCAAACCACACCTACCTTCTATGAGGGTTGTAGAGAATATTCACACTTATCTATTTTGGTGTATATGTTTATTAATTACTTGGTTGTCTACTCTTCTGAAAACCCGGTTAAAGACTTTATTGTTGATCGTGCTTGGAACATACCTCCACGGTTAATCGCAGCTTGTCCCTCTGTCTTGACTGATATTCAACAGATTATGATCCCTTTTGATCTAGGGGAGGATACTCTTGTCAAGAAGAATTCTACCGATGGTTCTCTGAGTCTGAAAGATGCTTTCCTCTACCTCAACCCCCTGGCTCCACGGTTAGATGGGGAACTTTATTTGGAATCAGACCATTCCCCCCTCCATGTCTTTTATTCTTTGGAGACTCACTCATAAAAAATGCCTACAGATGAAAATCTAAGATCTCGAGGTTGCACGGTTGTCTCAGTGTGTAGCATGTGTGGAAAAACTAGTGAGAGTGTTGATCACCTTTTCTTACACTGCGAGTTTGCGACTAAATTTTGGCGCTAGTTAGGGGATCTTCTCCATCTGTCAATAGATGTTCGTAGTATATATACAATGCTTAACTTATGCAACAACTCTTCGAGCTGCCAGATCCTAGACATGGTTCTCTCTGCCACTGCTCACATAATTTGGGTCATTTGGTATGGCAGGAATCAGGTCGGCTTTAATAACGTTTCTATCCCTTTTGAAAGATACCTTCATCTCATCTCTGCTGCAGTTTCTTTATCCGATCACATCTCTAAAGGGGTAAATTCTAATTCCACGGATGAGTTTCGCTTCCTTCAGCACTTCTCTCTGTTGGGCCACCCTCCTAAGGCACCATCTATTATTGAAGTCATTTGGCATAAGACTTTGTCCGGTTGGGTTAAATGCAATTCTGATGGGGCCTCCCGTGGTAACCCTATTCCTACAGCTTATGGTGGCTTGTTCCGTGACTCAAGTGGGGAAATCATGGGATGTTTCTCTGATTATGTAGGCATTGCTACTGCTTTTCAAGTAGCGAATTATACGACGAACCGCTGCCAAGTGAAGATGACGAGGAGAATGCATGAATTGACTTACTTGCTGAACAGCAAATGAAATGTCGGGTCGTGTAATGGTCAAGTAGTTAAGACTACCCACGAGCTGTCGATACAATAAAGGATCAGTCAAAAGTTCACCCTCGTCACGGTGGTATTTAACATTAACTTCAAGAGGAGTATTCACGGGATTAGCAGATTAGAGGCCAGCCATAGCAATAAGGTCATTGGCATACTTATGCTGATGGAGAAATATACCCTTAGAGGTAGAATGAACCTCGAGTCCAAGAAAATAATGTAAAAGACCAAGGTCTTTCATTTGAAATGAGGCTTGAAGCTTTTGTTTAACTTCCTGTATGGATGTTGCATCAGAACCAGTAATGATCATATCATCAACATAAAGAAGGAGCGGAACAATGCCCGTAGATGTGCGGTGAATGAACAAACAAGAATCATACTGACTTTGAGTAAAAGAGAACCCAAGTAGAGTGGAACGAAATTTCGCATACCAAGTTCTAGGCGCCTGTTTCAAACCATATAGAGAGTTTTTGAGCTTGCACACCCCCTAAAATGAAGAGAATAGGCCCTGAGGGGGAGTCATATAAATATCTTCAGTCAGGTCGCCATGAAGAAATGCATTCTTCACATCCATTTGGTGGAGAGACCACCCATGAGAAGCAGCTATAGAGAGCACCATTCTAACAGTAGTCATTTTAGCAACTGGTGCAAATGTCTCATCATAATCAATACCAGATTCCTGCTTGTTGCCTAAAACAACCAATCGAGCCTTGTACCGATTGAGAGATCCATCAGAATTCAAATTCACAGAATAAACCCAGTTACTGTAACAGCCCAAAAATATTTGATTAGTTATTTTAATTAATTAAATAGAGACTATGGGGTGGGAATGATAAATATTAATTTATAAGGGTTTATTTTAATATTAGAAATAATTAATTATGGGTGTAATTAAATTAGAATTACGATATGGTGTTTTAAGTAAATAGGAGGTGTTTGAGTGATTGAGGAGGTGCAAATGAAGGCCCATGACCCATTAGTTGGCCATAGGTTTCGAAATAACCTTAGGGGTTTGAGGGTTAGTTTTCCATTCCACCCAAAATCAAAAAGAAAGAAAGAAAATAGTAGAGAGTGAGAGAGAGCCGTGAGCTAGAGAGAGGAAAAGAAAAGAAGAGGAGTGCGCCTCCAAGAGAGAGAAGAGGAGGACTTCGTGAAGGTTTAAGGAAGGAGGAGACTTGGGGTGATTCCTAGGGGCTTGGCTTGGTGTCTTCAAATTTCTAAGGTTAGGGGGCTCTCCTTTGCATCTTTAATAGTGTATGTGATGAGTGTTGTCTAGATTTAGGTTCTAGGGTGATTTCCATGAATGGTTGGTGTGTTTTAATGTTGTTATCATGCTGAAAATGTGTTTGTGCAAAGACTTGCTTGATTGGTGTTGAGTAGGACACAATATGAATGATGCATGCTAGGTGTTTGATGTTATGACTAAATGGTATTATTTTTTTGGTGGAAAACGTGATGGTTAGCATTCATAGTGATAATTGGTGTGGGGTTTTATTCAATTCGATGAAATTGTGATGTTGGTGATTGAGTATGATGAGTCTATTCACTTAGGGTTTTTGGTGCATTCTGATACTGTTTCGGTTTTCTGAAAACTTGTACTGTTTGGTTAATCCAAAAATTATGTGGCTGATTGTTTTCGAAAATAGACTTAAAGCCGGTCGTTTTGGCACTAGTTTCGTTCAATTTGAAGCTGTGTAGCTCAAGTTATGAGTCTCCAGAGTTGGGTCAAATTTCTGGAATCAATCTGTGTAGAGGTTCGGTCTAGGCAAGTTTTGTGTCCTCATTCGAACTCCGTTTTTAATGATTCTTGCTTAGTTGGAAAGTAGACTCAATTCCCTTCAAAATGAGCACTGGTTTCATCAAATTTCATTAAGAAATGAGAGAGAAAATTTGGTTGCAAGTTGAGCAAAAATTCTGTTCCTAGGCGCCTTAGCCATGGGCGCCAAGGCTTGCTGTTCCTGTTGCTGTGTCTGGTGCTAGGCGACTTGTGCCTGGGCGCCATGTTCCCCCTGCGCCGGTTTTGCTGGGCGCCATGTTCCCCCTGCGCCAGTTTTGCTGGGCGCCAAAACCAGGATGTTGCCTAAAATGTTCCAAACTTGTTTTCGACGTAACTTTTTACTCGGTTGTCCAAATTGGGTGGTTCAAAATGCGTTTCGAAGCTAATTTCAGTGTCTATCCAAATGTTCTTGTTTTATGCAAGAATGGATTATTTTACTGGTGGTTCTGGGCTGAGGTGTTCAAGTGTCTAAATTTCAATTTTTACTCACTTTCCCTATGCTGTGTTAAATCCTAAATTGGCCTAATTGAAATTGGTGTTGATGTGAGTGGTGGGTTGATTTGGTGAGTGTATTATGGTGTGATTGGTGGGTGAATTAATAGTTCCGGTGGGCCTATTGATTATTTGGTGTGATGAATTCCATTAATTATTTGGTGTGATGAATTTCATTAATCATTGGTGTGATACTGGTGTGTGACGGTGCATATTACGACGAGCAGAGGCTTCGGCCTATCATGAGTTATTGGTGTCGGTGCTATGGTATCACTGAGTTGACCTTGGTTGTTGATTATTTTCTGGTGCATTGTGCATAGTGTTGCATAACTCATGTGCATATTATGACGAGCAGAGGCTTCGGCCTATTATGACGAGCAGAGGCTTCGGCCTAATTATATTTGGTGAGCAGAGGCTTCGGCCTATGGATCCACATGCATATGCCCTTGGTGTTGGGTTGCATTCATGCATATACTCATGCATTTGGTGATGTTGGTGTGGTTGTGCCTATTATTGTTGTTGGTGTTGTTCGGTAATGTTTCTCGATGATGTAAAGTAGTGGTGTGTGTTAATATTGTTGTGAATTGGTGTGTCTAGTTGTCTTTCCTAGTTGACGCTTATTCCGTATGCTATTGCTTATGTAAAGAGACTCACCCTACTGCCTTTTATGTTGCTTCTTATGTCGGCAACGTGCAGGTGATAGCGAGTGAAGGTTGCCCTTATGCCTTCTTCTAGTAGGAGTCATGCTCTGATACGTAGCACCGGGGGGAGGGGCGTCCTAGTTTAGCTGTTAATTCATTTGATGTCCTTAGACTGTTTTGGTGATGTATTTGAGATTTATTTTTATTTCCGCCGTGATGATGACTGTATTTCACATTCGTGGGCTAGCCCCTTTGACTTGGATTTGGTGCTATGTATCTGGTGGCTTTTTAGCCGAACTATGCTATTTTGATGTTGATTTATTTCGGTGAAGTAAATGTAGCACTCTCTAGTATTTGTTTAAAAAAAAAAAAAAAGAGAACTCTGATTTTATTAAATAATAGATAATTAGAAGGGGGTGTTCCAATAGTGGTATCAGAGCAATGGTTGGTCCGTCCGGCCAAGTCGTCGAGTCGTTGTGTCGGTTAACGACCAACTGTTGTCTTTTTAGTGCTGACCATTGTTGTGTTGCAGGTACACCAAAGGTTGCCAATGGTAGGTGAACTAGTGGGGGAGATGTCCCTACTAGCGTTATGCGTTTTGTTGTGTTCCTAGGTGTGAATCATGTGTTGTTGTTTTGATTTGTTTTTTTTTAACCTTCTTGTTGTGAGAACTCTGTGATTTTATTTATTGTGGGTTGTATCGTATTTCTGTGTGTGAACCTTGTTTCTCCTGTTTTTGGTTCTTATTGTTAACTTTTTGGTTGTGTGAATCTTGACTTCATTAGTGTGGTCCCCAAGGAATTACACCGTGATTTGGCGACCCAAGTTTTGAATGTGTAATTGATGTGCTTGTGTGTTTCCAACGATGTGATTGTTGTTGATACTCACGTGTGTTTTGATTTGCTTAAACTATTTTAATTAATCAACACTAAGCCTTACGTGAAACTCTTTGTGGTGTGTCTTGATGTTAATGCTAATTGTATTGTAAAATGGTTTTGCTGATTATTTAAGTTGTTACTATGTTGATAACCTGCAATAATGTTTCGATCACTCTGCGTAATGACGTCCCCGCTTAAATATGTTAAGTTTCCATTCCCTTGACTTATAACTGTTTTCTATTGAAGGGCTAAATTTGCTATATTGCTACCAATCAACTTATGCATGTTAGTCGGCTAATCTTTCTTTACTCTGTATTCCTGAATTATTTTTGACATGCAGTGATTGTGAGTTTAGAGTCCTCATGAATTATTTTCTAATTCCCATGCTTCGTGAAGTTGACATTGAGCGCTTGAATTTTTAGACAAAATCTTTTTGGTTATTGTCTCTTGATTTACACTGTGTGGTTTTGTAACCTGGAAAGTAAAGAGATTTCTGAAAATTGCTTTTGACATCTATTAAAACAATTTTATATTTGGATACTAGTGATGGTATTAAAAATTTTTTAATAAATGGACACTGGTCTTGTTTTTACTACGGTGTGCTTTTGATTGCACAATGATGCTACACGTTAAGTGCCTTGTGAATTGGTCTTGCCAATTACGTTACGATGTTTCGCTACCTTGACTGCTGCAAGTGACAAAAATTTTGGTTTGAACGCCCTAACTATTGTGTTGTCCTCTTTTTCAAGCCACGTGAAAAGATTTTAAAATGAGTTATAATTTATGTTATTATTATCCCACGTATTCTGTCCCAATCTTTCTAATTGCTATTTTGGTGTATTTGGGTGGACCCTCCTAGTATGACATAACAAGTAGTGCACCGGAGAGGGGTCAAAATTGTATTTTATCAATTTAACACTGATAATAATTGGTACAGAATAATAGCATTGTTTCGATTTTCATAATTGGGTGGAAAATTCTTTTGGCAAAATGATAAATATGACCTATAGCTGTCTACACCGAGTCTTCCTGATTTTGTTTTGGCGGTTGCGCTCTTTATAGTTACGCTACGTGATTTTGAAGAACCTTAGGATTTAAAATGTGCATTGGCACTGTTTGTGCCCTTCTTTGAGTTAGCTTTTGTTACTGTATTCTGAAGCCTACTGTTACAGTCCCTAATTTTATGCACTGCTCCTATTTTTATGAGTTGTGCCTATTTTTGGTTATTGTCGTGTTGTGTGGTCGTTATGATGACGATGTTTTCGTTGTCGTCGTTGTTGTGCCTGAGTGGCAAGTTCAGTTGATTGTTGATTTGTTGTTGCCGTTGTTGGTTGTTGGCGCATTAGCGCCCATTGTCGTGATTATGTTGTTGTTCATGATGATTATGTTGATGTTGATGGTTGTTAATGATGTGTTGACGATTATGTTGGTATTAATGATGTTGATGTTTATGTTGTTGTCTTGGGTACCGCCGAATGGCCCAAGTTATGTTGTTGTTTTGTTGTTGTCTTGGGTACCGCCGAATGGCCCAAGTTATTGTGTTGTTGTTGTTGTGGGTATCGCCGAATGGCCCACGTTGTTGTTATGTCGTGGGTAACGCCGAATGGCCCACATTGTCTTGTTGAGGGTACCGCTGGATGGCCCGAATTGTTTGATTTATTCCATGCTGTTGTAGGCCTATGGCCATTATTGAGTTGTTGTTGCGACATGCTGTATGATGTCCGTTGTAATGATGCTGACTGTTGTGAGGAAAACTATGAGACTTGTTGTGGATCCTATATGCATTATGGACTGCTGTTAATGTTGCTGTTGTCATTCGATGTTGCGATTATGTTGGGAAATGTTATGATGGGAAGGAACTTTAATGGGGCTTGGGGGTGGTCACATGGTACCGATGTGATTACGCCCAAAACTCTATCGAAGACCCATGGGGAACCGTTAGAGAGGGGACCTGATTGTTGTTTCTTGAAGTTATCTGGCTGGACAAGTAGGAGGGACGGTCGCCCGATCACTTATCGCCGGTAATCAAAGAAATAATGATCAGTGTATTAGATAGCACTGGTTGTCTAGATACCGCAGTTGGTTAGTGAAGGAGTGTTAGCATTGGCAGGAGGAAATTTCGAGGACGAAATTCTTTTAAGAGGGGGAGAGTTGTAACAGCCCAAAAATATTTGATTAGTTATTTTAATTAATTAAATAGAGACTATGGGGTGGGAATGATAAATATTAATTTATAAGGGTTTATTTTAATATTAGAAATAATTAATTATGGGTGTAATTAAATTAGAATTACGATATGGTGTTTTAAGTAAATAGGAGGTGTTTGAGTGATTGAGGAGGTGCAAATGAAGGCCCATGACCCATTAGTTGGCCATAGGTTTCGAAATAACCTTAGGGGTTTGAGGGTTAGTTTTCCATTCCACCCAAAATCAAAAAGAAAGAAAGAAAAGAGTAGAGAGTGAGAGAGAGCCGTGAGCTAGAGAGAGGAAAAGAAAAGAAGAGGAGTGCGCCTCCAAGAGAGAGAAGAGGAGGACTTCGTGAAGGTTTAAGGAAGGAGGAGACTTGGGGTGATTCCTAGGGGCTTGGCTTGGTGTCTTCAAATTTCTAAGGTTAGGGGGCTCTCCTTTGCATCTTTAATAGTGTATGTGATGAGTGTTGTCTAGATTTAGGTTCTAGGGTGATTTCCATGAATGGTTGGTGTGTTTTAATGTTGTTATCATGCTGAAAATGTGTTTGTGCAAAGACTTGCTTGATTGGTGTTGAGTAGGACACAATATGAATGATGCATGCTAGGTGTTTGATGTTATGACTAAATGGTATTATTTTTTTGGTGGAAAACGTGATGGTTAGCATTCATAGTGATAATTGGTGTGGGGTTTTATTCAATTCGATGAAATTGTGATGTTGGTGATTGAGTATGATGAGTCTATTCACTTAGGGTTTTTGGTGCATTCTGATACTGTTTCGGTTTTCTGAAAACTTGTACTGTTTGGTTAATCCAAAAATTATGTGGCTGATTGTTTTCGAAAATAGACTTAAAGCCGGTCGTTTTGGCACTAGTTTCGTTCAATTTGAAGCTGTGTAGCTCAAGTTATGAGTCTCCAGAGTTGGGTCAAATTTCTGGAATCAATCTGTGTAGAGGTTCGGTCTTGGCAAGTTTTGTGTCCTCATTCGAACTCCGTTTTTAATGATTCTTGCTTAGTTGGAAAGTAGACTCAATTCCCTTCAAAATGAGCACTGGTTTCATCCAATTTCATTAATAAATGAGAGAGAAAATTTGGTTGCAAGTTGAGCAAAAATTCTGTTCCTAGGCGCCTTAGCCATGGGCGCCAAGGCTTGCTGTTCCTGTTGCTGTGTCTGGTGCTAGGCGCCTTGTGCCTGGGCGCCATGTTCCCCCTGCGCCAGTTTTGCTGGGCGCCAAAACCAGGATGTTGCCTAAAATGTTCCAAACTTGTTTTCGACGTAACTTTTTACTCGGTTGTCCAAATTGGGTGGTTCAAAATGCGTTTCGAAGCTAATTTCAGTGTCTATCCAAATGTTCTGGTTTTATGCAAGAATGGATTATTTTACTGGTGGTTCTGGGCTGAGGTGTTCAAGTGTCTAAATTTCAATTTTTACTTACTTTCCCTATGCTGTGTTAAATCCTAAATTGGCCTAATTGAAATTGGTGTTGATGTGAGTGGTGGGTTGATTTGGTGAGTGTATTATGGTGTGATTGGTGGGTGAATTAATAGTTCCGGTGGGCCTATTGATTATTTGGTGTGATGAATTCCATTAATTATTTGGTGTGATGAATTTCATTAATCATTGGTGTGATACTGGTGTGTGACAGTGCATATTACGACGAGCAGAGGCTTCGGCCTATCATGAGTTATTGGTGTCGGTGCTATGGTATCAGTGAGTTGACCTTGGTTGTTGATTATTTTCTGGTGCATTGTGCATAGTGTTGCATAACTCATGTGCATATTATGACGAGCAGAGGCTTCGGCCTATTATGACGAGCAGAGGCTTCGGCCTAATTATATTTGGTGAGCAGAGGCTTCGGCCTATGGATCCACATGCATATGCCCTTGGTGTTGGGTTGCATTCATGCATATACTCATGCATTTGGTGATGTTGGTGTGGTTGTGCCTATTGTTGTTGTTGGTGTTGTTCGGTGATGTTTCTCGATGATGTAAAGTAGTGGTGTGTGTTAATATTGTTGTGAATTGGTGTGCCTAGTTGTCTTTCCTAGTTGACGCTTATTCCGTATGCTATTGCTTATGTAAAGAGACTCACCCTACTGCCTTTTATGTTGCTTCTTATGTCGGCAACGTGCAGGTGATAGCGAGTGAAGGTTGCCCTTATGCCTTCTTCTAGTAGGAGTCATGCTCTGATACGTAGCACCGGGGGGAGGGGCGTCCTAGTTTAGCTGTTAATTCATTTGATGTCCTTAGACTGTTTTGGTGATGTATTTGAGATTTATTTTTATTTCCGCCGTGATGATGACTGTATTTCACATTCGTGGGCTAGCCCCTTTGACTTGGATTTGGTGCTATGTATCTGGTGGCTTTTTAGCCGAACTATGCTATTTTGATGTTGATTTATTTCGGTGAAGTAAATGTAGCACTCTCTAGTATTTGTTTTAAAAAAAAAAAAAGAGAACTCTGATTTTATTAAATAATAGATAATTAGAAGGGGGTGTTCCAGTTACAGCCTATGGGTTTGATACCAGGAGGGCAAGGAACAATATCCCAAGTGAAATTGTCCTGAAGGGCCTGAAGTACCTCATTCCTGGCATTTACCCAAGAGACATCTTTAACAGCCTGCGAATGACAAGTAGGAATAGATGTGTCAGATAGAGAAGCAGTTAAAGCAGTATGCGAGGAATCAAGCCTGTCTGGGGAATATCTATCAGGTGCTCGAGCGTTCTACTAGAACGCCATGGTGCAGGCGGTACAGGATCAGGATCAGGTGGCGGATCAACGTCGGAAGGGGAAGTGGGAACGAGTCCTGGTTGGAAACGTTCTATAGGTGGACGCGGGGTAGAAATTGGGGAAGTATAGCAATTTCATTCAATCCAGGAGAAGAGCAAGGAAACATAAACTGATTATCAAAAAATGTCTATACCCCATAAATGCACATTGGACAGATTGTGCTCCAAGCTTATGTATTTCAGTGGACGGGAGGTGAACAAAACATACACACCCAAAAGTATGTAAACTACTGTAATCAGGCTGAGTTTTAAAAAGGCGGAAGTAAGGAGAATCAAACCCAATCACCGTGGAAGGAAGACGGTTGATCAAAAAGACAACTGTGGAAAGAGCCTCCACCCAAAATTTGGATGGAACAGAGGCCTGGAGAAGTAAGGTACGCGTCACATCCAACAAGTGACGATTCTTATGTTCTGCAACACCATTTTGCTGAGGGGTATTGGGACAAGATAATTGAGACAGTATACATTTTTGCTGTAAGAACTCCTGAAACTCATGAGACATATACTCACCACCAGAATCAGACCGAAGAATTCTAATACTGGTTTGAAATTGATTTTCAACATACATCAGAAATTTCTTAAACATAGAAAACACTTCAGATTTAGATTTAAGAATATAAAAATCCAAGTAAAACGGCTATAATCATCGATAAAAAGGTGACAAAATATTTATAATGAGCATGAGAAGCGACAGAGAGATTCCCCAAACATCACTATGAATCAACTCAAAACAAGTAGAAGCACGATGAGCACCAGACGGAAAAGGAAGTGTTTTGCTTTTAGCTAATTTGCAAACAGAACATGAAATAGAGGTACTAGAATCCATCAGTTTAGAACCTAACACGCCAGTCTTAAATAAGTGAGACTGAACAACAGAGTTTGGATGGCCCAATTTCCTATGCCAATCCTCACATGCATTCAAAACACTATTACAAGCAAGAGATAAATGATTTGAAATAAACTAGAGTGGAAACACTCTTCCAACTTTAGGCCCCTTCGCGATCACCTTCCCCGACACCCGATCCCGCACAAGACAACCATCTGGAGTAAGATTAACATCACAACCTTCATCTACTTATTGACCAGCAGACAATAAAGTTGACGCAAGCCCAAGTGCTACCAGCACATTTTGAAAATTAGAATTTATGTCACCAACATTAGTTATAGGAAGGGTACTGCCATTAGCAATTTGAATTTTCTGATTACCAATATAAGAACGTAAATTGTGCAGGAGTTCAGAGGAACCCGTCATGTGATTCGATGCACCAGAGTCAAGTAACCAAGATATGAAAGAAGACATACCAGTAATGCCCAAGGAAGAAAGAGCAGATAGTTACATTTGTTGAATTAATTCAGGCTGTAGAGGACCACCATCAGATGCACCAGTGGTGGAAGGACCAGCTGTAGAGCTAGTAGCGACATGGAATGCCTACACCAGACGCTTAGTCGGTCGAGGAGGACGCGTAGGACATGCAGAGATGATATGACCCTGCTGCTTGCAGTAATTGCAAAATTCTTAGGACAACTACGAGCAACATGTCCAAATTGCTTACAAGAGAAGCATTGAGTTTGTCGTATATCACGGCCCACGCCTCTATTTTACGCAGCATATGCAACTGTCACAGGTTCAGAATGGACGGGATCATTAAACATGGTGCCTTGAGTATTAAGACATTGTTCTTCCCTGAGCAGTTCACCAACACAGATATCCAAGGAAGGAACAGGGTTCCTATTCAGCAAAGCACCTCGAACGGCCTCAAATTCCGGACGAAGTTTCATGAGAAATTGATCCCGTTTACTAGTATCATAAACATCACGAACGGCCGACAGTGACGGCTTGGGAACAGCAGCATAGATAATAGCAGAGTGTTCTGTCCATAAATTCAGAAGCCGGAATAATATTCTTGAATTGACAAATTACCTTGTTTGTAATTGGCGATCTCTAACTCCAATTGAAAACGCTTGGCTCTATTGTCCTGGTTGTAAATACGCTGCAAATAATTCCACATTTCTTCAGCAGTTGAAAATGCTCGCAAATTATTGATCATCTGAGGATCAATAGTACTGAGGATCCAAGAAATAATTTGAGCATCTTTTACTTCCCACGCATCTAAAGCAGATTTATCTTCCAGCGCCTTAGAAATCCCATCTAGGTGACTCCATAAACCTTTCCCTTTGACATACATTTTAAATTGAAATTCCCAAGCAGCATAGTTCTTACCGGTAAAGCGAACACAAAAATTATCCCTTTCTTTTTCAGCCGCCATTAATTAACAATTGATAGGAACCGTACGAACAGCCCGAAGCAAAAAACCAAAGAGTACCAAACGAACAGCACAATGGCAACAAATAGAAACGACCAAAGCAGCACACAAATCAGAACGAATGAAGAAAACCTCACAAGTCAGCAAGCCACTAATAAGCTGCGAACAACGAACAGAAAAAAATCAAGCAACAGCAGCAGAGTTTCACGAACGGCGACAGCAGCCGAGGGTGCGAATCAAGCCAAGCCACGAATATCGAGCAGAGATCGAAACGAAGACGCGAGCAAGGGATGTGACCGAAATCACGAACAGAACCCAAACACGAACGGTGGGAAGAGGCCGCGCACGGTGGGAACAAAAAATGAAGCGTGAACTGTGGGTTCACAACAGATCTCGCGCACGGAGAAGATGAACAGGAACCAGGCAAAAGCGCGAACAAGAACGAAGAGGAACCCAACCAAGAATCAACCGCAGGTGAGCAAGACGCAAGAGAATAGAGTAACTAAGATGGCACAGGTTTGAGTAAACTGGCTGATACTATGTCAAAACAGGACACACGATATTGTTTACGCAGTTCGGCCAAACTTTGCCTACGTCCGCGACTACAGAGTAGCTGTAGTTCCGTTTTATTGATTGTGCCTCGATGCCTTGAGTACAACCACTAAAGCGTTTAAATAGGATTTTCTCTGAAAAAACCTAACGGGCCTGGGCCAAATACATATAAATAAATCTACAAATCTACTATTTACAACTTCCTTATTTCCTTATTCACAAAGGGGATACGGAGGTTTAATCTATTATTGACGCAAAGACCACAGTCAAATTTGACCAAATTAGAGAAACATTTTACGGATAATAACAACCTTGTTGTTAAGATGTTTCCTCACAGCTGCCACGTCAGCTATTTTACAAAACTCCCTGTCTGTACATAACCCCAAGAAAAGATTCTTCTGAATAACTATCTAAATTTTTTGACCAAAGTCGGAAAACCAAACAATGCATGAATGACAATTGTTTTAGCTTGATGCATCAATATAGTAGTATACAAATAGATAAATAAATAAAGGAACTGAAAACAATTCGTTCACGCTACTAGTGACATCCTTTTTTGGAAATGAAAAGATATTTTATTAATAAGAAGTAATATTTGAGTAATAAAGGAACTCAAAATCCTTTCATGAAATGCACCCTACACGAACCCAAAGAAAAAAACTCTAGTCCCATTGAAATGGTGGAAGAACCCATATTGGAGGTGGCATTCGTTTGAACGAATGTTTATATGGGTAATGTTGACTAAATCGTCCATCCTTTACATTATATATACCCATATCAAAAGGCCCGTTAGGGTAAGGAAATGGCGGGTCGTCGTAAAAATCATCGGTGAAGTAAATGCAATCCTTTTGTAGACAGCTAGAATAATATGAAGCCGGAAGAGATATGGAATCACTATCACCAACAAATAAAACATTATCTCCCAAGCTATCGAGTCTTAACATCTGTATTAGTTTCCCACTTCGAGTATCCAACTCCAACTTATACACTTCGAAACCTATAGTACCGCTGCTGAAGGCGCCGTCTTCGTCGGGATAACCAACAAATTTTTTCACTAACCACAAGTCTCCCTCCAATGATTTCACCAGATAAGCTCGGTCAGCATAACCATCACTATTATCGTACGAATTTCTTGGTAAAACAACATTTGGAATGATCTTCTCAGTACCAGAGGAGTCCTTTGAATAAGTAAGATCAAAAGAAACAATGTTATTCCATCTACCAACGGCAAATACTTGGTCTCTATAGAATGTAACATCAGTGAAACAAAAATGATCATCATCATGAATGTAAGTCCAAAATTTTTGTCCCGCTTTCATAAAAGCAAGGCAGTTACGCTGACTATGGATTGCCACAACCACATAATGAAAAGGATTTGTCATAGGATTAGTTGATAAAACAACCTTTGGCATATTCAATTCATATAACTTGTTGTTCGAGTGGGACAATCCACGGTTGATAGGTGGTAGAACAATGGGAGCCACATTATTCTTAAAAGGATTCAATAGAGTTATAACATAGTAAGGATCTACGGTAGCAATCCAACCATGACTAGACCCACAAGTCCTCCTGCGACAAGGCACTTCAAGTTGGAAGCGATAGACTCTCTTAGAGGGAATTCCATATAAACTTTTCTTTGTTCTGTTTCTTCTATTCATGGGGATCATTAGCATTGGCATTACATTATTTCTGAATTTGCTATCTTGATGGTTAAGTTTTGCAATTGAACACCAATTCTTGCATACTAAGCTGAACCAAACGTGATCTATACCCTCCGATAACTTGTCCAGAATCAAACTGAGAGGAAGTGCGGCTAGATTTGACCAATCTGCCTCGGCATCCATTGATGAGGTTTTTTTAACGAGAGAAGAAATCTTGTGAAGCAAAGAAAGAAATGAGAGAAGTGAAAAGTTGTAAACCGATAAAAGGTAAAAAGTCAAGGTGTGTATATAATGGTTGCATTTGATAAGTATTTATTATCTTTTCTTAATTGGAGATTTTTAATTTGAATTGAAATCAAATTTGTTTAGATTTTTATCACTGAACTCAAATTTTCAAATTGATACCAAACTTTATCTTTAAAGTTGTTACGAAATTATCTTCCGAAAAAAAAGTTGTTTTGAAACTAAC
This sequence comes from Astragalus membranaceus, assembly GCA_039519185.1. Lineage (NCBI taxonomy): Eukaryota > Viridiplantae > Streptophyta > Magnoliopsida > Fabales > Fabaceae > Astragalus > Astragalus membranaceus. The sequence goes on from CM076848.1 coordinate 151,780,382, forward strand.
TAAAAAACAAATCTATAGTTTTAAAAGTTAAAGTTGTTACTTAAAAAAAAATATCTAACCATTTATATACGACTTTAGAGAATCTAAACTTTTTTCTTGTGAAAAAAAAAAATTGAACTCCGCCTTTAGAGATCCATCTCAAAAAATTGAATAATAATAATAATAATAATAATAATAATAATAATAATAATTAAAAGAGTAACTAATTTTTTTGGCAGAATATTAAAAGGAATAAGTGACTAACAATTCAGATTTTCCAAAAAACAGTCTTAGATAGAGTAGTATACCAAAAAAAACGATTCAGATTTTCCTATTAAAAGAAAAAACTATCAATTCGGATCTCGGTTGTCACAAAAAGAAAAACAAAGTTTGAAAATTAAATATAACAATATTGGCATCATGATAGTTAAATTTGTTTATGTTCCTATATTTCTATTTCCGTTGATAGAGTAGTAATAGAAACAAGTCAAGATTGCTTACAAGGCTATCAAAGTTTCATTCATTATACTATAAAACCGACTACAAACGGATTGAAAATTATTACCTGGTCTTCCACCATTGTTGTTGAAGTTTGAGTATCAAACACTTATTGTTTCGCAGTCGTAAATGGAGTTGAACCTGTTTTGTGTTGTTGATGGAGTTGAACGCCTTTTGTTTTTGAGAAAGATGGAGTATAACGCAAGTATCTCCTATGTAAAAATACTTCCTTCAAGATATCATTGACTATATATAAAACACCGAATCTGAATCTGAACGTTATAGTTATAGAGGTGCTATTTAAGTGGGAAATACTACCGTTGTCCAACAAATTCCTCCGATTTTACCTCCTGATATTGTTTCTTCAATTGTACCTGATAGGGGTCCATTTAGCTTAATTCTAGAATGTGGGCCTTATGCCACCATGTACTTGAATAAGAACATATTATATTATTTAACGTTGCATGGGTTCTTTTGGATGAAGATCCTTCTAAGATCAAGAAAAGGAAGCTATGGGTCTAAGTATTACATGTAAAACTTAATGTTCAGAACGGGATGCAGGTTTCAGTTAAGATGTTGGTCCAAGATGCTCACCATGCTAAGAAGCAAGAAAATTCTGAGGTAGCTCTGAGATGCATTCCTTTACGTTGATCCTATTGAAGTTGGTAATCAATTTCACCTATATTAATTAATTAAACCTATACAGTTTTATTTACAAAAAAATAAAACTGTTAACAAATCTGTTACAGTTTCTTATAAACTATTAAGTGGTTAATAACTAACTAAAACAGTTTGTTAAATATAACAAACTAAAGTTGGTTGTTTAATAACAACCAAGGGCCTAACAGCTAGTTTAGTCTCTGTGTATATAAATACAGACCCTCGGGCTATCAATGTATATAGAAAAAATTCTCAGTATTACATTTTTCAGAAATAAAGAGTTACATGCATTCTGTTTTAAATCATATACCCTAAGTCTTTCTGTTCTCCTTCCTTTCTGCTACCAACTTTCTGTTCAGGTTCTGTGAGGCTCTCTGTGTGACAGAATTTGTGTCAGTAAAAATTTCAGTGACTGAAAAAGAGAGAAAAACAGAGAAAAGTGAGGGAATAGATTTACCTGTTCTCAAGGGAGAACTAAGCGTGTGTATCCATCTTCAAGTGTGAAGATCAGTACTCAGAAACAAAGAAACATTTCAGAATCAGTTTCCAGCAACAAGATTGTTAAAGATTTAGGCAAATCAAAATCTAAGGCAAAGGTTTTACCTTGTGAAAGGTCCGCAACAAAACCTTACAAGCAGAAAGCCTGAATCAGCAGATTAAACGTTAGGGTTTACTGTTTATCACAAGAAACAGTAAATCTATAACTAAGAAAAGTAAGAACAGAGTTTCTACCTGGTTTGATGAGCAGATCGTAGCCCACTGAGAAGAGATTCACGAAGATCTGTACCTGTAACAGAAAAGAAAAGCTAGGTTAAAACTCTAACCTAACGAAGGTGCGTTTTTCAGTAAAAGAATCACACAAGAAAGAAAGCCAAGTTAAGATTTACCTTCGGTTGAGCTTTGATTGTGAAAATCAGAGCACAAGTTAGAAGATCTCACTGAGCGAAGAGTCGCGAAGTGAGAAGGTGTTTTTCATAAGTCTCAGAAGCTACGATTCAGGTTCAAAGCAAGAGAGCTTTGGCTCATCATCATCAGCTATCATCATTGACTGAGAAACGATAGCCAACGCAGCTTCAATCACCGGAGATCAGTGAGAGCTACGGTGGCTAGGGTTTTGAGGAAAGAGGAGAGAAGAAGAAGAAAGAAAGAAAGAGCTACAGTGACAAAGAGAGCTTCAGCTGAAGCAAAGCAGGTGTGAGTCACATTGTTTTGTCAAAAGAACCGGGTTAGAACCGGATCCGAGGAGAGGATCCGCGTGTTGCTACAGTTCAGCTCCACTGGGTTCCGCGTGGATCTTTATCAATCCAGCAACAAATTCAGTAGTGGGCTTTACTCTCTGCACCCCTTTCTTGATAATACTACCTGCACATATTAAAATTTTGAAAAAATCAACAGATCCGACCGGGGGTGTATGTGCACACACTCTAATGCTTAAGTCAGCAAAATAAAAAGTTGATAGGCTATATTCAATGCGTACCTGACATATTGATGGGACTACGTATTTGTAGGTAATAGTGCCAGAAACGTGACATGATTCTATTGGCTTTGCACCGTACGATAGAAGAGGACAAATCCTAGCCATCCAATCATTGTGGATCATGGGTCTGGCTTATTAGATAAAGTCCAAGGGCCGAGACTAGCCCAGAATAGTTTCCCCCCAAGTCGGGATCGTTCTGACGTAACGACCTCGACTTGAAAGTCTGATGAGTCGTTCATTGAGTTTTAGTGCGATTCGGACTCACCTATTTACAGGTACTTGGAAGTCCTCTCATCACCGTGGTTGGCACTCTGAGAGGAGGGTTTGGTATCTCAGAGAAGTGTGAGGGTTCGCTGGTACTGTTCTCTGCAGACTGGATAGAGCGTGTGTAGCTTTCTGGTCATTAGATCCTGATGTAACAGTTGATGATGAATCGTTGGTGTGACATATGGCGTTTGGTTTTTCTGCTTTAACCCAAAGTAAAGAGGGGTGTAGTTCTCCCTGACTTTATGGGATATAATCTCAAGGAAAGCTTATGGAGATTAGGCTTTGTCTTGTTGGAATCTTTGTCGAGGCGACTTGAAAGTGATTAGTGAATTTTACTGAAGTAAACTCCCTCCGTGTAGGTTGCGTAATGGTGAAATCCAAATCGGCGCTGAGTAGGGTTTCCATTGTCCAGTCGACTCAGGAGGATGAAAACGACGCCCGAACTTGGTCGGATGCCTCGATTGGTGACAATCCGTCCACTCGAGGCACTCCGAAGGCATTCAAAAGTCGTGTTGATGAGGTCGGCGAGCGGAGTTTTGAGAAACCCTAGATGATACGACAGACGAATCTGATAGTCGAGCTTAGGGAGGTAGTGCTTCTGAGGCGTCAAGCGAAGTTGCCGAGTTAGAAGTGTGTAATCCTCTTGATTATGTATGGGGCTGCGAGTAGGCCTAGGATCGGCTTAGCAAAATTGTTCCGGGGTCTTATTTGTTAGTTGAGCACTTCCATAATATTGAGAGTTTGGTGGGTGAGAAGTGGCTATAATTCGGGGTGTACCTCTTGAAGAGCGAGTATAACATCGTACTCTTCCTGAATTTGAATAAATAGTTTTGAATAGGCTACGCCTGGCACTAACTCAGTTCAACCCCAACAACTAGGCCTTCCTTAGGGCCTTTCATTTGATGATGTTAGCTCTAGACTACACTAACTCTATTCTTCTTTTAATCACCCTCTTCAGTGTTGTTCGTTACATGTCAAATGACTGGGTGTCATTTCGAGTAGTAGATAAGAAGTGTTATTTTATCACTTACTCAGACTCAGTCAAGAAAAGATTAATTATCTTTGTGTGGCCCCAACGCATAAGGTGGAAAAGAAGAGAGTTGGCGAGTTCGAAGGCAGAGAGGCAATAGGTGCCAAGATTCCCTTGCCTTAGCGTCAGGACCACTATGTGAATTCGGTTTCCTGGTATTCCCAGTCTTCGGACAAGTTAGACGTGGAAGACAGGGAGACTCTGGGATTGCCTGAAGACCCAGTCACTGCGATTCCTAGCAAGCTGACAAATACCATGGCATTGGTTCTTGCCCGTTGTTTGTAACTTAACCTATTTAATATTATCTCGATCTGTTGTTTGTTTTGTTTTCACAGATGATATGGCTCCGAGGTCCAAGTTTGTTGCGTTGTTAGTGAAGAAGAACCTTACTTTCAGTGTTGTTGCTAGGGGCCCTCTTGCCGACATTGATGGAGGTCGGGCTGACGTTGTTGGAGGTCAGGCTGGCGTCCCTCCACACATTATCCAAGAAACCAAAGAACATGGTGAGCCGAAGAGAAATTATACTGTCAATGTCCGCACATTGTCTCAACTGGTAAATTCTCTGCTTCGTCTCCAGCCTCCTCCTTCAGATTTTCGTGATGACCAAAAGGGAAAACGCCAATCTGTGGGCGGGGAAGAGCAAGGCCACTAGAACAAGAAAAAGAAAAATAAGAGTAGGAGTCAAAAAAAACAATGTCCCAGAGGGTGCGGTTACCGAGTTTGATTCCGTTGGCTTCAACACTTTCCATAAGAACCCATTTGCCTTTCTGCCCAAAATCGTTGATCTGGGGATGACCTTGTTGGAAACGGAGGTGGAGAAAATTGATCTTAGATGTTTTTGCCACTTGGCTTCAGCCCGAGCGTTCAGATGATTGTCCTGATTTTATCATGTAGGACCAGAATTCTGCAGCGCATAATAACTTGAAGAAGGAGCGAGACGAGACTTTGGCAGAGCTTAGCAAGCTGTGGACTTCCCTGTCTTCTATGGAGGAGACTAACAATAAGTTGACCGAGGAGGCTAGGGCATCGGTACGAGATCTGAATATGTCTCGTGGGAAAATTGCTAGTCTTACTTCAACCCAGGAGAAGTCTGATTCATTGATGCTTAGCAAAATTGTTCCGGGGTCTGATTTGTTAGTTGAGCACTTCCATCATATAGATAGTTTGGTGTGTGAGAATTGGCTAATTCAGGGTGTACCTCTTGAAGGGCGGGTCTACTAGCGCACTCTGGAGAAATTTGGTTTTTATGTCTATTCATTGATGCTTTCGAAAATCGGGGTCCGACCTTCGTTTATAGAATTTGAACAAATAGTTTTGAATAGGCTACGCCTAGCACTGTCTCAGTTGAACCCCAACAACTGGGCCAGATCTGAACACGTCTTGTGGGAAAATTGCCAGACTTACTTCATTGCAGGAGAAGTCTTCTCAAAAGCTCACACAGCTTGATGAGGAGAAGAACAGTGCCGAGAAAAAGGCTGGTGAAGTTACTGCAACCATTGAAGAGTCCAAGGGGAAGAGAGGGTAACTTGAAAAGGATATCTCTGACCAGAAGACTGAGGTTGCCAGATTGGAGAATGAGAGGGATGCTGCCATTACTGACAGGGATGAGGCGGCGACTTATGGGGTCGATGTCGGTAAAGAGTTCTTTCTTAGTGTCGTAGAACAGATACAAGTTCTGAACCCCAGCCTTGAGCTCTTTACTGAGGGCATGGACGTTGGCCTCATAGTCGAAGACGATCAGTTGGTTGAACCCTAGGTTATTAATGAAGAGACTCAAGCTCCGCTTGGTGATGGTGGGGAGGCTTAAGTTTTAGATGCCCCCTATTTTTTTTTAATTTAGTCTTGATATGTAAATGGTCTCGGCCTATCCGAGTTTGAAAATTTTCTTCAACTTTTGGTACTTTTCTTTTGAGTAATCGGTCTTTTCAATATTTCTTTCCTTCCGTTTTTTAGTCTTGTTACTATCGGGCTTTGCGTACCTCGTCTTCATTCTTTGTAATCTTAGTGGGAGAAATCCTTGTTGATCGGGTCTTCAGATTTTCTTGCCTTCATTGAGGGGTTTTCTTGCGAAGGCGAGTTGAGTTAAGACATCGGTTTCGCCGACCCGATCTGCTAAATTACTAAAATAACTCTGGAGGCGTGCTCATTTTAAATCCTAAAAAGGAAAAAGAGAGCGTGACATTTATCTCCTCTAGCCCAGTTTGCCAAGAGCTTGGCTTTGATCTACCTCAGATGGGAGAGTTCATCTCAGTTAAGTCTAAAAAAGGAAATAGAACGTGACATTGAACTCCTCCGACCCAGTTTGCCAAGTGCTCGGCTTGGATCTAACTCAGATTGGAAAGTTCGTCTCCGTTAAATCTTGAAAAGGAAAGAGATAGTAATATTGAACTCCATCCTAGTTTTCCAAGAGCTAGACTTGGATCAAACTCAGACTAGAGAGTTCGTATCCGTTAAGTCCTACAAAGGAAAGAGAATGTGACATTGAACTCCTCGAGCCGAGTTTTCCAAGAGCTCGACTTGGATCTAACTTGGAATAGAGAGTTCGTCTCCGTTAAGTCCTGAAAAGGAAAGAGAATGTGGCATTGAACTCCTTTAGGCCAGTTTGCCAAGAGCTCAACATGGATCTAACTTGGACTGGAGAGTTCATATCCGTTAAGTCTTGCGAAGGAAAGAGAACGTGACATTGAACTCCTCCAGCCTAGGTTTCTAGGAGCTCGACTTGGATCTAACTCATATTGCAGAGTTCGTCACCGTTAAGTTCGTCGCCGTTTAGATCTAACTCGGACTAGAGAGTTCGTCTCCGTTAAGGCTTAAAGTTGAAATCCCATTGTGTTGATGGGTGACCTTAGATGAGGGTTTTTGTATAGCAATTCAGAATGGTAAATATAAACATCATTATTCATAGTTTTTGAGGTATACAACTCCCAGATGATCTAAGCACTTTGTGGACTGTACTCGCTCTTCAAATATTCTTTGGTTAGTGACGTGCTCAAGCCTTGATTCATTGGTGATTGTTCTTCTATTTTTCATCTTAATTAGATGATGGTATAGTGGTTGATCACTGGAGCTTCACTGATTGTAGGACAACCGACTATGGGGGCCAATATTATTTTCTGCTGTTCACTAGTTGCGTTGGGGGTGGCTTTCCTTCAGTATCGGTCTTACCACTTGAACTTTGAGAGATTTTCAGTGAGTCTTTATATTTTGAGGGGGGGGGGGGGTCTTGCCACTTGGCTGCTCCTGATTTTGGTGTCTTGAGAGTGTTATCATCAAGATCCTCTTTAGGAGAGAGAAAACGGCACCTCCATGCCGAGCCTAAGTCGGCGTTCACTGCGATAATTTCATCCTTCTAAGAGTAAGGTGGCCAGTGGAGGCTACTACTTCTAGTCGACCCGATGTTGGTCTTCCGATGGTGCAATTGTAGACTGAAGAGCATGAGAGTACCAGAAAGGGTGTTTTGATTGTCTGATTCAGGGGTAGACAATCGTATGTGACCATCAGTTCGATGTAACCAAGGGGTCTTGTCTTGTCTTCGTTAGAGATTCCCAAAATGGACATGAGGCCAACGGACATGCTGTCGGTTGAACTCCCCTGAACGACCAAGATCCTTGTTACCTCAAAATTTTCCACGGCAACTTGATAATCAGAGGAATGGACTGGTTGGGATTTCCATCGACTAGAGCTCTATCCTCGAAAATCAAATGAGGTCTGACAATGGTATTCTCAGTAGCTGAGATGGATGTGACGTTCAGTATTTCTTGCCACTTTGTCTTCATTGTTTTTCTAGTCTCTCTGCCTTCGATAGGATACACGTAAAAGATCACCATGCCACAAGTCGGCTGCTGGATCTTGGGTTGCCGTCATCTGTTTTTGAGTCACTGCTTTCTTTCGTTGCGTGCCCAAATGACGCTTTTCCCGTCCCTAGCGTGGACAAGTTGGTGGATAATGCTTTAGGTTTCCAACTTCTATCTTTCATGGACGCTTACTCGGGATATAAGTCAGGAGAAGACAAATTTCATGACTGACAAAGGGAACTTCTGTTATCGAGTGATGCCTTTTGGCGTTAAAAATGTCGGGGCTATCTACCGGCGCATGATGAACAAAGTTTTCCAAAACTTGCTGAGACGAGTTGCAGAGATTTACCTGGACGACATGACCTTTCCTTTCCACGTTGGCACCAGCACGCCTACGCACTCCATTGATTTTAGATTAGTGAAGGTTCCGTTCGTCTCAGAATAATTCCATTAGTTCCATTTCCAACGATATCAGTATGAATTCCAGTCACCTTCCATTTTAGTTTTGAGATTGAGTTTAAAACAATATCTAGATTTGAATTTGGGTACATGGATGATGAAGATGAACCCTAGTTCATCTCAAATTAGGGGGTATTTAATTTTAATAAAAAGTTATTTAAAAATGACTTGGATTGTTATTTTTACAACCACATCAGCACTTAACTGCCACATAGGGATTTTTTTAACAGTGTTAGTTGGGAATTTAACGAAAAGGTCTACGGTGAAAACGTTATGTAACTTAAAGGACTTAGTTGGTACGAAAAAAACATTAAAGACCAACTCCTAACATATAAATAACTTAAAAGACCTCTGGTGTAATTTTGCCTTATTATTATTATTATTATTATTATTATTATTATTATTATTATTAACTCGACACTATCCGAGAAACTTTCTGGCTCGGACGCCGAAAGTACACTTCTCCAAATTCAGCCTCAATTTATTCTTGCGGGTCCAGGCTTGCCAAGTGATCCTAGTCCGTCTTACTTTTCACGATCGTGTAGTCCACGCAAATCTCTGCAACTCGCCCAACAGGATTTGGAAAACTTTGTTCATTATGCGCTAGTAGGTCTCCCCGGATATTTTAAGGCCAAAAGACATCACTCGGTAACAGAAGTTCCCTTTGTTAGTCACAAAAGTCGTCTTCTCTTTGTCCGGCGGGAATCCCAAAGCATTATCCACCAAGTTGTCCACGCTAGGGACAAAAAAAGTGTCTTTTGGGCATCCTCTGTTGAGATCGGTATAGTCCACACACATTTGCCATTTCTCGTTGGTTTTCTTAAACACGACGACATTCAAGAGCCAAATCGTGTAAACTATCTCCTTCGTGAAGCCTGCTTCTATCAGATCATCTACAACCTTGGTAGCCACCTTGGTCGTGGTGACAAGCGACCTCGGGTAGTATGCAGGGCATGTCCGCTGCGGACTAGGCAAAGAGGTCGGCGTAGTCCTTTACGCATCTGTCAGATCCTACTTGCGTCGTCTGGCAAGTCGGCCTGATTTTTACTGTCTTTAGGGGATCTTCCCCCAAGTGAATGGCGACGAATTGCTATATATGCGCCAGGGAGCCTAGTCACTGCAAAATCTTCCCCCTCACTCTCGAAAATTCTGCACTAGAGTGGTTTCAAGAGCTAAGGCCGAACTCCATCTCCTCATGTAGGCAGCTGGCGAGAATGTTCACAACTCGTTTCACTGCCTCCCGGTTGAGACCCAAATCTGAAGAGGTTCTTAGGGCAATCAGGCAGGGAGAGAAAGAAACACATAGAGAATACCGGGAAAGGTTCAACAAGGAGGCTGCCAGCTGTCATACCCCAATTTCGTCCGGCTTAGGTCAAAACCCTAATTTTCCACAAAAATAAATAAATTGAAGAGTGAAGAGCATTATGCATTGCATTTTGGGTCCTAAAAGTCATTCCACAGCTTTTAAAATCATTTTTAGGGTCGAAATGCATTTTGGAGCAAAATTAGGGTTTTTGGAGCAAAAAGGGCATTTTTGTCATTTCACAACAAAAACGGTTTTTCATCACAAATCACTGGGCAATCATCAGGGGAATTATTTGAGGAAGAATGTGATTAATTAGATTTTATTTTTTTTTTATTTTTATGCGCATGGATGTTATTTTTGCATAAAAAGTCAAACTTCAAAGAAAAGGGCAAAATGGGAATTTCCTTCAAGGTGAGGTATCAAATCAATTTTGGGATTGGTGATATCATAGAATTTTGGGCCCAATGATTGATTCCTAGGATGTGGCCCAAAATGGCATGAATAATGAGGAATTATCATGAAAAAAATAATCAAAAATGGTAAAATCAGGAAGTGTCATCATATAAGACAAAATGTACTATCTTTTGGCAAGCTTGCAAAAACTTGGGCACCAAAGCCTCATTTGCTCCGAATTTTCCAGCTATTTTTCACCTCATTTTGTGTTTCTTCATGCCCTTGATCCATGTGAGTTGTATTCCTAGCCATTGATTAAAATTCTAGATCAAATCCTAGGCTACAACTTTGTGTACAAAACCCTAATTGCCCTTAACAATTTTTGTGCAACAAAAACTCCTAATTTTCGTGTGTGACCCCATTCCCTCTCCATTTTGTGTTTTCTCTCCACCCTCAATCCATGTGATAAGTGATCTCAACCCTCCATTCAAAATCGAAGTTCAATCCTAGAGCACCTCTCAAGAACAATGACCAAAAAGACCCCTTTGCTTGGTGCCCAAGTTCAATTATTTATTTCCATTTTATTTTCAGCTGAATATTAATTCCCTTTTATTGCTTGATTACCATTTTAACCCTAGCCCTTCACCAATCCTATAAATACCCTTTCATTTTCCACACATCACAACTTTTTGGCTCATTCTCTCCTACACTAAAATTAGCACATCACTCTCCTCTCCTCCCTTCCCTCTCATATGCGAAGCTATACCACCCTCCTCTCCTCCATTTTATTTGATTTTTCTTCATCCAAGCACCACCAATCCATCTCCCCTTCATCCCTCTCTCACATACTACTTCCATTCTCCACTAAAACTCAAGAACTTTCATCAAGAGGGGTTTGATTTTCATTTTGGGCGTGGGTTTCCTTGTTGGTGTCCTTGGTTGATTTGTGTTCTTGCTCTCCATTTCTTGCATAATCTAGCTAGGATCTAAGGTATACTCCAAAACCCTTGCATCATCTTCAATCTTTTTGCATTAAAACCCATTTTTCTCTTCATTTTTCATTTCGCATATCATTACCATTTTGTTTAAAATGTAGTTTGTTGTTGTTGGTGAGAGGAGCCTTAAACATTATTGACAAGCACTTAGGGAGGCTTGGGTGTTTAAGGTGCCTCTCACCCTTGAATAACTGGTTTCATGTTGTGTGATGTTAATTTCTTGTATTTCGCATACTATGGTTAATATGTTCTTAAGCTAATTTTTGTTGTTCCTTTTTGCCTGATGATGTACAATCTTGGCAATCGGTATTTTATTTTAGTGTTAAATGTTATTTTCAACATACTTCACTTGCAAATATTTGTTGATGATCTAGCAAGATGATTCCTACTTGTGCTTTGTGCACTTTATGTTAAGTAGTTGATGATTGCTAGATGTGATTCAACTTTGTTTATGTGTTCTTTTATTTAAGTCTTGTTTTAATTTGCTTATTGTAAATTGTTGATGATAGGCAAGTTGATTCTCACTAGTGCCTAGTGCACTTTTCTCAAAGTGAGAGGATTGCTCTATGTGATTCAACCTAGTTGTGTGTATTCTAATTCGCTTATTGTTAGTGGTTGATGATAGGCAAGTTGATTCTCACTAGTGCCTAGTGCACTTTTCTCAAAGTGAGAGGATTGCTCTATGTGATTCAACTTAGTTGTGTGTTTATTTAATCTTTGCATTTTAATTTGCTTATTGTAAATTGTTGATGATAGGAAAGTTGATTCTCACTAGTGCCTAGTGCACTTTTCTCAAAGTGAGAGGATTGCTCTATGTGATTCAACTTAGTTGTGTGTTTATTCAATCTTTATATTTTAATTTGCTTATTGTTAGTGGTTGATGATAGGCAAGTTGATTCTCACTAGTGCCTAGTGCACTTTTCTCAAAGTGAGAGGATTGCTCTATGTGATTCAACTTAGTTGTGTGTTTATTTAATCTTTGCATTTTAATTTGCTTATTGTAAATTGTTGATGATAGGCAAGTTGATTCTCACTAGTGTCTAGTGCACTTTTCTCAAAGTGAGAGGATTGCTCTATGTGATTCAACTTAGTTGTGTGTTTATTCAATCTTTATATTTTAATTTGCTCATTGTTAATTGTGGATGATAGGCAAGTTGATTCTCACTAGTGCCTAGTGCACTTTTCTCAAAGTGAGAGGATTGCTCTATGTGATTCAACTTGGTTTTAATGTTCATTTACTTGTTCTTATACTCTAGTTTGATCATTGTTTATTGTTGATGATAAATCACATGACTCTCACTTATGCCTAGTGCATCATGTTCTAAGTGGTGAAGATGGTTTTAGATGATTCAACCTTCCCCTTTTAATTTCTTAATGAATAAAAGATGAGAAAGTTAGGTTTATGGTTTAGGGTTTGTGGGGTATTGCAAGGGATAGGTTACCCAAAACCTTGATGTTCC